>JANAVB010011397.1:13753401-14023518 GCA_029216955.1 Iris pallida | reverse complement strand
CCGGATTGACAAATATAGTCAACAATCTCTTAAGATTATCCAGAATATGGGATATGATTTGAAAACTATGATGGGTCTCAATCAAGGCAAAGGTAGACTGTTACCATTATGTGGTGATCCATTTTACATGAAAACTCGTCATGGGTTGGGATACGATCCATCCCATATGTTTAACGAGGATATACAAGAAGAATTTTCTTCAAGTTCTTCACAATCCTCAGATTCGAAGAAATCCAGTTCATCGAATCTGATACATCCGACATGTACAAAGAATATATGGAAGAAGAATTTTCTTCCAATTTTTTACAATCCTCATATTCTGGAGGAAACCATTATGATGAACCTGAGTGCGTATTCTCAGTCAACATGGTTCAAACTGATGGTGAATCTGAGCCATTTGAAAATGACCGTTGGGCACAAGAAATGGACACTCAGTGGGAGCTTCGTTTTGAACAGTGACAGCCACCTACAGAAGATGAAATCGTCCAGATTGACGTTGGAGACGGAACTACGTCTAAGCCGATATTCATCAGTAAAAACCTTTCTGAAGATGAAAAAGAAGAGTTGATAAAGCTGATTAAAGAATATATCGATATCTTTGTATGGAGTTATGAGGATATGCCGGGTCTAGATCCTAAAGTAGCTACTCATAAGCTCAATGTTCTTCCTAATGTCAAACCTGTAAAACAACAACAGCGGCGTTTTCGACCAGATATGATGGATGCAATTGAAGTAGAAGTCAAAAAGCTGATCACATGTGATTTTGTTCGTGAAGAACAACACCCAGACTGGGTTGCTAACATTGTTCCTGTTATGAAGAAGAACAGAAAAGTCCGAGTTTGCATAGATTTTCCAAGGTTGTAAAAATCGCTAGTCGACCGCTAGTCGGTTCGTGGGGACTACGGATTAATCGGACTACTCGGAGACTAGTCGGATTAGTCGGTTTAGAATTTCTAATGAATATATATATATATATATATATATATATATATATATATATATATAATATGTTATAAAAATATTTTAAAAAATAATATGTTAATTGTTGAACTTTTAATTATCGCAGACTACAGTACATTTTCTTATTCATTATTTTGCATAAATTTCTATTTCGATAAATATTTAAATAATATGTTAACAATTTACTATTTTGCACGGAAAGTTACAGCCGCATTAGCAAGCAAAAGCAAAAAAAAAGTAACAAGCAAAAATTAAAAATAAAGCCACAACAACAGTAGCAAAGAGATAACAAAGCAAAAGTAAAAATAAAAAAAGAGTAGGCTAGTTACTTTTTTCAAAAATAGAAAAAGACAGCAACAAAGTAAAGAGTCGACGACGGCTGCCTTGACGAAGTCGACGGCAGCCCAGACTAGTACCAATTTAGCTAATTTTTGGATGGACCAGCCCCTAATTGAGTCGACGGTGGCCGACAAGTGACTAGTCGGGGACTAGCCCCTAGTCGAGTCGGCGGCGGCCGACTAGCGACTAGTCGGGGACTAGTCGGCCGCCTAGAGGGATTTTTACAACACTGAGATTTTCGGGATCTTAATGCAGCTTGTCCAAAAGACGAATTTCTACTTCCGATTACTGGACAATACATGTGGTTTTGAACTCATGTCTTTCATGGACGAATTTTCAGGATATAATCAAATTAAGATGCATCCAGGAGATGAAAAGCATACCACTTTTCGTACACCCCTTGGAGTTTACTGCTATATGGTTATGCCGTTTGGTCTGAAAAATACTGATGCTACGTATCAACGGGCCATGAGCAATATCTTTTAAGAGCATTTACGGAAAACAGTTGAATGTTATGTGGATGACATTGCTGTCAAAAGTCGATCAAAAGATGATCACATTCAAGACTTGAAGACAGTATTTGAGTTGATGCGTCAACATCAACTGAAGATGAATCCTACTAAATCTTTCTTAGAGGTTTCTACTGGCAAGTTTTTGGGATTTGTCATCACTTCTCAAGGTATCCTTGTTTATCCTGACAAAATCAAAACGATTCTTGAAATGCGTCCTCCACGCAATCTAAAAGAACTCCGTGGCTTCCAAGGTCGCATTGCTTATATCAGGAGATTTATATCAAATCTTTCTGGGAGATGTCAACCTTTCTCCCGTCTATTAAAGAAAGGTGTATCATTTGTTTGGGATGAAGCATGTCAAAAAGCCTTTAATGACATCAAGCAATACCTTACAAATCCACTTGTCCTGGTACCTCCAGTGGTGGGAAGACCATTTTTGCTCTATGTTCGAGCCTTAGATCATTCTCTTGGTGCTCTTCTTGCACAGAAAAGTAATAAGGGTCATGAACAGGCAATTTATTATCTTAGCCGAATGATGGTTGGAGCTGAACACAGGTATACTCCTGTGGAGAAAGAATGTCTGGCCTTGGTTTTTGCTGTTCAAAAGATACGACATTATGTGTCAGGACAGACTATTCATGTCATCTCCAGAATAAATCGTATTCGGGTATTGATGAGAAAGTCGAGTATTCTTAACTCCAGATTAGCCACTTGGGCAATGTTGCTTACTCCTTATGATATGGTCTATGTACCTCAAAAATCAGTGAAGGGTCAAGCATTAGCTGATTTCTTAGCAGCTCACCCTATACCTGAAACATCTAAGCTTTATGAGGACATTCCAGATGAAGTCGTTGATTGCAACAGACTTTGAAGGATGACATTTGGCAACTATATTTTGATGGAGCATCGCGGGTTGGACCTAAAGACAATATTGTCTCCGGAGTAGGCATCGTCTTGGTCTCTCCTGATAAAATGGTCATATACCGTGCTTATTCTCTTAATGAACCATGCTCCAACAATGTGGCAGAATATAATGCTCTGCTAATTGGTCTCCAAGTAGCAAAACAATTGGACATTGAGTTCCTGGAAGCTTATGGAGATTCTCAACTGATTGTTAATCAGGTCAGAGGGACATATGAAGTCAGAAATCCTGACCTCATTCCCTATCATCAAGTGGTAATCGAATTGGTCCATTCAATCGAATTGGTCCATTCATTCAAAGGGTTCTTCATTGAATTCGTACCACGTTCTCAAAATTTGGAAGCTGATGCTCTTGCTAGTTTAGCTGCAGACTTAGCTGTTCCAATCAGAAGACAAAACACCATTACTTTGTTGGATAGAGACTTATTCTGTGTCAAGAATAATTTGCATATCGAACAGAGTTATATTACAGAATCAAGTTCTCAGCAAAGGGATTGGAGAAGTCCATTCATTGATTATACGGTTTATGGAATTTTACCTGAAGATCCAAAAGAAGCTGCATCAATCAAGAGACGATCATTTCGATTCTACTATGATTCTTCTTTACATATGTTATATCGTCGTTCTTATGACGGACTTTTGCTGCGTTGTCTCTCTGAGAGTGAAGCTAAGCAAACACTCCGTGAAGCTCATGATGGTGTCTGCGGTGCCCATCAACCAGGTCCAAAATTACAGGACCGTATTCGAAGAATAGGGTATTATTGGCCTTCCATGATAGCAGATGCTGTGGATTATGCCAGACGGTGTAAAACATGTCAGATTTATGCCGATTTTATTCATCAACCATCGGAATTCTTACATCCTACAGCAGCTTCTTGGCCCTTCGAAGCTTGGGGCATGGATATTATTAGTCCGATTAACCCTCCTTCTGTAAAAGGGCATCGGTTTATCTTAGCCATAACAGATTATTTCTCTAAATGGGCGGAAGCAATTCCCCTTGTTGAAGTGAAAACATATAATGTGGTTAGCTTCATCAAACACCATGTCATTTATCGTTTTGGGATTTCCCGAAGGATAATTCATGATAATGGACCCCAATTTGCCAGTCAGGCATTTTATCGATTCTGTGACAAGAATCGGATCCAAAATCTGGCCTCTACGACTTATAATCCAGCTGCTAATGGTTTGGCCGAAGCTTTCAACAAGACAATCATTAAACTTCTCAAAAAGTTCGTCTCTTCTAATAAACGTGATTGGAATGAGAAACTTGGAGAATGTTTATGGGCTTACCGAACGATAGTCCGAACTCCTACTGATTTTACACCATTCTCACTGGTTTACGGATGTGAGGCTGTTCTTCCACTGGAAATCCAGATTCCATCTCTTAGAATAGCCATCGCTAATGAGCTAACTACAGAGAATAATGATCTGTTGAGACTTCAAGAACTTGAAGGTCTAGACAAGAAGCGTCTTCAAGCACAACAGCACATTGAGTTATATCAAGCCCGCATATCTCGAGCTTTCAATCGTAAAGTTAAAGAGAGGGTATTCAAAGTCGGTGAGCTAGTTCTAGCTGTTCGAAGACTCCAAAGAGGAACGTGGGTTTCTTATAAGGTTTTGCCTCCTCAGACAGAAAAGCAGTGTTATTTATCAAACACAGCAGAGTTTTATAGTCCTGATTCTCTAGCACAGTCCACCTGGGAGTTGGCTCATCATATTGTGGAAAGTCAACATAAGATAGGTTTTCTTGATACTTAGACACCCGGAAGGCAGAAGCCAATTCCTCAGCAAAAGAATCTTCCCTCAGATCAACTGCAAAAGAAAACTCAGAGTTAAAGTCTTAAAAAGCTTATTTTTCTTAAAGAAGCACCCTGCACCAATCATGGATGGTGTAGGATGTGAAGAAAAATCCTCAATTGGCGCATGCAGAGTGACAGTTCTCAAATCAGATAGTGCATCAGTCAGTCAGCACATGATTTGCGCATAACAGCGGATGGCGCATTATGCTTAAAATATGGCAAATGGCGCAGGGCATCATTTTTTGTGATTGAGTTTAGCCAAAACTCTGAAAAAGGTGGCACAAGCCATTAGATGGGGCAAAGCATCGACCAACACTCTGAAAGAGGCGGTCAATGTTGGCATTTGATCGCTCTATGTGCGAATGGTGCGAGCGTTCGGATCTTCTTCTCCGATCAGCTTTTCCCACCTTCAAGAGCGGGGTTCGCCTCTTCGGCTCTCGCCGACGACATGATGTGCTGTGGCACCATCAACGGCGGTGCACGCGAAGTGGCTCTGGCCACTTTCTTCCTTTTCTCAACTGCGGTTCTCTTTGGGGCCATTTCGATTGATCGGAAGCTTCTAGAATTAAAGAATTTGCAGAGCTCGAGAAGAAGAAAATTCAAGTAAAAGTGTTTTCTCTCTCTCTAGTCGGCTATTTATAGCCTAATGCTATTTGTAACAGTCGCGCGATCCGTACCCAAAACTCGGGGACTGTTATGATTCTGCCATGCGCCAAGCACATAGAAACACTTCTTATTCAAAGTATTCCAAATTTTGAAGCTTTTCAAATTTGGAAACTTTGAAGGGGGTCTTGTAGAAGCGTAAAAAGGTATGACCATCATCATGTGCTACTCATAATTGGCACAAGCACTGAAATAATCAAATGGCGCCAGACAGCAGATAACACATCACATAAATTGGCACTGGCATCAGATGGCGCTGGCCGACACGTGGCAAGCTTCCTCAAGAAGCTGAAACAGTTTTCAACATGACTAACAGCACATCAGCCGAGAAATATCCGTTCGACTTTCGAGCGCACGGCGCTCGAGGAGATTATGTCAGATGTTCAGATTTGTCATAATGATCAAACAGTTGTCTCGTGCCATTTGCAGTTGGCGCTAGATAATAATTCAGAAAGGCACTAAAACAGCAATTAGCGCCTGGCGCCACCCAACAGTTAGCGCTATTGATCAAATCATCTAGAAGCAGTTAGATGACGTGGCGCGCATGCCACTAATCTCGAAGAACGTGTACGTGACATTGCCCATGACCAAGCGCATCTTCATCCAAGAATGCCATGCGTCTAAGCAGTTAAACCAACCGTTCGTGCGACTGGGTGAATGGCGCGCCAATTGCAGTGTGCGCCAATCAGGATAACTATTTAACATTTATCTCTAAACTCCATAAATAGAGTTTCAAATCATTTCACAAGCATCATTAATGATCATAATCTCCTGAGCACTTGTTGCAGCACTCTCTAAAGGCTTTCTTCTTCAACATCGCATCGTCCAAGGGATAAAGTGATCGTCTTGTGATCAGATTTCTACAGTTGTACTTCTCCATAAATCAACTTGTACTCTTGTACACACTCTTCTTAGTTTGTAATCAAACACTTTTGTTTTTGCAAACGTATATTTTGAGAAATAATCTACTATTACAAATGCATATAACTTACCACCTAGGCTAGCAATTCTACTAGACCAAAATAAATCCATATGTAGTAGTTATAGAGGTCTAATGGTACTTACAGCATTTTTGGACTTAAATGTTGATCGGGTAGCTTTGTTCTTTTCTCATTCGCTACATACCGTAACCTTTTTGAAGACGATATCCGGTAAGCCTCGTACCAATTTCTTCATGGATAATCTTGAAATTGTGTCCATGTTTGCATGACCGAGTCTCATGTGCCATAGTTGACTATCATCGTTCTTGGCGAGTAACATCTACCTGCTTTGTTAGCATTTTCCAACAAATAGAAAACATATATGTTGTCTTCCCTAATACCTTCAAAGATAGTACTACCAGTTGAACTATCAACTATAGTATATTTGTCTTTGACAAAGTTAATGCCATAACCATGGTCAACTAAATGACTTATGCTGAGTAGGTTATGTTTTAACTCAGTTACTAAACAGACATCTTTAATCACAGGGTTGGGAGTCTTACCAATGTTGTCGATGCCTACTATTTACCCTTTTAAGTTGTTACCGAAGGAGACGTATCCTTCTTTCTTCTTCGACATTATTGCGAATAGAGAAGAATCACTGGTCATGTGTCGTGGGCAACCGTTGTCGAGGATCCACTTGCTCCTAGCATTAGTAGGGTGTTCCACCTGATCATATGCCACCAAGCATACATTTGTAGCGTCGTCTGATTGTTCGTCTTCTGAATCGCTGGCTTCACTTTCATGCCAAATGCTTGTGTTGGCATATCTTCTGGAAGTAGATTTCTTCCAGAACTCTTTTCATACTTATTGCCTTTCCTGGTTGACGATGATGATGTTGGACAGTCTTTTTTGATGTGCCCTTTCTTCTTGCAACCATAGCAGATTAGATGTTCTTCATTATTGTTGTTATTGCTATTGTGTTCCTTCGTTCTTCGGTTAAACCTCATGAATTTCTTGAACTTCTTCACTAGGAAAGCTTGATCCTCAGTGTCGGAATCACTGTCGTCATAAACTTCTTCGACAGTTCTTCGTTGTTGCGCTTTGAAGGCGATTAATTTTTTTCTTTGGTGCGGCGTCTTCAAAGTCTTGAAGTTCCAGCTCGTGAGTGAGTAGCTTTCCCATGAGCGTTTCAAGAGACATGGTAGTGAGGTCGTTTCCTTCAACGATCGTCATAGCCTTCGGAATACAGTTCTTTGTGAGAGCTCGCAGCACCTTGCAAATTTTCTCATAATTATTGTATTCATTTCCAAGGGCGGACAAAGGGTTTACAATATTCAGAAATCTTGTGAACATATTTGTGTAACGGACTCGTTCAGCTTCATCTTGAACGCCTCATATTCTTGAGTGAGTCTACTAATCTTGGACTCCTTGACTTGCGTCGTGCCTTCATGAGTAACTTCGAAAAGTTTCTATACCTCATTAGAGTTGTGCATGTAAATACCCTGTTGAATTTAGTTATGTCTAAAGCACAAAATAAAGCATTAATAACACGTGCTTCAAGACTGGCTTCTTTTTTTTAGAATCAGTATACTTGTCATGTGCTTTTTCAACCAAATTTCTATTAATAAGAACACGTGGAGGCTTTTTATAGTCGTCAACTACAATTGACCATAAGTCAAAATCTAGAGATTTAAAAAAGAAACTCATACGTGTTTTCCAGTAAGTGTAGTTGGTACCATCAAATAGTGGGGGTCTGTTTGTGGCTTGGCCTTCAGTTATGAATTACACAGTTGCCATATGTGATATAGTGATCTATGTAATAGCAATTATATATAAAGAAAATAATAACAATGTTACCACGTTTTACCTGTATAACCCGCTTTGATACCAATTGTAGGAACGAAATGTTAAGCGATATACTCACAGAAATATATTACAGATATGACTAAGTAAGAGTAAACTACAAAGAAAAAACACAAAGACAGCGATGTATACTAGTCTCCCTCTTGTGAGGACTAATCCAGTCGAGAGAACTCTAGCTCCCGGTTGAAATCAACTATGAAAAAACTGCAAGCTTTCATACGAATTCCTTGCAACTTCTACAAATGCGACCTTTGATCCGAAGCACTCGACCAACTTCAATTGTGAAGTGTCTCACTTCTGTCAAGCCTCTTGTTTACAATCAATATGAACTTCTAGACTACGCACTAGCAAATCGACTAGAGAATTGTAACTGGTTTGGAATTTGAAATAGAAAGCTTAGTAGGGCTTTGGAAGATCGTAGTAAGCTTAGAGAGAAGAGATATGAAAGTGAATGAGTGAGTTGAAATGGTAGAATTTCTTCTTTATTTATAGGATTTCCAAAGGAAAAATTCGGACAGAATTCTATGAGGGAATCTCGTCTTATAGTCGTTGCATCCGTAACTGCAGGAAGACTGAGTTTAAAATTAAACGTTCAGGACAGCCGAACTTGGGCCGAATTTAGAGCGAATTAGTGTCGAATTCTGCTGGTCCAGAATTGGTTTAATTTGGGTTGGCAGCTCAGGTTTTGGGCTTTTGAAAGATCAAGTAGTTAGGAGGTAGTTTCGACTGAGTGGGCTTGTTCTCAAAACGAAAAGAATATTTTAGCCTATTTGCTAGTACGACACGGTTTACAATGTATTTCTAGACTCAATAAAATACAAAAGTACATTGATAATTAAAATACAAACGCGACGACAAATATAGCTCCAAGTTCCAAAGTCTTGAATGGTAACAGGCATAAGCTATCACTGTTCGTCCAAGTAGCCCTTATATCGAGACAGGGTTAGATCAATTATTAAAATCCGGTTCGACCATGACCAATGGGCCAACAACGAGTACGTAGGTATTTCCAGCCTACGCCGCAGCATCGGCGGTAAAACGTTGTTTAGGTCAAAAGTACCATCTAACGTATCTAATGATTATATAAATCACGACCTGTCAACGATAATAACGTCTCCAAAGGAGGATAAATATTGATAATATTCATACTCAATCACAATATCTATCAGGAAGACATGATATGAATATCCAGGAGAAGTCTAACATAAGCATAGCACAAATCCATATCCAGAGTCTAAGAGTCTAATATTTGAATAACAATGCCTCCAAAATAATAACATGCCAAAAGTCAGAAAGCTAGAGACAAATTCAGGACTAATAACTAGTCTAACTGAGTCGCTACTATTGTCTCCTCATCTCGAGCTAACCCCTCCTGAGCCAACGTCTCCTGGTCAAGTCCTACTACATCTTGTGCTCCGAAGTAGGTAGGGCACCCATCATCTAAATTATCTTAAAAATATATCCAGTCAAGATTGGAGTGAAGTACACCTCTAATAACAGTTCCAATAAATGATAAAGACTATGTAATAGTAAATAGAGAGAGTAAACAAGGTAAAGGACATATAAGAGAATATAACATATATGGTAAGTGCTATAAGTAAATACAAGAGCAGAAAATATCATGTACAAGAATATCGAAAATAACTATCTATGTGAGTGAGCACTAGTTTCAATGTGTCGGCTTGATGGGTTTATGGCCTGGTTTATCATACGTACGGTGTATGATTAATTCTCACATGGAACATTGACATGCACAAGGAGGGTATGATCACATATCTATACTACTACTTCCTGCCTCTAACTGGTGCAATGGATCCAACCATGGTACGTTACGACACGATATTCTCTGGAAAGGTAGCTAATTTTCTCAAGAATCAGTGTCCATACAATGTGCGAGAACAATAATAAGACTTGCACAAGGTACACCAAGACTTACAAGGAATAACATCTCATGACGAAATTCAAGAATACCAATCTGTGTGACCAATGTGTCAAGAATGCAAGGATATCTACACTAAGTACAAGAACATAGAAGATATCATAAACAAAAATTATCAGAGAATATACTCGCCTGTGGTCATGAGAAATGATGCGGATCAATGTCAAAAATGGAGTCACAAAGGCCTAAATATTAAATATCAATGTCAAATAGTTTTTCGGTGTGCTAAACATTGACATCTAAAGTGAAATATGATTTCTAGATCAATTCTAGGTCATTCCTAGGTTTTTAGGTTCATACCTAGCCATACCAAGGTATTCTAGTCTATACTAGGTCATACCCTATGAAACTACCTATATTGTACATATATAGGCTCTATAATAAAATACCTTAGCCTATTATCCCAATACCCTATGCATCTTACCTAATACCTTTAATATATGGTAATGCACAACTCCTTACCTAACTATATCCATACCCATATCATATGCCTATTACCAATTCATACCTACATGCTACATGGGTATACTCATACCCGTATACATTAATTCGACATTATCATTACCTATCCTCACTACCTATGCTCAATGACACTTCGCCAACATATCCCATTACCCAAGTCTTAACCCTTTACCTATTCCATCCATCCCTATCTTTTACCTACACATATACTCCTATACCCAACACACACACATATGCTCAGAGTACTGCCTACACAGGGAACTGCACAAAGGTATGTTTTGCTTGCTGACCCTGCATTCACCTATACACTGATGTATCCCTTATGCAAATTGCCACCAAGCTACTGCTCCCCTTTTCCTATTACCTACTGTTGTTGACCTACCAGGCAACTGCTTACCTGCACAACCCCTGTTGTTGCCCCTTACTTTCCTTGCTTCTACTGATGCCTAGCATGGCAGCAGCTACTACTGCTACTGCTCCTGTTGCCTGTGCAACAGAAAGTCAGTTGTTGCCCTCATTCTATACAGGCAAGGCCTGCATCCCCCCTCCTTGCTGCTACCAGCAGGGTGCTGCTATGCTCCCCCTCTCAACTGCTACAGCAGTAGTTGATACTGCTATTGCTGCTGCTGTAGGTCTCACATTTGTTCCAGGTTCCCTCCTCCCAAAAGCTGTCTCCCATCACTACACACATACATATGTGTAACTCACATCAATTTCCCCTCTAACAGCTACTAACAATAGTTGCATCCTATGCTTCCACGAACACACACACTTGCCACTCTCACACACAACTGTCACAACCCTATGCACTATACTTGTCATACACCAATACACATGTAGGCACTCACACACACACATGTATGTAGGGATACACATATGCTCTTCTATGTTAAAATGCTACACACCTACACATGTATATCCATAAGACACACACATATGAACATACCAACACTCTCTATAAATATATACACACAAATAGCCTATAGGATACTCACATATAACCATGACACATAAGACACCTATCCAAGGATACACACATCTATGTACACAAGTAAAGTGATGCACACATGGCTACATATAAATACACACACACATTAACATGTATGTATCCACATACACTCAAATATATTGACACCTATATATCGATTCCTAATTAGATACACACATACACATACTCTCATATGGATGTTTGTGCACACACACATCACATATGCAAATAGTCAAACACTTGGTGTGCACCAAGCTAGTATCGCTCCAATACTCCAATACTTTCGTGATACGCCCAAGATACCTACACTAAACATTGTCTGAATCTAACCAAAACACATGAGCACGTCTAAAATAATAATTAGAGCCTAATTAGAGTGGTGTCTAGCTATGTAATGTGTCATGTGGAATGTGGCATATGTGTCACAAGTGTTAGAGGAGAAAACCCCCAAATTGGCTCCGTGTCTATATCCATTTGTGGACACATATCTAGCCACACACAACAATTACAAGTCAATTTAGTCTAATAAACCAAATAACAAATACTTGGTGCACCATTCTCGGATTTTCCCAAAAATGACATAAAAACTCCATGTAACTTCTACATAAAGGATCATTAGAGCCTAGTTCTTCCTCCTATAAGTACCCCTAGTGCATGGGTGGGTTCCTAATGGTCCAATGTATTCATTAGAGTCTAGAAATAGGGAATAATTAGAGGTATATCTATTGGGAGATGGATTCCCAATGCAAAGCCCCGTGGACACAATTCGGACGCGGTTTGGACACAAGCTCCTAGTCCAAGCTCCATCTCCTTGTGCTCCTTGCCTCCAAAGCTTCTAGACTCCTTGGATGAAGAGTAGGGAATGATGAAGAATGATTTGGTGGAAATTTGATGGAGGATGGAAGGATTTTGGGGAAGAACACCAAGCATTGGAAAATGTGCTCAAATGGATAATGAAAGAGTGCTCCCTCTCCCTTCCCTAGGGCTGGCCACTAAAGAGACCCCTCTCCATGTCAAGCACAATGACTAGAATACCCTCCTATGTTGTCATGATGGCTTGGTTAATCAAAGGAAGCTTCTAATCTAATTTGGTAATTAATCTAATCCCTATTCACGACACGAAATGACTTAAATGAGTCTAAATGAGGCTAGCCTAATACGTTGGTCTAAGTGATGACGAACCTAATCGGGTCCACTTTTTTAAATATGCTAGTCTACTAACAAATGCAACCATCAATATAATTAATTAAATAAATATACATAATATACTAATAATATAAAAAATGAGAAAACTAACCCTATCTAGGATTATGGTAGCGACACGTACCAGTAACCCCACTTTCCCTAAATTCGAAGAATTGGTCATTACTCCTCTATTGTGATTATTTATTTGTTTTCCTAATATTATTTTAGCCATTTACTTGTTTTGAGCCAAACCTTTTTAGTAAAGCCCAACTCATTTCATCCTTAGAAGCCAAGCCACCATGCCATATTTGGAATTAGCCTACAACCCATGAACTGGGTCAGGCCACCACCTGTTATTTTAGCTAAGCGTACAATTCGTATTACAGAGCCATAGCTCCTTAACTATTTAACTTAATCTCCTTATTGGGCCAGGCCCGTAAGTCCATACTCTCATTTAAAGCCAAAGCCACAGCAGCCCACGTATCAACCAGCCCATAGTTAGGTTAAATCTAGCAGAGTCAACCTAAATCCTTCATTTCCAGCCTTTCTTTTTCCTTTCCTCCCTAATCTCGATGATCGACCATTACAAGCGCAGCGGCCACGATCACGCAACTCCAGCAGGTGGCCACTTTCCGACGGCTCCAGTGGAGTCTAGGAGTTTTTTCTCCACCGCCTTAAGTCTGGGCATCTTAGTCGTTCATTTATCTACCGACACAACCCGGTGATCGTCGTCGTTCACCCATAACTATTACTGCTCATACCAATTGCTCCTACAATTGGTATCAAAGGGAGGGTTCTACAGGTAAAGCAAGGTAACATTGTTATTATTTTTTTAATATAACTGTTGTTACATAGATCACTATATCACATATGGCAACTGTAAAATTCACAAGTGAATGCCATGCCACAAACAGACCCCCACTGTTTGATTGTACCAACTACACTTACTGGAAAACACGTATGAGCTTCTTCTTGAAATCTCTAGACTTTGACCTCTGGTCAATTGTTATCAATGGCTACAAAAAGCCTACTATCACCTCTTTTCTTACTTCCTGTATTATTAACAAGCCTTATTATAGTTACACGGAAGAAGAGAAGAAGTTACCTAGCCTTGATGCAAAAGCAATGCATGCTTTTTATTTTGCTGTAGACATAAATATATTCAATCTTATTACTACTTGCACAACATCTCATAGAATCTAGATACTTCAAGAAGCTACCTATGAGTGCAGGTATGAAAGCAAAGCTAGCAACTCCAGAGAGAAGAATAGTCTTCATAATGTGTGCATGATGGCATCGGGATTTGAAATGCAAAACAACCCCCTAGATGAAGAAGAGCTTGCATGCCACAACTGCAGAAGATCAAGCCACATGATAAAAGATTGTTGTACTACTAAAAAGGAGAATCGATGCGAACAATCAAACGAAGGAAGATCATCGTCTCACAAGTACGCTAGCACAAGTATATGGTGTGAAAGCGAGGCAAGCGACTATGAAGAAGAGAGCCCTCGTCAAGCTACAAATTTATGCTTAATGGCATTACCCAACGAGCTACAAAATAATCCTCTATTTGAAGAGAATGAATTTTCCTATGATGAATTATCTGATGCTTTCCATGATTTATTTACCGATCACAAGAAAGTATTAGATAAGTATAAGCAAGCTAGAAAGGATATTCTATCCTACAAGCGTGAGAATGAAAAACTTATTTGCTTATTGAATGATGCTATAAACACTTCTACTTCTAATAGTTCTACTGAGATTTTCACACTTGAGTTTAGATTGCATGAGGCACTTGATTGCATTGAGAAAAGCACTCAAGAAAATATTAAACTTAAGGAGGAATTATAATCAGAAAAGAAGAAGTATTCTATTGCTTCATATAGAATTGATTCTCTCACTACTAAATATGATGAGATATGTGCTAACTCTAAAATGTTAAGAGGTTGGAAAAACAGGTAATACCTACTACCCAATCAAATATATGTCCTATGACACATCACATACATGATATGACACAGTCAAAGAAAGCACGTAAACCAAGTGCTACACATCATCATACTTTCTATTACAAGTATCAACGCACATCATATCATACCACTAAACATTCTCATATTGTTGCACATAGCACTAATGTTAATATTTTTTGTCATTACTGCGGTATGAAAGGACATATTTCTAGTCAATGTCAGACTAGAAAACTTGTTGATATAAACTTGTGCAAATGGGTTCCAAAAGCTAACAAATGTAGTCCAAGTTTTGGATACCAAAGTCTTCGCCTCTTAGTGCAGGTGAAGCTTCTCATATCAAATAGAACCGTAGAACATGTTGGTGATTACAAAGCTTCAAAGGTCATCTTCCAAGCAATTGTACCAACATAAGTGTGATCATTAGAACCATTTCGGTAACATGCTAAATGGTTCTTCCTAAATGGTTAAAACTATAGAATCTTGCATGTCTTTAATGAATTTTTACTATTTCTCACTAGAAGTGCCTTTTTTTGTTATCTTATATAAACTAGTGTAATACATATTTCTAGCATGCTTAGGTTAGTATTCTTGAAATACAGTTGCATGGCTAGTTACTATCTCAAATATTAGGTCACACTAAGTAGCCTTTCTATTTGTTTGACATTTTTTTATCCATGCTTTATTTATAAAGTATGCATATCATTTTAGTCAATATGATTTTGTGTTTTATTTTTCTAATTTATTAGTGCACATTTTTAGTATATATCTTTTATATATTTACCTCTATAGTGCACTATGAAAGCTTCTTGAAAAATAGTTTTAGTATCTTAATCGTGATAATCATTTCTTATTCATTCTTTAGGTATTTACTTCTCTTATAGTTAGGGATTCTGGATTTCGATGATGTTTGATAATACTACATATATTCGTTTAAATCTAAGTTCTTAAAAGTAGAGATCATTTTGGGTACAAGTCGAAAGGGCCCTTCTGTCATGTAGGTGTAAATAGCTTGAAACGACACGGTGTACTAGTCTTCGGACTACCACTAGCTGGGAACCGGCCCCTACAGCTAACCTAAAGTGATCAATACTTTATAGACTTAGGATTTATTAAGGTCTACTTGCAACTATTGTCTAGTTCTGGATCCAAGGAACTGAACCCGGTCCCCTAGGTTCCAGAATATATCAGCATATCTAGGTCCTACATTTTGATTTATAAATACTTTATATTTTATTGTTACACAATGATTTTGTAGCACATATAAGAATACATGTAATTGACTTATGCTTATAGCTACAAATGATTTAAATTTTTTTGTTGTTTGAGATCTGTCGATTCTATTGGATACACTTATATCGTCAAAATATTTTGTATTCTCTAAATTGATCTATAATCTTTGATTGATCTCAATTTTAAGCAAAAATATATGGATTTCGATTTGGACTTTCATTTTTGATCTTTTAATATTTTCACAAAAGGTAACATACATTGTTCTTCCATAGGTTAATGTTTGTCATTTTTTGATATATTCATATTTCTTTCACACAATTCCATATTCAAACTTAATTTAATCTTGTGACTACTCATTGAATATTATGGTCTTCTGATATGTTCTTTAGCGTTTGTTTTATTAAGCTTTTATTATTCTTTTCTTATTCAAGTTTATAACTGCCTATAGCAGTAATTCTTTGTGGGGGAGAAGTCAAGCAAATTGAATTTCTCTCTCTTGAAGCGTTTCTTCTTCGGTTATCAGATGGACACCGTGCTAAGATTTTAAAAGGAAGAAATAAACTTTAATAAGAAGATCTAATATTTTGATGAATTAGTTTCCTACTTCTGAAAATATTTTTTTTTATTTTAAATCTGTCAATAATATTAATTTTGGATATTACCATGTAAAGGGGTAGCAGTTAATTGTTTCAAAATAATTATTCCCCTAACATGCGATATATCTATAATACTATTTATTTGGGCATTTATCTAGTCCTATTTTTGTTCAAAATTGAGCTATTAATATTTTGCTTTTCTTATTGAGGACTTGATCTAGACGTTACGGTATTTGTCTAGATGTTATCTTATTAGACTCTGTTTATGTCTATGTATTCTTGGAAATGTTTCTACATTCCAAGATAGTATTATTTTCTTTTATGCACATCTATGACTGTTTGAGATGCTGAGTTGATTATTTCAAACTCTATTATTATTATGCATTTTCATTTCCGTATTTATTGTCTCTTTTGGTAAGCACTTATGCCTAGCATAATTTTTTAGCTACTGCTTTAGCTCATAAACTACCTGTGCACTTTATGTTAGCAAATTCGTCCAAAATTCGGCTCGAGTTCGGTTAGTAAAACGTTTGATTTTAAACTCAGTCCTCTCACAGTTGCGGATGCAACGACTATACGCCGAGATTCTCTCATAGAATTCTATCCAAATTATGCCCGAATTCCCCCTTTGGAAATCCTATAAATAGAGAAGAATTTTTACCATTTCAACACACCAATTCATTTTCTTATCTCTTCTCTATAAGCTTACTACGTTCTTCCAAAGCCTGCTAAGCTTTTCATTTTCAAATCCCAAGCCACTTACAATCCTCTAGTCGATCTGTCAGTACGGTACGGTCTAGAAGTTCAGAGTGATTGTAATCAAGAGGCTTGATAGAAGTAAGACACTTCACAATTAAAGTTGGTCGAGTGCTTCCGATCAGAGCTCGTGTTTATAGAAGTTGTAAGGACTTCGTATAAAAACTTGTGATTTTTCATAATAGATTTCAACCGGAAGCTAGAGTTCTCTCGACTGGATTAGTCCTCACAAGAGGGAGACCAGTATACATCGCCGTGTTTGAGTTTGCTCTTTGCACTTAACTTTTACTTACTCATATCTGTAATATATTTCTGTGATCTTGCTACTAACAATTTTTTAATAGCTCATACTCCGCTGCCTACTCTATTCACCCCCTCTAGAGTATATCGCTTTACATTTCGATTCTACAATTGGTATCAAAGCTTTGAGGTGAAGAAGGTGGTGGAGAAGGTGATGCAGTAGGAGGAGCAGGATGGACAGATGCACTGCGACGAGAGAGTTGTAGATGCTTGGGCTCAGAGTCACAAGCATAAGAGGACAGTTTAATCTGGAAATACTGGAAGATGATAGGAAGGATCATCGCGTAGAGAAGATTTTTTTTCCTCTCGCGACACCTAGCCATCATCTGGATAATCGTCTTAGGGACAGAAAATTGCGGGGGAGATTATCTCTTTGCAATTATTTTTCTAAGTGACAACGAGGGAGAAAAAGGATATAACATCTTTTTCAGGATAATTTCTACCAAGAGGAGACAGTACCAAATGAACGTTTTGATATTTTTTGTTCAAATTAAGACCAAGATGTTATATCGGTCAAGGTTTATCAATTATCAAAATGGGGGAGATTGTTGGCCTATTGGTCATGGTCGAATCGAGTTTTAATAATTGATCTAACCATGTCTCGATATGAGGGCTACTTGGACGTACTGCTACACATTATGTCTACTACCGTTCAAGACTTGGAACCAAGTTTGTCATTGCGTCTGTATTTCTAATTATCAATTATTAATGTATTTTTATATTTTATTGAGTCTAGGAATACAATGTAAACCGAGTCATACTAGCAAATAGGCTACCCAAGAAACGTTTTCAAAAATGCCCATTTCGTTTTCAAAACAAGCCCAAAACCAAAAATCCAATTCCTAACTGCTTGAAAAGTTTCAAAAGCCCAAAACCTAAGTTTCAAACCCAAAACCCAAATCATTCTGGACCAACAGAATTCGGAGCAAATTTGCCTCGAATTTGGCCCGAGTTCGGTTAGGGGAACGTTTGATTTTAAACTCAGTTCTCCCGCAATTACGGAAGCAACGACTATATGTCGAGATTCTCTCGTCGAATTCTGTCGAATTCTGTTCTAATTCCTATAAATAGAGAAAAATTTCTACCATTTCAACACCAATTCACTTTCTTATTTCTTCTCGTAAGCTTACTACATTCTTCCAAATCCTTCTAAGTTTTCATTTTCAAATCCCAAGCCAGTTACATTCCTCTAGTCGATTTACCAGTACGGTACGGTCTAGAAGTTCAGAGTGATTGTAATCAAGAGTCTTGATAGAAGTAAGACACTTCACAATTGAAGTTGGTCGAGTGCTTCAGATCAAAGCTCGCATTTGTAGAAGTTGCAAGGACTTCATTCGTATGAAAACTTGTATTTTTTCATAGTGGATTTCAACTTGGAGCTAGAGTTCTCACGACTGGATTAGTCCTCACAAGAGGGAAACCAATATACATCGTCGTGTTTGTGTTTGCTCTTTGCACTTTACTTTTACTTTCTCATATTTGTGATATATTTCTGTGATCTTGCTACTAACAATTTTTAATAGCTAATATCCAGCTGCCTACTCTATTCACCCCCTAGATTATATTGCTTTACATTTCGATCCTACAAGCTTCCCCCAACTCCATGAGTCTTCTAAGTCATGTTCCCTCATCCTGCTTTGGTCTGCATAGGTTGGGCAAGCTGATAGCTTTGATCCCATTTCTCCACACAAACTTAGCACACATGCTTTATATCCTCTGTTTGCATCCAGAATGAGGTAATTCCTGTGATAACTGCCTTTACGAAAGTTATTTTGTATGTATTTTTGCTATTGTGTTAATTTCAGTTCTAAATGCATATGGTAACTTTTAAAGTGTGCTGATTAACATTTGAACCAGGTGACAATTTTGAAGTTCAACTTTCGAGGTCTAGTGGATGTTACTGAGATGTTATTGACTATTTGTGGTGCCTTGTCCTTGTCACATTCTGTATCCAATTTTTTGTGTCCCATCTGTGTCATATTTGTGCCCCTGAAGCATAGATGGCAACTGTAAGTTGGGTCACCTATGCAGTTTTTTTGGCACTCTTTTCTCTACCTGCACTTTGTAATAGAATTTTTCAAGAATTTGGGTTAGACCACAAGCCGAAAGAATAATTCTGTGTGCAACCCTTTAGTCATTGGTTAACTAAATATTCACTTATTATACATTTTGTTAAGACAATAATTAGCTCATTCTGACTTGATCATCATTGGACAAACAAATTAATCATTTCAGATGATCTGTGAACAAGGCATTTAGTCAAACTAGTCAGTTTTTATAGATGGAACAGAGATTATCGTACAATATTTCTTTAGTAGCTTCTAGACTATTTTGCACTTTGTATCCTCAAGTATTTTCAGATTGCAACATACTACCAGTAACTATTTAAAAGGACTCCCTATAAATTAGTTGCAAAAAATGCATACATAACTATTTTGCACTTTGTATCCTCAAAGTATTCCTTTGCAGCCTAGTGCAGCCAATGCTGCCTACTACTGCCTTGCAGGTATCCCCCAAGTCTCCACAGACACTGACACATCTCCTAGCCTCATCATCCTACCTGCAGTTGACTGCACTAGCAGGTCAATATGTAATTATGTGTATCAGTTGGTCAATATGTGCAGAATATATAGTTAGTGTGCAACAGTATGTGCAGCCACTCTGCAGATTCCAGCTTGTGTAGAGTGGCGATTGTTTCAGAGTGTACTTCTTGCAAACATTGTGTATTAGAGTTTGTCTTAAGTGTAGAAATGTATGATGCAGTCACCAAATTCTGTGAACCTGCATGTACACTTGAGTTGTGGGTATCTCTAGCATGTAGAGTATGTATGTGTATATTGAAAGGGGACTCTAGACTGTGTTGCAGTTCCCTGCAACAGCAGTATGGAGATAGAATAACTACTTCCATACAGCAGTGAATTGTCACGCCCTGCAACTTACTCCTAAATATGTACACTTGCAGTTCTTGAGACATGTACACTTGCAGTTCCCCAACCTGCTTGTTGTTGCTGCTACTTACTCCTAAATATGAGATGATTTGCTTCACTGCTAACATATGCATACATTTTTTAGTTAAAAATCATCACTCACTGTCCAGTGGTGGTACCTTGTCAAATTTGTCTCGTTGCCTAGCCCAAACATGTAAGCCAGCTCAATCTGTCCTTAGAATAAGAGTAGTAGAAGATGATGAAATGGATGCCATTTTAGTAATAATGATTTAGCAACCTGTAAGCTTTTGGAAGGGAATGCACCAAGAACAATGGTACCTTTGTTTCAGAACAACCAGAGTAGGGATAGTTGCCATTTAATTTCATGGTAAAACAAGCATGTTAGGACATGGGTATTAGCTTTTAGTAGTCTATTTCAAACTTTTTTTGTGGGTGAAGCATCTTAGAATACTTTAAGTTGGCTAGCCTGATTTTGCTAATGTTGCTAATGAGGTTTTTGGGGGTACACTCAGTTGTGAGTTTTTTGCTAATGTTGCTAATATTGCAACAAACAGCTCATGGACAAACAAAACATATAACATTTCTGATATCTGCTCTTTCATGTATTGTTTGATTTGAAAGATGAAATATTAATCTCATCTTTTTGTGTGCAGATTGATTGATGCGTTCGTATTAGGTTCAAGTTTGATGCTGGAAAGAGTTGGACGCTAAGTAGTACTAGAAGGAATCTTATCTATTATGTAATAGACTTTGTTGTGAAGGGAGAATATTACTTTTATTGAGACTTTGTATGAATTTGAGATATTTTAATATATATTATTGTTGGTACATAAAGTTTTATTATTTGTGAAATTGGTTTTGGTTAATTATATGAAAATAAATATACAAATTAAATCAATTTATATTTCGTACACTTTGATGATATTTAAAACCATTTAAAATGTGTCATTGAAGTGAGTTAGAAAGTGTCGTGACATCAATGATATTTATGATTTGCATGTTTAAATTACACATAAAAAGTGTTGTAAAAAATATCCATAACATTAAGATAACACGAGTAGACTGCCGTAAAATAAGCATTAAACGACATTCAAAAAGTGTCGTCAAGAAGCTGTTACATGACATTTTTTCGTGTTGTTGAAAGTCAAAAAAATTATGATGACACCTATCAGTTGTCATTGAAGCAGATTAATGTTGACCCAAACTAGATCGCAATCAACCTAATCTTGATAATTAACAAGACGATATCTACTATGATCTAACTTGACACATCAAGCTCCATAAAGCTCCAAAACAGACAATCACCACACGTCAGCTCAAGACGAACATCATCGACAATTGCTATGACATGCTGCTGTTTACTTGTTCTCTGAGTCTGTATTTTACTTTTTATTGAGTCTAGGCTATTGTAAGTTGAGTCGCACTGAGTATCTCAACCCTAGACTTTACACCCAAAGCTCCACAAACAAAAGTCCAAAAACCTGCCAAACCCAAAACAGTCCATTGAACATTCTGTCCCCAAGGAGACAGAGTTCGGGCCGAACTCTGCGCCACACAGAGTTCGGACCGAACTCTGCCCCCTTAATTTCAGGACCTGATTTTTAGGGTTTGCTGGTTGCCAGTTGTCCAACGGCTAAATATTTGAATATTTGGGACAGAGTTCTGGCCGAACTCTGCCTCTCTGGACTAGTATATATAGGCCTTGATTTCTCTCAGTTTTAATCATCCAATCTTCTCTTCTTCTATAGCCTATACATTAGCTTATTCTTCTCACCTAACTAGCCACAAAACTTTCCAAGCCCCCAAGGTGCTCAATGAGAGTCAACTAGAAGTTTGTGTGTAAGAGTTCCAAAAGAAGTCACTTGGACAATTCCAAGTCTCGCCATCTGCGAATCTGTAAGAAGTTGGCGTGCTCTTTTGAGTAAAAGTACGTGGTTGTACGCTATTTCACAAATAGTGGATTTCAATCCAGAGCTACAGTTCTAGGTCTGGACTAGTCCTCCACGAGAAAAACTAGGTTAAAAATTGCTGTGTCTGTGTATGCTTCTCTGATCTATATTTATATTCCACACTTATACTCTAATTATTATTTCTGTTGGGTGAACTTGAATAGAGTTATTTTTAATTGGGTATTATCGACACATACTCTATTCACCCCCCTCTAGAGTTGCCTACACGTACTTCATTTGGTATTAGAACTCTGTTCTCTTATATCGGATTAGCATCCTAAGAGCTGATCCATGGCAACCACACAACCTACCTTTTCCAACTATGGTGAGGGACAGTCCACAAATAGGCCACCCCTATTTGACGGAACTAACTACACCTATTGGAAAACTAGGATGAATTTTTATCTTAAGTCTCTAGACTTTGATCTGTGGACCATCGTCACGGATGGTTACAAAAAGCCTGCCAGAATAGCTGTCGAGGGGACTTGTTGAAAAATCCCACGACAAATATTCTGACCAGGAAAAGAAACATGCAAGTCTAGATGCAAGGGCTATTAATGCTCTCTTTTGTGCAATAGACATGACTGAATTCAACAAGGTCTCTACATGCTCCACCTCACACGAAGTATGGAGGCTTTTGGAGGTGACTCATGAAGGAACCACATAGGTTAAAGAATCAAAGATCAGCCGTTTGACACAAGAATACGAGACATTCAAAATAAAGCCAAATGAGACAATTACTTATATGTTCACCAGATTCCTTGACATCGTCAACCCTCTATCTTCCCTTGGCAAAGTATATTCCAACCACGAGAAGATACGCAAAGTGCTAAGAGGATTGCCGAAGATCTGGAACCCCAATGTCACGGAGATTATCGAAGGAAATGATCTTACGGCTATGTCACTAGAAACTCTGATGGGCAAGTTGATGACGCATGAGCTCGACCTCAAAGATTTTGAAGAAATGACTCCAAAAAAAAAGAAATTGCCTTAAGAGCTCATCGTCGAAGAACCATCACAGAGGAAACAGATGACGACGATTCCGAAGGTGACGATCAAGCACTCATGGTTCAAAATTTCAAGAAGTTCCTATGCTTCAACCGAAGGAAGAAGGAACAAAAAGACGATGAGGAAGAACCCACCTGCTTCGAATGCAAGAAGACGGGACATGTCAGAAAAGATTATCATGTAGCAAAGAAAGGAAGCAGATACGAAAAATCGTACAAGAGGCCAACATCAAAGAAGTATGCCAACACTAGCATCTGGCACGAAAGCGAGGCCAGCGATTCAGACGAAGAAGAGGACTCTCCGCAAAACACTGCAAACGTCTGCCTAATGGCAACTTCGGACAAGGTAAACGACTCTTTTGAAGATTTCTCCGGGTGATGCCTTTAGTGATCTTCTTGAAGACCACAAAAAGGTTATTAACAAGTATAAGCATGCTAAGGAAAAGATCAAGACCCATGAAGTCGAGATCCATAGACTTTCTTGCTTACTTGAGAATGTTAGAAACACTACACCCATGGAAAGCACTGATGAGGTATCTAAGCTTAAATTAAGCTTACACGATGCCGAATCTCTTATTGAGAAGCAAACACATGATATCACTGCTTTAAATAAAGAATTTGCTGAAGAGAAAAACAAGTACAAGATTGCTACTGCTAGAATACATGGCCTTATTACTAAATATGATGAGTTGCATGTTGCCTCTAAGGAATTAGAGATTAGACTGGGCAAGCATGTTATTCAACCTCAAACTCAGTCTCACAGTCACAACATTTACAAACACAAGACGACTCAACACAAGAGAGCACGTCACCACAAGAACACTCATCCATATACTACTCAAAATCATGCCTTTATGTACACCTACTCCCATGCAGCACGTAAAACACACACACACACGTAGTTATAATCATCCTACTGCTACACATAGTTATCATCGTCCTACACCCACATATATGCATGCTACATGTACCCACATATATCATCGTCCATCACTATCATCCTGCACCCAACACCAATATGCATGCTACATGTACTTACTGTGGTTTACATGGACACCTATCACCACAGTGTAGAATTAGAAAACTAGTGGATATTAATCTATATGCATGGGTACTGAAGACTAACTTTTCAGGACCCACAAGAATCTGGGTACCAAAGGTCACATACTCATGGTGTAGGTGGACCTTCCTTCTCAAAATAGAAGCAAATGGATTCTCGATAGTGGGTGCTCGCGACATATGACTGGAGATGCTAATCTATTCGCAACACTATCGATGAAAAGGGAAGGATACGTATCCTTCGGCAACAATCTGAAAGGCTATATCATAGGTATCGGTACAATTGGTTATCCTCTTTCTCCCGTCATTAAGGATGTCTGTTTAGTGACCGAGTTAAAGCATAACTTGCTCAGCATTAGTCATCTTGCTGATCATGAATATGATATTAACTTTAGGAAAACTAAATGCTTTATCTATGATAGATCAACTGGAGACATCACTTTTGAAGGGATAAGAAAAGATAACATATATATTTTCTATCTATCTAGAGATACTAACAATGCAGGAAGATGCCTCTACGCCCATAAAGACGAAAGGCTATTATGGCACCAGCGTCTTGGTCATGCCAACATGGATACCATATCCAGATTATCAACCAAGAAGCTAGTAAGAGGCCTGCCAAACATCACATTCAAAAATGACACAGTATGTGCCGAATGTGAAAAGAATAAGGTTACCAAATCTTTAAATCCATAAACACTGTAAGTAGTACCCGAGCATTGCAATTACTTCATATGGATCTATTTGGTCCTAGTAGAGTAGCCAGTCTTGGCGGTAAACTCTATGCTTTTGTTATCGTTGATGACTTTTCAAGATTTACTTGGGTTTTCATTCTTGCAAATAAAAAATGATACCATTTCAGTTTTCAAAATTTTTACTAAAAAGGTCCAAAACGAAAAAGGCTACATGATTACTCGTATACGAAGTGACCATGGTGGCGAATTTGAAAATTCTGATTTTGAAAAGTTTTGTTCATTTAAATGGCTTTAATCATGAGTTTTTTTGTCCTAGAACTCCTCAAGAAAATGGTGTCGTAGAGCGAAAGAATAGGACTCTTGGCGATCTGGCTAGAGTCATGCTGAATCAATTTTCTCATCCGAAATATTTTTGGGCAGAAGCTGTCAGCACAGCGTGTCATGTTTTGAATAGGGTTTTGATTCGACCTATTTCGAAGAAAATACCCTATGAGCTTTGGTTTGGTAGAACTCCAAATGTTTCTTACTTTCGAGTTTTTGGTTGTCGTTGCTTTATCCTGAATACCAAAGACAACTTGGGCAAGTTTGATACCAAAGCTGACGAAGGTATTCTTCTTGGCTATGCTGCCAAGAGTAAGGGATATAGAGTGCTCAACAAACGCTCCATGATTGTTGAAGAGTCTACTAACGTAACTTTTGATGAGGACAATAGTGTAAGCTATCATTTCCGATGATGATGAACCAACAACCTTCACTCCTGTGGATACACCACCCGAAACCAACTCTCTGGAGGGCTTACCAAAGAAGTTCCAATTCAAACCTTCGCATCCAGAAAACTTGGTAATAGGTGAGGAATCGAAAGGGGTAACTACTCGATCTTCTTTGAGAGACTCTATTATTAGCACTGCTTTTATTTCTCAAATTGAACCTAAAAATATTTTAGAAGCTTTTAACGATGAATTTTGGATATCTGCAATGCAAGAAGAACTCAACCAATTTGAACGAAATCAGGTTTGGAAACTTGTTCCTAGACCTGCTGATCATTCAATCATTGGTACTAAATAGGTTTTTCGCAACAAAGTTAATGAGGACGGTTTGGTCACTTGCAACAAGTCTCGTCTCGTAGCTCAAGGATACAACCAAGAGGAGGGTATCGACTGCGATGAGACGTATGTTCCTGTTGCATGACTTGAATCTATTCGGATGCTTTGGGCCTTTGCAAATTTCCAAAACTTTAAACTTTTTTAAATGGATGTGAAAAGTGCTTTTCTAAATGGTTTTATTAAAGAAGAGGTTTTTGTCAAGCAACCCCCTGGTTTTGAAAATTACATATTTTCCGACCATGTTTTTAAACTTAAGAAAGCTCTTTATGGCCTCAAACAAGCTCCTCGAGCTTGGTATGAACGCCTAGTACTTTCTTACTTGATAAAGGTTTTTCAAAAAAGAAAATTGACACTACACTTTTCATAAAATCCCTTGATGACACTGTTTTGTTAGTACAAATTTATGTAGATGATATCATATTTGGGTCTACTAATGAGGGTCTATACAAAGATTTTGCCAAGTGTATGTAGAATGAGTTTGAGATGAGCATGATGGGGGAGCTCAACTACTTCCTTGGACTGCAAATCAAACAATACTCGCAAGGCGTCTTCATCAGCTAGTCGAAGTATACAAAGGACATGCTGAAAAAGTTCGAGCTTGACAACATCAAACCTATCAGCACTCCTATGGCTACTACAATAAAGCTGGAACCTGATGAAAGCAGCAAACCGGTCGATCAACGTAAGTATCGAGGTATGATTGGTAGTCTATAGTATTTAACTGCTAGTCGTCCCGATATTATGTTTAACGTTTGCTTATGTGCTAGATATCAAGCAAATCCTAAAGAATCACACATGACCGCTGTTAAGCGTATCTTTAGATATCTTAAAGGAACGATTACGGTAGGCTTGTGGTATCCCAAAACTACTTCCTTTGAATTAATCGGATATTCCGATGCAGATTTTGCGGGATGCAAAGTCGACCGTCAGAGTACCAGCGGTACGTGTCATTTGTTAGGAAAGACTTTAGTCTCATGGTTTAGCAAAAAGTAGAATTCTATTGCACTATCCACAACATAAGCTGAGTACATCGCAGCTGGTCGTTGTTGTGCACAGATTCTGTGGATGAAGCAAACTCTTGAAGACTATAACTTATTATTCAAGCACATACCTATTTTTCTGTGATAATATTAATACAATAAATTTGACCAAGAATCCAGTATGTCACTCACGCACAAAGCATATAGAGATTAGACATCATTTCTTGCGTGATCATCAACAACACGACACTATTAACTTAGAGTTTATTGACACCGAACATCAGCTAGCAAACTTCTTTACTAAACCACTAGCCGAAGAGCACTTCAATTTCCTTTGTCGAGAGTTAGGAATCTTGGATGAAACTGTCATACAATAGTATGTACATGCATAAATAACGGTTATGACAATCTTCATTTATAATGACTCAGCTTTGGGTACAAGCCGAAATGGCCCTTCTGACAACAAGGCATAAAAGCCTAAGTGACACGGTGCACTAGTATTCGGACTACCGTTAGCTGGGATCCGGCCCCTACTGCTACCCCAAGGCAGTTTCACTGTAATGATCACAGTCTTAACAGTCATTTATTATATGGCTACATTATTTTTATGACTTATATCACTGAATTTTTCAAATTCTAGACTTTTTCCTATTCAAACATTGCCTTTTCTGTGTTCTGGAACAGACATGCAGAGTTCGGGCCGAACTTTGCCCCACACATAGTTCGGGCCGAACTCTGTGCCTGCTTACGGAACCACCAGCTGCTCTCAGCCATACAATCTTTTGATCCGACGGCCAGGATTTCACCCGACCTGCTGGCCCCAACCATCTTAAACCCGAGAAACCCCTCTCTCTCTTGTAACATCCACTTTTCTAAAATAAGGATAATTTTGAACTTTTATAATTTTGATTATTCAATAATAAGATTTAATTCATGTTATGATTTTTAGTAATTTTTAATTAATTTAAAACTATTTAAAATATTGAAATGTGGTTTTAATGGTTAACTAGTGCAACCCTAGAATTGCTAAACCTAGAGACTAACCATGACCATGGGAGCCTAGTCATGTGATTAGAATTACAAATTACCACTTTTTAGCCTAAGGATATTTTGGTCATTTTTGAATTTTAATGAAAATAAATTTTGATTAATTAATTATGTGCTAATCTATTTGTTAAGCATTAACCTAGAAGTTGCCCTAACCTAGATATTAGTCATGAGCCTAGATATTAGATTAGAAGCTTCCATCATGACAAGGTTAGGAATATCTAGATATTATTGTAGTAGGATATTTTTTCTTAAGATATTTGTAGAAAGAAAGCCTTAGGATTAAATTGAACCAATGATTGGACTTGAAATTATGTGGAGAAGTCTTAGCCACCCATTTACATCTAAACCCTAACCCTAGCCCTTTCCAACAGCCATCAAGAGCCCCTTTCCCCTATTTAAACATCTCTTCACAAATTCCTTGCCTCTTTTTAATACCTACAAAGAACCCTAATTTGTTCTTCCCTAAATTCCTCCCCCTTTATCCAAATTGATCACAAATTGAGGCTACTCTCTTGCATTGAGATTCATTTCAGTAGAGGAGGCTAGTGGAGGCTTGCTAGCAAGGATTTGAAGAGCATTTGGCCATAGCTTGTGGAGGGAACAACTCACTTAGGAGCCTTTTCATTGAGTTTGAACTCTCAATAGGTAAAACACTACAAACCCTAATGAATTCCTGATTTCTTTCCATAGTTGTGTCCATCTAGGTGTCCCCTAGCTGTAGAGTGAGTTTGGTAGGATCTCGTGTCCATTAAGTATGCGTATCAGACACGTATCGGTGTTTTTGAATAAGTGTTTGATGAAATGCCTATATGAACTTTTTGTTATTGTTTTTCAAAACAAATTTCAGTTTTGTGTAGCCCTATAGGTGTGTTTTGAATCCCCTAGAGACTGAGCACAATTTCGTGTCCATTTCATGTCCAAAACTAGAAACGAACCTGTGCACGAGACCGTGTCTTAATCCCCTGCTACTCGACCCTATTTGCGGACACGACACGCCACGTGGACACGTGCCACTTGGCACAGAGGTGGAGGCCATCACTGACAGACCCCCTCGAGTTTCATGAACTCTCGTGTCGTATCGGACACGGGATCTAACCCGCACTGGTTTTGCACTGACTGTGCACGCACGAACAGAGCTCTCTGATACGGACTTCGTGTCACACATAGACACGACGTGGACACGTATCAGGGTGCCTAACATGAAGCCCTACATGCCACCTATCACCTGACACGAGCACGTGCCATTTTGTGCTCTGTGTCGAGTCCTCTTGGACTCGACATCTCCCCATGACACAGTGCACTGATATGTATGTTTGATGGTTTTGACACTGTTTGGCTAGGGTTTTGGACACGAGGACACATCCCTAGGATGGACACAGGCATGTTAGACACTGATACACTACTATTTTGGGTTGTGTATTGATTTGAGGATTGAATGTCGGGTTTTACATAAATTTCTGATACTGTCTGTTCGAAGGAGAATTGTAATGTTTAAATATGAATTTACATGTTAATTATGAACTGAAACGATATGTTATACCTGGGTTATCATGTGGGATTTGGGTTTCAACTGAAAATGAAGACTGAGTGATGATTTGGTTTTGATTTGTGTTAAAACCTGAGAAGGAAACTGACATGAGTTGGCTTTAAAAATAAAATATGAGTTTTACCTATGATATGTAACCTGAGATTTATGTTTCAACTGTAAAACCTGAGTTTGTATATAAAACTGAGATTAGTTTACATGTTAGTTGCTATTTAACTTTAGGATACTAAACCTGAAAACTGAATTTAGGGTAAATTGATAACTGAGAATCAATTTGAGTATAATAACTGAGAATAGAGGTTTAGCATATGAAAACTAAGTTTGGGATATGAGTTTTGGTTTAGGGTGTGTTTGGTAAACCGTATTTGGAAGTGGGATTTGGATTTTTATGGATTTGGAGACAAATCCATAGAATCCTATGTTTGGTTGGAGATGGATTTGGATATGAAAAGTATGACAAAATCCAAAACTTGGATTTGGTTGGATTTTGGAGGAAAAAAATAATTATTCTTTAATAATTTCGTTAAAATATTTATTATTTAATAATTTTGTTAAAAATTAGTAAATTAAAAATTAGTTAATCTTTAATAATTTCGTTAAAAATATTTATTCTTTAATAATTTCGTTAAAAATTAGTTAATTAATAAAAAATAACTATTTTATTAGTATTATTAATTAATAAAAAATAGTATTATTAGTTAAAAAATTTAGTTAATTTCGTAACTATTTTATTTTAATCTTAATTAATAATATTTTAATCACAATTAGAATCATATTTTATAATAATTTAATTAATAATTTACTAATCATAATAATATTAATTTATAATTACTATTTTTAAAATATTTAATTTATAGTTAATTAATCATTAATTATTAATTATTAATTATTAATCAATAATTATAATTTATAATTATTAATCGTTAATAAAAATTATCAATTGTTAATTATTAATTATTAATCGTTAATTATAATTTATAGTTATTAATTATTAATCGTTAATTATTAATTATTAATCTTTAATTATTAATCGTTATTTATTTAAAAATTAACTAATCATTAATTATTAATTTTATAATTAATAATAACTAATCGTCAATTATTAATTACTAATCGTTAATTACTAATTGTTAATTATTAATTTTATAAATAGTAATAACTACAATTAATCATAATTAATTAATAGCTTAATTATTGATCATGACTATAATTTAATTATTAATCATAAATCCAAATCCTTTGTTTGGTTGGAGTTGGATTTGGAGTTGGATTTAAATCTTGAAATCCATGATTTAGATTTGGAGGATTTCCAAATCTAAATCCAAATAGTGAAATCCGGTTACCAAACAAGCCCTTAAATGCAAACTGAGAATAGATTTTGGGGATTTGGTTTTAGTTTGATAGTTGGGTTTAACTGAGATTTTGGATTTGGTTTTTGCATTGTATGATAATATGCACTGAGATTGAATTACATGAAACCTGAGACCCACACGCTTCATTTCCCTTTCCCCTCTCTCCATATTTATGGTTGTATATGTATATATGTTTCACGTTCCTCATTGATCTCTATATGTATATTAGTTAGGGTAATATATATGTACCTTAATATAAGCTAGTGTATATATATGAAATGTGTATGTTATATATTATCCCTTCACAATTTATTTTGTCCATGTCCCTTACTGTCCAGCCCCCTCACACATCCCTCTTTCTCACTCACTCACATACACAGCCCTCACATTTCCTTTTTCCATCTTTTTATTTACATACATGTAATGTATTGGTATATATGAAGGCAAGTATGCATATATTAATGTATGCATGCATGAATGAATGTATGTATGCATGTATGCATATAAGTATGAAGTGTAATATACATGAAGGTAATGTAATATACATGAATGTATGTATGTTTACATGTATGCAAGTATCCATATGTAAGTAGGTAATGTAATCCATGTATGAATGTAAGTATTGTACCTATATTGTACTAGGCCTAGTGTATAGAGTGACCCTATAGGTTGTCGTTTGACTAGAGTTGACCTAGTGGACAAGAGTGTTGACTAGGGTTGACCAAAAGTCAACATTGACCCATTGACCTAGCTTGACTAGAGTTTGACTTAGTTGACTAAGATTGACCTAGTTGACCAAATCCTAGATGTTGACTTGGTTTGACCCAGAGCTGACCAAGAGGTGACTTTGTCCTAGATTGACCTAGAATCATGTAGATGCATTGTACACTTTATTTATAACCCCTTTGTATACATCTTGACTTGTCTTGCTCTAAATAGGAGTCAGATACCTCTATCCGGACAGTATATTCTCACAGACATTCAGATTGCAGGCGAGTACATTCTTTGATCGTTTCATACTTGTCAGGACTTATATTCTTGCTCTAAATCACTTTACTTGATGCTGTCACGATTGTTATCACGGATTGGTACTATATGGATCTTCTCTTGCGATGTTATCCCCCTCGGGTACATCAAATACATATTGTCATGTGCTTTTCACGAACATATTGTATTTATTGTACACCCCTATTCATGTATACTCTTGTACAATCTTGTACTCTCATGATCACATGAGCCCATGGATAAACTATTGTACAGGTAACGTAACTTGATTGGATCCTTGTGTATTGATTGGGGAGGGTGAGTAGGAAATGGTTATGCGATCAAATTCCCTATTTTATAAAATATTGTATATGTCCATTATGCCCTCGTGTATAATGGATTCCCATTTATTGTATAACCTAACATGTTTACATAACCATATTGTGCTCTAAATCACTAGTCACTTACAGTTCTTACTTATCATGTATATATTTCCAGTTTACAAATATCTCTCGTTTTCATGTACATCTTTTACAGTTCATGTATCCTACTCTTTTGCATGCTTTATATTTCCTGCCATGATATAAACTGCGTGAGATGTATTGTGCTCGGTCCTGTCCTGATTGGACCTGTTGAAAATATTACAGATGAACTGAGGACTTCTACCCAACCTACTATGGAGCCCATCTAGACGACACCTGTGAGTTGGACCCACAGGAGGATCCAGCTCTAGCTGAGGACGTCATTCCTACTGCTTAGACTAGATTAGCTAGGCTTTATCTTATTTTCATTATGTTATTTGTATTGACTTTAGAGTTGTATTATTTCTAAATGTTTGTGATGTTGTGTCGTTTAGACACTTAGACTTTCCTTCTGTTGTATGTTCTCTTTTGAGATTTCATATTTGTCATATCGTGCTATTTCCATCTCTAGATTTGTGATTGAGTTGTACCTTATGTGATACTCCGTTCGCAGAGTATATCATATTGTATTTAGTTTGTGATAGTGACCTAGGACAGCGTTCTACCGCCGATACTGCGGCGTAGGCTAGACGTACCCACTTCTCGTGCCCCTACACTGGGTGCGGATCGTGACATCTCTTCACTTTCTCTTCTTCTACCTCCCTCCAAACTATTTTCTCTCAAACCCTAACCCTAGAAAACCAATATTTTAAGGCTATCTTCTTTTCCAAACTCAAGATCTAAGGATTTTTTGAAGGATCTCTTCCATCTCCAACCATTTGTGTGAGGTATAACTCATTTTTCTCCTCTCTTTCAAATTCAATCTCTTTCCATTATCAATGGCACCTAAGTTATTTGGTAGAGGAAAGAGGTTGAGAAGTGAGAGGGCATCTTCATCTAACTTCGCTCATGTAGTGTGTTCCCGGGCCATCCGATAAACTTCACAATTTTTTTGGCATATGACGCTCTTTTTCACGATGTATGCCTCAATGAACTTGTCACAACTTCATATTGTATCTATCTCAATGCTATACATATGTTATATTTAATTTAACTCATGACGACACTAGGATTTAATCTCGTGTCGCCGGCATTGATATATCCTTTGACGATTTCGAACTTGCCGATTACCTTGACCTCCCGGAACCACACTTGGGAAAAACTTGTTGATGCCCGAAAGTTCCAATTTTCCGGTAAAACCACTCTTGAGGGTTTCAAGGATGCGTTGTGTTCTCCTAACACACGTCCTCGCAAGCTTCGAGCCAAATATCTCAACAACTATTTTTATGAACTCTAACGGATCATCTATTCCTCGATCTTGCCCAAAGCGGGATCTACCGATGAAGTAACTTATCTTAAGATATCAGCTCTATATCATCTTCACTTTTGTCTTCCGTTCAACTTCCCTCGCACGATGATGGATTGGATGATTCGTGCGAGACCAAAACCGAAATCCTTAGTCTATGCCATGTACCTTCCAAAAAAATTTCGTGCCTTCAACATCCCTCTTGATGACTGTCAGCTCCTACCTGCTCCTTCCTTTTTGTCCAAGGCACGTCGGACTATTGTTGCTGCTGCATCCTCTGACTCTGATGCTCCTGAGCCCGAGCCTCCTGCTACTCTTGACTCCATCCAGACGATGTTGCGTGATCGCTTCCGTTTGGAAGACGACCGCTGGACTCAGTTGGATTACTGCACCACCTTTCAGATGACTGCTATCAGCAACTCGCTACACGACCTCCAGTACACCCTGGCTACCCATCCTACTATGTCGTTCCCTATCGTACGGGACCCTTCTCGCGAAGGTTACCGTATTGACGACACATGGGTCAGACGGTATCTGGACCCTGACGCGGCCTTTGTTGACCCTCGTCGCTCTGCCAGTGACCCTTCCGACTCTGCTGGTCCATCCTGTGCTCCATGATGGTCGTGGTTTAGTACCTGCTGATGCTATTACTGATGTTAGGCTATAGTTTCATTATGATTTATGTAGTAGTTTTTAAAAACTTTGAGATATAGTCTTTCTATTTACATGCCTTGTATTTCCTTCAGACTTATGCACTTTGGTTCTTATGAGATATATAACTGCTAGTAGTTTCTCTCTATGATTGTGGTTCCACGTTTTGTGATTGAATGTATTCACTTTGTCTACTTTTTATGGGGGAGCCACTTTATCACTTTGCTAAATGACAAAGGGGGAGAATACTTGTGATATTTGCTTGTGCTTTCGAAACACTTGATAATACTTGTGATATTTGTGTGGACATATGTTTTGAGCTTCAATATATATTATTGTGCTTGTTTGAATTAGAACTTGTCTCAGGACATATCCATTTAAGGGAAAGCCGACATGTTCATCTACGGGGGAGCTATTATCATTATTCCATGTGTCCAGGTATGAATGTTGCGACATGCAAATATCGTATTTTTGTCAATTATCAAAATGGAGGAGATTGTTGACCCAAACTGGATCGTAGTCAACATAATCTTGATAATTAACAAGACGATATCTGTTATGATCCAACTGGGTACATCAAGCTCCATAAAGCTCCAAAACAGACAATCACCACACATCAGCTCAAGACGAACATCATCGACAATTGCTATGACATGCTGTTGTTTACTTGTTCTCTAAGTCTGTATTTTACTTTTTATTGAGTCTAGGCTATTGTAAGTTGAGTCGCACTGAGTATCTCAACCCTAGACTTTACACCCAAAGCTCCACAAACAAAAGTCCAAAAATCTGACAAACCTAAAACAGCCCATTGAACATTCTGTCCCCAAGGAGACAGAGTTCGGGCCGAACTCTGCCCCCTTAATTTCAGGACCTGATTTTTAGGATTTATCGGTTGCTAGTTGTCCAACGGCTAAATATTTGAATATTTGGGACAAAGTTCTGGCCGAACTCTGCCTCTCTGGACTAGTATATATAGGCATTGATTTCTCACATTTTCAATCATCTAATCTTCTCTTCTTCTATAGCCTATACATTCAAGAGCTTATTCTTCTCATCTAACTAGCCACAAAACTTTCCAAGCCCCCAAGGTGCTCAGTGCCAGTCAACTAGAAGTTTGTGTGCAAGAGTTCCAAAAGAAGTCACTTGGACAATTCCAAGTCTCGCCATCTGCGAATCTGTAAGAAGTTGGCGTGCTCTTCTGAGTAAAGGCACGTGGTTGTACGCTATTTCACAAATATGGATTTCAATCCTGAGCTAGAGTTCTCAGACCTGGACTAGTCCTCTGCGAGGGAAACCAGGTTAAAAACTGATGTATCTGCGTATGCTTCTCTGATCTCTATTTATATTCCGCACTTATACTCTGATTATTATTTCTGTTGGGCGAACTTGAATAGAGTTATTTTTAATTGGGTATTATCAACACATACACTATTCACCCCCTCCTCTAGAGTTGCCTACACGTACTTCAATTAAGACGGTGTTGGCCCATTGGTCACGGTCGAATCGGATTTTAATAATTGATCTAACCCTGTCTCGATATAAGGGCCACTTGGACGAACAGCGACAGCCTGTGCCTACTACCGTTCAAGACGTTGGAACTTAGAGCTATGTTTTGTCGTCGCATTTGTATTTCTATTATCAATGTACTTTTGTATTTTATTGAGTCTAGGAATACAGTGTAAACTGCGTCGTACTGGCAAATAGGCTACCCAAGAAACGTTTTCAAAATACTCTTTCATTTTGAAAACAAGCCCAGTCACAAAGCCCAAAACTACTTTCTAACTGCTTGAAAACTCGAAAGCCCAAAACCCTGAGTTGCAAACCCAAAACCAAACCAATTCTGGACTAGCAGAATTTGGTACAAATTCGCCCCGAGTTCGGCTACCTAAACGTTGGATTTTAAACTCAGTTTTCCTGCAGTTACGGATGCAACGACTATATGTTGAGATTCTCTCATAGAATTATGTCTGAATTCTGCCCGAATTCTCCCTTTGGAAATCCTATAAATAGAGAAGAAATTCTATCATTTCAACTCACTCATTCACTTTCGTATTTCTTCTCTCTAAGCTTACTACGATCTTCCAAAGCCTCACTAAGCTTTCAATTCAAATCCCAAGCCAGTTACAATCCTCTAGTCGATTTGCCAATGCGGTACGATCTAGAAGTTCAGAGTGATTGTAATCAAGAGGCTTGATAGAAGTGAGACACTTTACAATTGAAGTTGGTCGAGTACTTCGGATCAAAGCTTGCGTTTGTAGAAGTTGCAAGGACTTCATATGAAAACTTGCAATCTTTCCATAGTAGATTTCAACTGGGAGCTAGAGTTCTCTCGACTAGATTAGTCCTCACAAGAGATAGACCAGTATATATCGCCGTCTTTGCATTTGCTCTTTGCACTTTACTTTTACTTACTCATGACTGTGATATATTTCTGTGATCTTGTTGCTAACATTTTTTAATAGCTAATATTTCGCTGCCTATTTTGTTCACCCCCTCTCTATAGTATATCGTTTTACATTTCGTTCCTACAATTGGTATCAGAACGGGTTATACAGGTAAAACGAGGTAATATTGTTATTATTTTTCTACTGTTACATAGATCACTATATCACATATGGCAGGTGTGAAATTCACATCTGAAGACCAAGCCACAAACAGACCCCCACTGTTTGATGGTACCAACTACACGTACTGGAAAACCGTATGAGTTTCTTTTTAAAATCTCTAGATTTTAATTTATGGTCAATTGTAGTTGACGGCTATAAAAAGCCTCTACGTGTTCTTATTGATGGAAATTTGGTTGAAAAAGTAGATGACAAGTATATTGATTCTGAAAACAAAGAAGGCAGTCTTGACGCACGTGCTATTAATGCTTTATTTTGTGCTTTAGACGTGACTAAATTCAACAGGGTGTCTACATGCACAACATCTAATGAGGTATAGAAACTTCTCGAAGTTACTCATGAAGGCACGACGCAAGTCAAGGAGTCCAAGATTAGTATACTTACTCAAGAGTATGAGGCATTCAAGATGAAGTCCAACGAGTCCGTTACACAAATGTTCACAAGATTTCTGGATATTATAAATCCTTTGTCCTTCCTAGGCAAAGAATACAATAACCATGAGAAGATTCACAAGGTGCTGCGAGCTCTCACAAAGAACTAGATTCCGAAGGCTACGACGATCATTGAAGGAAACGGCCTCACTACCACGTCTCTTGAAACACTCATGGGAAAGTTACTCACGCACGAGTTGGAACTTCAAGACTTTCAAGACGATGCACTGAAGGAAAAAAACAATCGCCTTCAAAGCTCAACAACGAAGAACTATTGAAGAAGATTCTGATGACAACAACTCTGACACTGAGGATCAAGCTCTCCTAGTGAAGAAGTTCAAAAAGTTCATGAGGTTTAGCTGAAGAACGAAGGAACACAACAGCAACAACAACAACAATGAAAAAGATCCAATCTGCTATGGTTGCAAGAAGAAAGGACACATCAAGAAGGATTGTCCGACGGCATCATCATCAACCAGGAAAGGCAACAAGTATGAAAAGAGTTACTTGAAGAAATCTACTTCAAGAAGATATGCCAACATAAGTATTTGGCATAAAAGTGAAGCCATCAATTCAGAAAATGAACAATCAGACGATGCTGCAAATGTATGCTTGATGGCATATGACCAGGTAAACCCAAATCTCCTGTTTGATACATATGATGATTTTACCTTTGGTCAGTTAGGCGAAGTTTTTAGTGACCTCTTTGATGACCACAGAAATCTGCTTGGCAAATACCAAAACTCTAAGAAGATATTCAAAGAGTAAAAAGGTGAAATAGAAAGACTTACCGACTTACTAGCTGAGGTTAGAAATAGTAAAAACCCTAGTAAAACTTGTAAGCCCCTGTTTTTTCAAATTTTAGTTAATTAAGTGTTAATTAACTTTTAATGTCATTTTTAGCCTTAAAATATTTATTATAATTTTTAGAAATTTTTCTAGAATTATTAAATGATTTTTAATTAAGTTTTAATAGCTAAAATATTATTTTACAATTTATTGAAATGTTTTAAGGTAGTTTTGTAATTTATTAAAATATTTTATTAGCTGTTTGTAATATTTAGAATTGTTTAGAAGTCAATTTGTAAATAACCAATTGTTTTAAATGTCGGGTTGCAAATTTTTATTTGCATTTGGTTGGGATAGGGACCTAGTTGTAAATCCTAAAACTCTAGGGACCTAAACCTAAAACACCCCACGACCTTCTCTCTCCTCCCTCACGTCTCACCGCCACGTCGCCGACGACCGACCCCGATATTTTTCGTCTTTTCCGGCGACCGACCGACCTCCCTTCCCTATAAAACGAAACCCTAGACTCAGCCCTAACCCTAGAACGACCCCACGACCACCATCGACGCCCCCACAGCCCATCTCCTCCCCCATTTCCCTTCACCGTAACCCTAACTCCGGCCATACCCCACCGCCACCTCCACAGCGACCTTCACCGCCAACCACCGCCGTCGACGAGTTCGCCGCAGCGAGCTGAGTCGATCGCCACCACTCCGCCACCGCCCCGACGCCTACTCCGCCGGCCAGCACGTTTAAATCCCCCCCGACTAGTCGGACACGTGAGTAGCAGTGTCTTTTCGTGTCGTGCGTGTCTCGTGTTGGGCATATGTTGTTCGCCGTGTCCTGACGAACACGAAGGTGGGACTGGACACGAATCTCATGGCTCGTACGTGTCGTGCTTAGCACAGACACGTAGAATCCTGTGTCCCTAACTGTCCGGACACAGGATCGATTTTATTATTATTTTTATATGTTAATTAATTCAAACCTAAATAAATTAAACTAAACCCTAACTCTAACACAACCGTCGGGCTGACCCCCTGGCCAGCTCGACCTAGCCTAACCCCCCCCCCCGCGCTCTGGCTCGGGTTCGATCCCCCTTACTGTGTTTATTTCTTTTTCTTTTCCTTTTTTCTTTTACTGTTTTCTATTATTTATATATATATTTATATATATATGTATATTAGTATATATATATGTATATACTGTATATTGGCAGTATTTTATGTATGTATATATTTTTATAGTTAGTAAATTTATATATATATATTTGTATTTATATACATATATGTATATATGTATATATTTCCATGTGTATATATATTATTATATATATATATATATTTATATATGTATACAATATTTGTATATGTATATATACTTTATAATTAAGTATATTCTTATATATATATATATATATATATATATATATATATATATATATATATATATATATATATATATATATATATATATATATATATATATACTTTTAACATATGTATATATATATTCATTTTGTATAATTTTACCTTATTAAAATATTAATATTTATTTTGCACTTTTACCAAATTGTATTTTAGTGTATTTAAATTACTGCAACTATTTGGTGTCCAAGCCTAGCATGGGTTTTTGGGCCCAAATGTGTTTTCACACATTCAAGACCTGTACAAGTTATATTAGACTTGATTCATGGCCTTGGGTCCTGCATTTGAACTTTGGTTCAAATTATGTACATGGACAAAATACGCAGATAATTAATTATTTTAATTTCAATTGTGTGTAATGCTGTTTTTGGATTTCTAAAAATACTTAAAGTACTGTTAAAATTCTGGAAAAATAGTATTTAGATACTATGCTAATTTAGCTAATTTAGTATAATTTTTATAGTATTTAAATTACAGTTTTGCCACTAGTTTGGCATATGAAACCAAAACTCATTTTCTGTATACTTAGGAAAACTGATTTTTATAAAATACTATAATTAACAAGGATCATTTTGGTACTTTGTTTTATGTAAAAATAAGCTTTTTGTCTATCTCAAAAATTGTTAAAACACAATGATCATTTGATTTATTTATTAATTAATTACGACTTGTAACTTTTTGTGTTACTTTGAGTTTTAGCCGTGTTGAACCTCATCCCTCACTAGTGTAAAGACCCTAGAAAGTTAGTTAAAGTAGTATGTCACCCCACATTGGTCTCCTATGCCAAAGTCATAATTTTGGCTAGGTGCCCAGTCACAAGTCTTGTTGCACCAATTAGTGTCCTAGTGTTTTAGCTTAGTGTAAAAACTAAGTTTATGTATTTATTTCTACAGTGACGAGTTACCAGACATCTATAGCACTTTTATCACAGCTTGTTTTGCTTTGCTTTGCTAGAGGCAAGTACTTTCTACAAACTTTACATACTGTTACATAAATGAACTGCTAATCCAACCATGTTAAATGCTAATCCTTGGGATAGCAAGTTAAAATATCACATTTTGTACTTTCCATTTCTACCATGCTTAGACCAGTTTTTATGTATCGCTCACATGATTAGAATATGGGTTATGGGGAAACTGATAGTAGAGTACGTGATTATGCCCCCTTTATCGTACCGAGCAAAGTTACATTTTATAAGTTACTGCGCCGTAGGCCTTTATCCCGCATTTCTGTACGGATGTACACCTATGTTGTACACTTGTATGTATGTATATTTTATTTACATGTGCCCCAGCACATTGTACATCTATTGACCGATCACGTACCTGCTACAGTTTTAAACATTACATATACATCTGTCTCTATGACATATGTGTCCTTGTCATGATAGACTATGTGATGCCATGTTTCCAGTTATTTCCTCTTATGTTCATTTCCATGTTTCATATGCTAGTTTGCTAGATTCAGTACTTGCTCCCGTCCTGACAGGATAACATTGTAGGTGTCCTTACTGAGGAGGAGTTGCTCTGTGATCCGTATTATGGAGTTACTACCGAGGACCCGGCTCTGCTTTACGAGGATGTTCCTGCGGGGAACCTCGCCTAGTTGTCTTTTTGTTTTTAGACTTTTGAGAGTAGTCATGTATTTAGACTACGTATTTTGTAACTGGACATGTATCCAGTTTTATATTTCAGATTTGTACTTTGGACATTATACTATATGAGACGACTTTTGTGTTTGGAGCATTTATGACTTTTATTCACTTATAGAACTGTTAGCACATTTAGTCTTATCCTGTTGTCTTTAGAACAGCTTACTACATTTTATATCAAACGTAGGCTGGGCATGACTCGGCCTGGCCCAACAATTTGGGTAGCGGGTCGTGACATGTTTTTAGTGGTGGCCCATGCAGGTCGAGACTAAATTGTTTGGTTACGTTATTGTACCAAGCATGCCTGCAATTAGGAAACTTAAGGTAATTAGACAAAATTAGGAATGACGCTTAGAACACCTAGAGGAATGCTAGGATTGCAACATAGGAAATACATCACATGCTTGCTATTGTAATTAGATTTTCTTGCCTATGATTGCTTACTTTAACAAATCCTTATAAGTCATTTTTATTGTAATTAGATGGTGCTTACTCGTTCGTCCCAGTATGTTACACCTGAGAATGGTGCACTCCCTATCCAGTCAGCTGACCAGTTGACTGATACACCCCCACCTCCACCTACCACACTCCCCTACTCCACAGATCCACAGACCCAGATGCCTCCACCACCTTCCACATCCCAGTCCCAGCAGGCCCCGATACTTCCACCACCCCTATCATCATACCTACCCAGGCTTCCGTCACACTCGACGGAAACCAGCTGCTCACTATGATCCAGGGGTTCCTAACAACACATCAGGAGCAGACTACCCTACTCCGCCAGAGCATGGAGCGTTCCGAGGAACGTCCCGTGGTTCCACCACCTGTAGAGCCACGGCAGAGAGCGGGGACGATCAAGGACTTCATGGGTCTGAATCCCAAGGAGTTCTCAGGGACTGAGGGCATAGTAGTAGCAGATGACTGGCTAGACTCGGTGGAGAGGAAGCTCCTTGGAGTTAGGATGCCGGGTGACCTCCAGGTCGAGGCAGCGGGATTTTTGCTGATAGACTTGGCAGGAGTCTGGTTCCGGAATGAGCCGTTATTTGCGAGAGGGAGAGCCACTTGGGATCAGTTCAAGACCCAGTTCAAGAAGAAATTCTTCTCGACCACTGCTAGAGTAGCCATGGGGCTACGATTCCAGAACATCCAGCAGGAGAACCGTTCTGTTGATGAGTATGCGGCAGAGTTTAGTCGCCTGAGCCATTTCGCTCCTAGTCTGGTTGCAGATCCAGAGGAGATGATCCGTAGGTTTTGCCATGGTCTAGTTCCAGACATTGGCATTCTTATAGTAGCAAACGGTACGACTGACTACTACCAGAGCCTAGAGTTGGCCCGGAGCATTGAGGAGCGTCTTCTGTCTAGCAAGAGGCCGGCTTCTGTACATAATGAGGGACCGTCCAAGCGTCAGGCTTTCCAGCAGAGAGCATCGACGCAGCCCCAGCAGACTTACCGTCCCCATACACCACATCATCAGACCCCGCCAGTTAGAGCCCCGGGACCCCGACATCAGCAGCAGCAGCCGAAGGCAGGTGTGTATTCATTCTGTAGGAGGCCAGGGCATGATTTTGCCGTCTGCAGGAAGAGGTTGGGGCAGTGCTTAGTTTGTGGGTCTCCCACCCATCAGCTTCGAGAGTGCCCAGTAGCGAAGACTAGAGGACCACTACCGACTCAGCAGCAGAGGTTTGGGCAGCACCTACAGCAGCAGAAGGGACCTCAGGGGAAGGTTTATAGTCTAGCTCTCGAGCCGGAGCCGGAGCAGGTTTCGGAGCCAGATTACTTAGCTGACGTCATCACAGGTCATGTTTATTTACATACTTTTCTAGCTGTATGCTTGTTTGATTCTGGTGCATCTCATAGCTTCCTATCATTAGAGTTTATGCATAAACACCATCTAGTAGCTATACCTACTGCGGAGATTAGTAGAGTGATGACGGGAGGAGGACCAGTGCCTATTAGATCTATCTATAGATGTTTTATTTTTATAGCCGGGTGAGAGTTCAGGGGACGATTCTTTGTGATGCCACTCCCCGATTATGATATCATATTGGGGATGGACTGGCTTAGCTATGCCCATACATCTATAGATTGCCATGAGGGTAGTATTTTGTTCAGTCCCAGGCACATCACCATTCAGTGTCAGGAGGACAGGGCCGGAGATCAGCCTAGAGCCGAACTGTTGTGCGACAGTTGGGGACGTAGCACCGCCACACCCTATCATTAGGGAGTATATGGATGTATTCCCAGAGGATCTTCCAGGGCTTCCGCCTGACAGAGATGTGGAGTTCACTATAGATTTAGTGCCGGGTTCATCACCAGTATCCCGGGCTTGCTATAGAGTGAATCCCAAGGAGGCAGTAGAGATGAAAGAGCAGATTGATGACCTGTTGAAAAAGGGTTTCATTCGATCCAGTGCTTCTCTATGGGGAGCGCCAGTGCTCTTTGTGCCTAAGAAGGATGGTACAGTCCGGTTGTGTATTGACTACCGGGCCTTGAATGCCATCACCATCAAGAACAAATATCCTCTGCCCAGGATAGATGATTTGTTCGACCAGTTGAGTGGGGCGAAGGTGTTTTCCAGGATAGACTTGAGATCCGGGTACCACTAGGTGAAGGTTAGGGCAGCAGACATCCAGAAGACGGCGTTCAACACGAAGTACGGGCAGTACGAGTTTCTGGTGATGCCATTTGGTCTCAAAAATACGCCAGCTGTCTTTATGAATTTAATGAATAAGACATTTCACCAGTATCTGGATAAGTTCGTCGTAGTGTTTATCGACGACATCCTGATATACTCGAAGACGCCGGAGGAGCATGCAGAGCACTTGCGGATAGTTTTGGGGATTCTGAGGCGGGAGAGATTGTTTGCCAAATTGTCGAAGTGCGAGTTCTTTTTAGACCGAGTGGAGTTTCTCGGCGATGTAGTCACTGGAGATGGAATCTCGGTGGATCCCAGGAAGATTGCTGCAGTTGAGACATGGAAGGCTCCGACGTCAGTTTCAGAGATCAGGAGCTTTCTGGGTTTAGCAGGCTATTATAAAAAGTTCGTCCAGGACTTTGCTAGGATAGCTGAACCCATGACGAAGCTGACGCGAAAGGATGCAGAGTACATCTGGTCAGAGGACTGCCAGGCAGCATTTGAGGAGCTGAAGAGGAGGCTGACGACCGCTCCAGTTCTGACTTTACCTACAGGTTCTGGAGGTTTCACCATATACAACGATGCTTCTGGGAAGGGGCTAGGATGTGTCCTACAGCAGCATGGGAAAGTGATTGCTTATGCATCTTAGCAATTGCGGACTCATGAGAGAAATTATCCTACCCATGACCTAGAGTTAGCTGCGGTGATCTTTGCACTCAAGTTATGGAAACATTACTTATACGGAGAGCGTGTGGAAATCTTTACTGACCACAAAAGCTTGAAGTATGTGTTCACGCAGAAAGAGCTGAACATGAGGCAAAGACGATGGTTGGAGTTGATGAAAGACTTCGACATCGATTTACAGTATCACCCTGGAAAGGCAAATGTGGTGGCGGATGCGCTGAGCAGGCATCCGATGGCATGGTATCTGATGATTGATCGGCATTTACGGGAAGACCTGGAGAAGCTCGGTATCGAGCTAGTTCGGCCAGGATCAGTGATACAGATGATGGCGCTTGACATCCAGTCAGGTTTGATGGAGCAGATCAGGGAGGCACAGTCTACAGATGAGAGCCTTCGCAGACTTCGATCCCAGGCGTTAGCAGGATTGCTGGATGACTTCACTATAGCAGAGGATGGATCCTTGAGGCATGGCAGCCGATTGTGCGTGCCGAAGGGAGAGCTGGTAGAGGCAGTCTTGCAGGAGGCACACCGATCGAGATATTCTATTCACCCTGGTGCTAACAAGATGTACCGTGACTTGCGGGAACATCTTTGGTGGCACGGGATGAAGAGGGATGTATCACGTTTTATCTCGAGATGCCTAGTTTGCCAGCAGGTCAAGGCGGAGCGCCAGAGGCCAGCTGGTTTGTTGCAGCCGTTACCCATTCCCGAGTGGAAGTGGAAACATATTACGATGGACTTCGTCTCAGGGCTTCCTCGTTCCCAAGGAAGGAAGGATGCCATTTGGGTCATCGTGGACAGGCTGACGAAGTGTGCGCACTTCATACCCTTCAAGGTGGGGCTTTCCACTGAGAAGTTGGCAGAGCTATACATGCAGCAGATAGTTCGCCTACACGGAGTGCCGATGAGCATCGTGTCAGACAGAGACAACAGATTCACATCCCACTACTGGAGGAGCTTGCAGGAGGAGTTGGGCAGTAGGCTCAAGTTCAGTACGGCGTACCACCCGTAGACAGATGGGCAGTCCGAGAGGACGATACAGACACTGGAGGATATGCTGAGGACCTGCGTGCTGGACTTCGGAGGATCATGGGAGAGCCATCTGCACTTGGTAGAGTTTTCATACAACAACAGCTACCAAGCCAGTATCGGTATGTCTCCTTTCGAGGCGCTTTATGGACGACGATGCCGCACACCGCTCTTTTGGGATGATGTTGGAGACAGAGTTATGCTTGGGCCAGAGATGATCACGGATGCAGCAGAGAAAGTCGGGATGATCAGAGACAGGCTCAGAGTAGCTCAGGACAAGCAGAAACACTGGGCTGATGCTAGTCGCAGACCGATGGAGTTCGCAGACGGTGATATGGTGCTAGTGAAGATATCACCTACCAGAGGGACGATCCGGTTCGGACGAGGAGGGAAGCTGAGTCCCAGATACATCGGGCCGTTCGAGGTACTTGGCAGGATCGGAGAGGTAGCTTACAGGGTTGCACTTCCACCCAACCTAGCAGGAGTTCACGACGTCTTTCACGTATCTCAGCTGAGGAGATATGTTCCAGACCCAGTCATGTGCTAGATCATACAGAGTTGGAGGTCGGACCGAGCCTTACAGTTTCTGAGCAGCCAGTGGAGATATTAGACAGGAGAGAGAAGAGGCTGAGGAACAAGTTTATATCCTTAGTACGAGTAGCTTGGAGCCGTCACTCTCCAGGTGAATCTACTTGGGAGAGGGAGTCGGACATGAGGGAGAGATACCCTTACTTGCTCGATCCAACCGCTGCGAGGGAACCACCCATTCCCGCTTGATACCTTAGAGGTTAGTTTCGATCATAGCCTTAGTCATTTATTGCATTGCTTGCTATGTTAGAATATTGTAGGGTCTTCAATCCTTGTGAATTTCGAGGACAAAATTTTTCAAGGAGGGAAGACTTGTAAGCCCCTGTTTTTTCAAATTTTAGTTAAGTGTTAATTAACTTTTAATGTCATTTTTAGCCTTAAAATATTTATTATAATTTTTAAAAATTTTTCTAGAATTATTAAATGATTTTTAATTAAGTTTTAATAGCTAAAATATTATTTTGCAATTTATTGAAATGTTTTAAGGTAGTTTTACAATTTATTAAAATGTTTTATTAGCTGTTTGTAATATTTAGAATTGTTTAGAAGTCAGTTTGTAAATAACCAATTGTTTTAAATGTCGGGTTGCAAATTTTTATTTGCATTTGGTTGGGATAGGGACCTAGTTGTAAATCCTAAAACTCTAGGGACCTAAACCTAAAACACCCCACGACCTTCTCTCTCCTCCCCCACGTCTCACCGCCACGTCGCCGACGACCGACCCCGATATTTTCCGTCTTTTCCGGCGACCGACCGACCTCCCTTCCCTATAAAACGAAACCCTAGACTCAGCCCTAACCCTAGAACGACCCCACGACCACCATCGACGCCCCCACAGCCCATCTCCTCCCCCATTTCCCTTCACCGTAACCCTAACTCCGGCCATACCCCACCGCCACCTCCACAGCGACCTTTACCGCCAACCACCGCCGTCGACGAGTTCGCCGCAGCGAGCTGAGTCGATCGCCACCACTCCGCCACCGCCCCGACGCCTACTCCGCCGGCCAGCACGTTTAAATCCCCCCGACTAGTCGGACACGTGAGTAGCAGTGTCTTTTCGTGTCGTGCGTGTCTCGTGTTGGGCCTATGTTGTTTGCCGTGTCCTGACGAACACGAAGGTGGAACTGGACACGAGTCTCATGGCTCGTACGTGTCGTGCTTAGCACAGACACGTAGAATCCTGTGTCCCTAACTGTCCGGACACAGGATCGATTTTATTATTTTTTTAATATGTTAATTAATTCAAACCTAAATAAATTAAACTAAACCCTAACTCTAACACAACCGTCGGGCTGACCCCCTGGCCAGCTCGACCTAGCCTAACCCCCCCCCCCCCCCGCGCTCTGGCTCGGGTTCGAGCCCCCTTACTGCGTTTATTTCTTTTTCTTTTCCTTTTTTCTTTTTCTGTTTTCTATTATATATATATATATATATATATATATATATATATATATATATATATATATATATATATATATATATATATATATATACTGTATATTGGCAGTATTTTATGTATGTATATATTTTTATAGTTAGTAAATTTTTATATATATATTTGTATTTATATACATATATGTATATATGTATATATTTCCATGTGTATATATATTATTATATATATATTAATATATATATATGTATACAATATTTGTATATGTATATATACTTTATAATTAAGTATATTCTTATATATATATATATATATATATATATATATATATATATATATATATATATATATATATATATATATATATATATATATGTACTTTTAACATATGTATGTATATATTCATTTTGTATAATTTTACCTTATTAAAATATTAATATTTATTTTGCACTTTTACCAAATTGTATTTTAGTGTATTTAAATTACTGCAACCATTTGGTGTCCAAGCCTAGCATGGGTTTTTGGGCCCAAATGTGTTTTCACACATTCAAGACCTGTACAAGTCATATTGGACTTGATTCATGGCCTTGGGTCCTGTATTTGAACTTTGGTTCAAATTATGCACATGGACAAAATACGCAGATAATTAATTATTTTAATTTCAATTGTGTGTAATGCTGTTTTTGGATTTCTAAAAATACTTAAAGTACTGTTAAAATTCTGGAAAAATAGTATTTAGATACTATGTTAATTTAGCTAATTTAGTATTATTTTTATAGTATTTAAATTACAGTTTTGCCACTAGTTTGGCATATGAAACCAAAACTTATTTTCTGTATACTTAGAAAAACTGATTTTTATAAAATACTTGTACTGGTTAATAAATTCCAGGAAAATTATAATAAATTTCTATAATTAACAAGGATCATTTTGGTACTTTGTTTTATGTAAAAATAAGCTTTTTGTCTATCTCAAAAATTGTTAAAACACAATGATCATTTGATTTATTTATTAATTAATTACGACTTGTAACTTTTTGTGTTACTTTGAGTTTTAGCCGTGTTGAACCTCACCCCTCACTAATGTAAAGACCCTAGAAAGTTAGTTAAAGTAGTGTGTCATCCCACATTGGTCTCTTATGCCAAAGTCATCATTTTGGCTAGGTGCCCAGTCACAAGTCGTGTTGCACCAATTAGTGTCCTAGTGTTTTAGCTTAGTGTAAAAACTAAGTTTATGCATTTATTTCTACAGTGACGAGTTACCAGACATCTATAGCACTTTTATCATAGCTTGCTTTGCTTTGCTAGAGGCAAGTACTTTCTACAAACTTTACATACTGTTATATAAATGAACTGCTAATCCAACCATGTTAAATGCTGATCCTTGGGGTAGCAAGTTAAAATATCACATGTTGTACTTTCCATTTCTATCATGCTTAGACCAGTTTTTATGTATCTCTCACATGATTAGAATATGGGTTATGGGGAAATTGATAGTAGAGTACGTGATCATGCCCCCTTTATCGTACCGAGCAAAGTTACATTTTATATGTTACTGCGCCGTAGGCCTTTATCTCGCATTTCTGTACGGATGTACACCTATGTTGTACACTTGTACGTATGTACATTTCATTTACATGTGCCCCAGCACATTGTACATCTATTGACCGATCACGTACCTGCTACAGTTTTAAACATTACATATACATCTGTCTCTATGACATATGCGTCCTTGCCATGATAGACTATGTGATGCCATGTTTCCAGTTATTTCCTCTTATGTTCATTTCCATGTTTCATATGCTAGTTTGCTAGATTCAGTACTTGCTCCCGTCCTGACAGGATTACATTGTAGGTGTCCTTACTGAGGAGGAGTTGCTCTGTGATCCGTATTATGGAGTTACTACCGAGGACCCGGCTCTGCTTTACGAGGATGTTCCTGCGGGGAACCTCGCCTAGTTGTCTTTTTGTTTTTAGACTTTTGAGAGTAGTCATGTATTTAGACTACGTATTTTGCAATTGGACATGTATCCAGTTTTACATTCAGACTTGTACTTTGGACATTATACTATATGAGACGACTTTTGTGTTTGGAGCATTTATGACTTTTATTCACTTATAGAACTGTTAGCACATTTAGTCTTATCCTGTTGTCTTTAGAACAGCTTACTACGTTTTATATCAAACGTAGGCTGGGCATGACTCGGCCTGGCCCAACAATTTGGGTAGCGGGTCGTGACAAAACTGGTGAGCTTTCTTCTGTCAAACTGCAACTACACAAGACTACACGATTATCTGAAGAAAAAGACAAGACCATTGCTAAACTTGAGGATGTATTACCCAAAGAGAAGAAGAGCCATCTTTGTGCACTAGTCAGAAATGATGCACTTACAGCTAACTATAACATACTTTATGTCACCTCCAAAAAGTTGAAAATTAGGTTAGGAAAACAGCCTGAAGTTGCTGCTTGCTACCCAAACATGTATCAATTACCGAAACATCGAACCATGGTCAAATCCAATATTGTCAGACCAAACATAGCCAAACCTTTGTCCAAGAAGACTAACCGAGATGCATTCTACTACAAGTATCCAACTACAACACCAAGACCAAACAATCATGCACAACACACTGCACCTAACACTCAGCATGCTCACTATTGTAGCACCATCGGTCATATTTCACGTGCATATAGAGTAAGAAAATTAGTTGATTTAAATATATGTGCATGGATACCAAAGACTAACATATCTGGACCCAACAAGAAATGGGTACCAAAAGTTTCATCTGTAAACTTCTTTGTAGGTAGAACACCCTACTCATGCTAGGAGCAAGTGGATCCTAGACAGCGGTTGCTCACGGCACATGACCTATGATGCTTCTCTATTCGCAACACTATCGAAGAAGAAAGAAGGATACGTCTCCTTCGATAACAACTTAAAAGGATATATAGTAGGTATCGACAACATTGGTAAGGCTCCCTACCCTGTGATTAAAGATGTTTGTCTAGTAACTGAGTTAAAACATAATCTACTCAGCATAAGCCATTTAGCTGAAAATGGTTATATTATTAACTTTGTCAAAGACAAATGTACTATAGTTGACAGTTCAACTAGTAGTACTATCTTTGAAGGTATTAGGGAAGACAACATATATGTTTTTTATTTGTTGGAAGATGCTAACAAAGCAGGTAGACGGTTGCTCGCCAAGAGCGATGAGAATCAACCTTGGCATATGAGACTCGATCATGCAAACATGGACACAATTTCAAGATTATCCACGAAGAAATTGGTATGAGGCTTACCAGACATCGTCTTCAAGAAGGATACGGTATGTAGTGAATGTGAAAAGAACAAAGCTACCCGATCCATATTCAAGTCCAAAAATGCTGTAAGTACCAGTAAAACTCTACAATTACTGCATATAAATTTATTTGGGCCTAGTAGAATTGCAAGCCTAGGTGATAAGTTATATGTATTTGTAGTAATAGATGATTTCTCTAGATACACGTGGGTATATTTTCTCGCACGCAAGAATGATGCATTATCTGAATTTGTCACATTTTGTAAGAAAGTTCAAAATGAGAAAGAATTCATGATTATTCGTATTCGAAGTGATCATGGCGGCGAATTCGAGAATGCAGAGTTTGAGCAATTCTGTGACACGAATATTTGCATGAGTTTTTCTGCCCTAGGACTCCAACAAAACGAAGTTGTGGAACGTAAGAACATAACTCTATCTGAAATGGCTAGAGTAAAGTTGAATCAGTTTAGTCTACCCAAATATTTCTGGGAAGAAGCTGTCAATACAGCTTGTTAAGTTCTCAATAGGGTTCTAATTCGACCTAAATCGAAGAAGACTCCCTATGAGTTATGGTTTGATAGAACACCCACAGTTTCTTATTTCAAAATCTTTGGTTGTAAATGTTTTATTCTTAACACAAAAAATAATTTGGAAAAATTTGACAAAAAGGTCGATGAGGGTATCTTTTTAGGTTATGCAGCCAAAAGCAAAGGGTACCCAGTCTTCAACAAGAAGACAATGACCATAAAAAAAATCAATGAACGTCACCTTCGACGAATTAAACCAACAGACGATCAACGATAATGATGATAAAGATATCAGTACACCTAGCAAGGCGTCTACAGAACTTGAAACCAGAACAAGCTACCTTGAAAGTATGTTAAGAAAAATAAAATTCATGGCTGACCATCCCAAGGACTTGGTAATAGGTGAGATCACCCAGGGCGTAAGTACTTGTTCCTCTACCAAGCTTCTTGTGTTGCATTTATTTCACAGCTAGAACCTAAAACCATTGAAGAAGCATGTAGTGATAACTATTGGTTAGATGCTACATAAGAGGAACTAAACAAATTTGAACGGAATCAAGTTTGGGAACTTGTTCCCTAGCCCATTGATCATCCGGTCATTGGCACCCACTGGGTATTCCGAAATAAATTAAATGAGAATGGTTTAGTCACTCGTAACAAGGCTCGACTCGTAGCTCAAAAATACAACCAAGAGGAAGGTATCGATTATGATGAAACCTATGCCCCTATTGTGAGATTAGAATCTATTTGCATGTTATGTGCATTTATATGTTTTCATAACTTTAAACTTTTTTCAAATGGATGTAGAGAGTGCTTTTCTTAATAGTTTCATAAAGGAAGTTTATGTAGCTCAACCTCCAGGTTTCACTGATTTCAAAAATACTGATTATGTATTCAAGTTGAAGATAACTTTATACAGTTTGAAACAAGCCCCTTGTGCTTGGTACGACCGTCTAAGCTCTTTTCTACTTGATAATAGTTTTTCAAAAGGCAATGTTGACACTACACTGTTTATAAAGTCTTCACATGAAAATCTTCTTTAAATTCAAATTTATGTTGATGATATTATCTTTGGATCTACTGATGAATCTCTATGTCAAGAATTCTCTAAGTATATGCAAAATAAGTTTGAGATGAGCATGATGGGAGAACTCAAATTCTTTCTTGGATTGTAAATCAAACAAACCAACAATGGGACGTTCATCAACCAAGCCAAATACACAAAAGATTTGCTAAAGAAGTTTGATCTGGAATCCGTCAAACCCCTTGGCACTCCAATGGCAACTTCAACCAAGCATGTTGTAGATGAACAAGGCAAACATGTCCATATACGTAAGTATCGAGGTATGATTTGTAGTTTACTTTATTTAACAATTAGTCACCCTGATATAATATTTAGCGTTTGCTTGTGTGCAACATTTTAAGCTAATCCTAAGGAATCACACTTGCGTGCAGTTAAGCGTATATTCTGATACCTTAAGGGCACTTCTTTTCTTGGCTTATGGTATCCCAAAATCACGTCTTTTGACATAACCGGTTATTCGGATGCTAATTTTGTTGGATGTAAAGTGGATAGAAAAAGTACTAGCGGCACGTATCATTTACTAGGTAAGGCTCTAGTCTCTTGGTTTAGCAAAAAGCAAAATTATGTTGCATTATCGACTACTGAGGTTGAGTACATCGTCGCAGGACGTTGTTGTGTACAAATGTTGTATATGAAGCAAACCTTAGAAGACTTTGATTTACACTACACACGCATACCCACTTTCTGTGACAACACTAGCACTATAAACTTGACTAAGAATCATATATGTCACATACCCTCTTGATGAGGTCGTGTACTGCCCTGTGCTTCAACCGCACAGTCCTCTTCTTCCTGTTGAATAGGTCATTTGATGCCACCGTCGCAGTCGCATGGTTGTTGCAGTATATCGGTATCGCTGGTATTTGTGCCCCAACCACTGGAAGATCATATATGAGCTCCCGAAGCTATTCTTCTTCCTCCGCTACGGTCAAGTGCAAAAAACTTAGATTCCATAGATGACAACGAGAGCATAGTCTGCTTCTTTGATTTCCACGATATAGCAGCTCCACATATTGTGAAAATGTATCCACCTGTGGACCTCTCGCTCTTCACTTCTGAGCACCAGCTGGCATCACTGACGCCTTCTACTACCGACGGATCTCCGCTGTAGTGCAGTGCATATGTCTGAGTCTTCTTGAGATATCTCATAACCCGTTTTACAGCTTTCCAGTGCTCAATGCCTGGGTTGCTCGTGAAACGACTCAGCATTTCCACGGCGAAAGCTATGTCAGACCTTGTGGCAGTAGTAGCATAGATCAAACTTTCGATTACGCTTGCATACTCCAGCTGCCTGACGCTTTCCCCTGATTTGGGCTTCAGCTTCAGATCACACCTGTACGGCGTATCGATCCCTGGAAGATCCTGATACCCGTAACGAGTGATCATCTTCTCAACATAATGAGACTGTGACAGCGTTAGTCCAGTGTCTGTCCGGATGATCTTGATCCCTAAGATCACATCAGCTTCCCCCAAGTCCTTCATACTGAACTTGCTCGAGATGAACTTCTTTGTCTCCGTGACAACCCATATCCGTACCCAGGATAAGCATGTCGTCCACGTATAGACAAACGATCACACCTCTTCCATCAACAATTTTGTGTAAACACACTTGTCTGTCTCGCTGACCATGTAACCATTTGACCTTATAACTTTGTCAAATTTCTCATGCCACATCTTGGGAGCCTGTTTAAGACCGTACAAGGATTTCACCAACTTGCAGACTTTGTCTTCAAGATCCTTGACGGGAAATCCCTCTGGCTGTTGCATGTAAATCTCTTCGGTTAGCTCGCCATTTAGGAAAGTCGTTTTCACGTCCATCTGATGTATCACCATCTTATGTATCGCTGTGAGAGCAATCAACATTCTGATGGTGGTCATCCAGGCTACTGGAGCATACGTGTCAAAGTATCGATCCCCTGCTTCTGAGAAAACCCCTTGGCTACCAACCTAGCCTTGAACTTGTCAATAGTTCCGTCTGCTTTCATCTTCTTCTTGAAGATCCATTTGCATCTGATGGGTTTAGCTCCTTCAGGAAGATCAACCAACATCCAAGTGATATTTGAGGTGATGGAATCAATTTCATTGTCAATCGCCTCCTTCCAGAAAACCGTGTCTCTGGTCTTCATCGTCTCATCATAGGTAAGCGGATCTGCTTCCACATGATAGGTGACAAAGTCATTTTCGAAGTCCTTCGACCTTCTCACATTCTTAGCTGACGGCTCAGCTAGTTTTAGTTCAACTGTTATTTCTACAACATCTTCTTGGACTACATCCTCATTGAAGACTCCAGTTTCCTGCGCATCCTCATTGTTCTCCGGAATATCCGCAAGAACAATATTCTTGTGCCTTGCAAATTTGTCTTCAAAATATTCTGCGTTGCGAGATTCAATGATATGATTTGACTCAATATCAATAAATCTTCGAGCATCACTCTTCTCGGCAAACCCCAAGAAGATCGTCTTTGTAGTCCTTGTCCCAAGCTTCTGAATCTTCAGATCTGGAAGCTTGACATATGCCAGACACTCCCACACTCGAATGATATTCAAGTTAGGACTGACCTTGAACTTCATGAGGAGTAATGTCTGAAGTTGCATGAGGCACTCTATTCAGAATAAAAGTGGCCGTCAATGCAGCTTCTCCCTAGTAGCACTTTGGAAGACCCGCAGTCAACAGCATTGAGTTAATCATCTCCGTCAACATTCTGTTCTTCTTCTCTGCTACTCTGTTTGATCGAGGAGAGTACGGAGCCGTAATCTCATTGACAATTCCATGTTCTTTGCAGAACGATACAAATTCATGAGACATGTACTCTCCACCTCGATCACTTCTTATTCTTTTGAGTTGTCGTCTAGTCTGCCACTCAACTTCTGTTCTGAACTCCTTAAACTTCTAGAATGCTTCGTCTTTAGCCTTCAGCAAGTAGACGAACGCATACTTAGAGAAGTCATCGATGAAGGTTATGAAATACTTTATCCCGTCCTTTGTTGAGAACTTTTGAAGTCACAGATATCAGAGTGTGCCAACTCCAGAAGATCTGTACTTCGATAAACCCGAGGAAAGGGTTTCCTTGTGATCTTCGTTTGAGCACAAACTTCACATTTCTCTACCTTACCCCCACACTTGGAGATAAGTCCTAGACTAGACCTTCTGCTAATTCGTTTACAATAAACATGTCCTAGCCTATAATGCCACAACTCAAGAGTATAAGCAGAAGGAGTGATTGCATTAATTACATTGGACTGATTTACAAGCTGAATTTTGAACATTCCTTCAGTACAAAAAGCTTTCCCGAAATATGTTCTCTTTATGGACATCACCATCTGGCCATCATTGATGTCCATCCTGAGGCCTGCGTTGCATAGTAGGCCTCCCGAGATCAGGTTCTTTGTGATAGCAGGTACATGCTTCACACCTTGAAGCGTCAGAGGCTTTCCCAAAGACAGCTTCAAAACTACCGTCCCGATCCCGAGCACTTCAGCTTGTGCCTGGTTCGCCACCATAACCACTTCAGAAGTTGGTGTATAGGTGGTGAACCACTCCTTGCAGGAGCAGACATGGCAGGTGGCTCCAGTGTCTACCCACCAGTCAGAGTCGGCCCCTACCGCATCGACCTGTGCAATCATAGCAACAACGTCAGTGATCAAAGATACCTTGCTAGGCTCTCCTTGCTCTGATTGCTTGGTCTTTGCTTCGCATTCACTCTTGAAGTGGCCCTTCTTGCCACACTTGAAACAAGGCATCTGAGACTTTGCCTTCTTTTGCTTGAAGGAAGTCCCCTTCACGTTCGGATTGTTAGGGTCCTTCTTCTTGCTGTGGGAAGTCGCATGCTTTTCCCTTGGTTCCCTGGTATGAACCAGATTGGCGTTAGCCAATTGCTTGGACAGTGCGTCCACCTTCAGTTGAGCCCGCATGTGGTCCTCAATATAGACTTCTTGCAGGAGATCGTCGAGAATGACCTCCAACTTCTTCCTATGAATGTTTGCATAGAACTTGCTCCACCCAGCAGGGAGCTTCGAAACGATCCCTCCAACAACAATCTTGTCGGGGAGGGACATCGTCTCGTCTTCCAACTTTCGTCGCAGTTTCAGGAACTCCTTCACCTGTGGCAGCATTGGCTTTTCGTCCTCAAAGAACCACTTGTGATATTTCTCAACAAGAAATATCTTGTTGCGGTTCTTACCATCCTCGTACAGTTTCTCCAGAGACTCCCAAATCTCTCTGGCAACAGTCTTCTTTGAATAAGATTCGGCAAAGGAATCTTCTATAGCATTTAGGATCATAAGCCTACAAATGCTATTGTCCCTTCTCCACTTGGCCTGGTTCTTAGTAGCCGCGGAGATTGCGGCTGCAGATCCAGTTTCTGGAACAGTAGGTTCCTCCTCAAACAGCACGTGATCAACATCAGAGAACTGGATGTTGAGGAAAAACTTTCTTTTCCAGATTTGATAGTGCTCACCATCAAATTATTCTAACTTAGAGAAGTTAGGATTGACTAGCGAAGCACGAAAATTTTCCATCATAGCAAATAAGCTTTGAGATTGTTATTGTCGGGGCACAATTTTCGATAAAAAATTAAGAAAATGAAACAATTGTAAAAACAACGTTTCAATGCAACACTTCAAAGAAGGTGCACAACAGAGATCCTAGGAGGATTCTGGATTACGATAATCTAAAAAGGTTTCGTAACAGAAGCAAACGATAGTAGCACTTCTAAATAGAAGGTACAAATCGAAATGCTAACAGCAGCAACGATGACATGCTAAAGATAGAAGATGGTCTGCTGGGGTGAATGATCACCGTTGCTCAAAGCTTAATTCGCACCACAAGAATAGCTTCCAGTAACCAGCAAGTTCATCGGAGAACTCTGGAACACTCTGCTCTTCTGACTCCTCGGATAGTAGCGGACTCCTGCGGCGCTAAGTGATGCTGGTGCAACGCTACTCTTCTCTCTCAAAGTCTGTGGGAATTCGTAAGGAATTCTGAACTCTGTACTTGTGTTAAGAAACACTTCTGTACTCTATGTTCTATATCTTGTGTATACTGTGAGGGAGAAGAGAGCCTTATATAAGCCCACGCAATAACTGCCCAGTTGGCAAAAAGTTCGGGACGTGGGAAAAACCACCTCGAACGTGCTGTAACCGCTCAAATCGTGTATAGACACGATCTGAGTCAACTTGCGCACAGCGCGCGCAACTTGTGCCACCCGCGCAACTAGCACACTGCGCGTACAGCACCACTTGCGCCACTCGCACCGTGCGCAACCAGCGCAAACTGCGCAATGCGCACACTGTGCTACTCACGCAACGTGCGTCACTTGCACACCGCGTGCACCTTGCACAAACCGCGCCACGTGCGCAACTTTTGCACCGCGTGCAACCTGTACAAACCGTGCAACGTGCGCAACTTGAGCACCGCACGCAACCTGCAAACCGCGTGTGTAATGACCCGCTCCGCCCTAGCGGAACGCCGATTCAAACGGCAAGTGCAACGACTCAAACGAGCCGTCGACCCGAAGAGTTGGCATCGACTTAATGAAGAATCGATGCAAGGCTTACATTGGCCCGTCAAGATGAATCCAGACTTAGACTTTCAAAGGCGCGCTCGGAGAATCGCTCGGCCGATGCGAATATCGCTAAGGTGGGTGGCTCCGATGAACCCGTCTTTGCTTAGCCTAGACACATAACAATACGGACACTATCACGAGAATCGCTAGACGATAACCCCGTGCATGCTAATAAAGGACTCAACGCACCTAGCTAAGGGAATAATCCCATCTTGTATGCTTATATAGAATATGGAAAAGAACATAGAAAATGTGAGATCTCTCGCACCACGCTCTACGCTCGTGCTAAGGCACAAGCTTACGTTTATGTTCCTTATGCGTTCAAACAATGAAACAATGAATGGGTTACAACAATGAAACGGGAAGACTATCAATATAGTCGTTCCGAGTAGAGTATAGCAACATTGAAAGACTATGGGACCGATGGGTCGCCAAGGCGACTCCCGCACGGGGAGTTGCATAATGAATGAATGATTGAAAATGTGAATGAACCAACGAATGAAAGAATGAATAAAAGATAAGAAAGAAAAGAATGGTTAGCGGCAGGTGTGACGGGCACGTGCAACGGGGCTCGCTACCCGCGCTGCACGGACGCCAACCTGGTCGATAACGTAAGAAGGCTAAGGGTTAGCCTACGGCTCAGAGACAGCCATTAAGTTAAAAAGACAAGTTAATACGAAATGGTCGTGGACAAACGACACGGGCGAGGGGTGGCGATGCCGTGACCGTGAAGAAAAAGGGATTCCGCGACATGATCAAATGGGGGATATGCCGGCCTAGGCGGAATCAAAGGGGGCTTACGGGTTGCCTGGGAGGGGGGGCTTGGCTACCCGAGGGACGTAAGTACAGGGTATTTCAAGACACTATCAACGTGTACCAGCCGCACGCTCTGAGTAGTTGCGAAATACCAAGGGAAAAAGGGTCCAAAATGGCTTGTGGTGCCAGCGACCGGTGCATATAGAGTTAAGTGGACTTTGCTGGTGGCGATCCACGTGCAAGTCCTTGCATTGAAATCAAAGTAGTCTAAGTTAACTAAATGAAGTGCCTACTGAACAAGGCTTGAATATGACACACCAAATAATCGAGAGTACTTCGGTAAAGGAGTTAGAAAACACGCCTACGACGCGCTAGGACCCGAGGCGGGGATACGCCCTTGAATACTGAATGTTATGCGAACTACATTAAGTTGTTTCATATGAATTGTTGACTAACTTGGTTTACTTTGGACAGGGAAGGCCGGACGGTAAGTATGGGTAAGTTATGCATGTATTTCCATGCGACACTTGTATTCGGCAACACGAGATAGGCTATAAAATATGCCATGAAATTGATCCTAAGGCAAGATTAGAAAGACAATGAATGATAGAGATGCACAAAAGTAAATAGAACGTGTTTGGTAATGATAGCATTGTGGGCGAGCTAGCCTCCCCACCAGTGCATAACAATGTACTGATAACCCCACAGTCTGCTTGCAGGAAGCAGGAAACGTCGACGGGTGCGGAGCTTTCCTCGAACGTGCTAAGGCGCGGAGCTATGTCTGGAGCCTTGGAGCGTTGCAAGGAGCTGGAGCACCATATACAAGACATAATGTATCGGAACATCGCCATGAATCATTCCATCTTGTAAGCCACTTGGCACGCCTTTTATGTTTCAGAGAGAGAGAGCTTGAGAGAATTGTAAACTCGGCCTAGCGCCGCTTGTAAACTTCTTGAATATCAATAAAGAGTTGAATTTGCTTCAAATTGTGTTCATTTACTTTCCGCTGCAAATGGGGACACTCTGTGCGACTCTGTGGCCTAGCTCAAATCGGCCGTTTCTAGACTTAGCCTTGCACGGGCGCAACCTAGGCCCGTGCGGCATCACGCCTTAGCGAGGACGATCGCTCCTGTCGGAGCGGGTCGTGACAGATTGGTATCAGAGCACGGCTTTACGTCCTTGGACATCATTTCGATTTTCTCAGTTTTGAAAGCTCGTTGAAAACAAAAGAAGTGTACGCTCTCTCTCGTTGTGCCTTGGGATGTTCCATACAATAAGTCTAATATTTTCAAAAGCTCGTACGAGTACTCGGTTGGACGGGATCGATAGGCGAAGGCCTTTGTGCCACCACGACGGACTTGAGTTAGAAGAAACCGATGCTAAGAGTTAGCAAACGCAGTGCGTGCTTGAATGAGCTTACGCTGACAGCAAACGAGTACACGAGACCAAAGTATAGTTCGAACGGGATGGTTATACACGCAGCCTTTTGGCTAAGTTGTGTAGAGTATCGCGCACCTCGACTTTTGGTGCAATCGAGTTGCGAGCGATATCAAGTACCGCTCGGTCGGAAACGGAGATACACTTAGAGTGTATATCGATAGGAACGCTATCAAACTAACGCTTAGGCGTGTACGGAAGATTTATTGGATTTTTGAGGATTAGTGCGAACGATTTAGTACGTCGAGACGATGTGAGCGATTATGCTAGAGATTCGTCGAACGAATCTGAAGGATGTCTTAGCGCGTGATGCAAATGTGATTGTGGATTAAATAGGATGGCTTGAACCCGAGTGGTGTATGTGATAAGTTCGGAGAAGAATAAGAATGAATATCGACGACTAGATCATATGGCTCGAATCCGAGTGGTGTATGGATGTTCTTGGAAAATCATTCGAGCGAAAATTGAGGATTTCAGAACACAACGAGTACGTCGGCGAGGCGATGCGATCGCGCAAAGTCTTAGAACGCGTCACGCTTAGTTGGTCGTGACTTCGAATGTTCCGAACGAGATGTCGTTCGGACAACTTGTCAATGGACAACGCAAGTTAGAAAACGATTCGGAACGATGAATGAAAATGAATGGTCTTGGTCGAGGAAAACTTAGAGGATCACGCACACGATTTTGGAATGATTCATATAAATTGTGACTTGAGTTTGGACAACGATGTTGAAACTAGCTTGAGGAATAGCGATCAAACTTGATCTTGAATATCGAGGAAATTGTGGAATATCCAACTCGGACAACAGCATCAACGCACGACTCGAAATCGGTTGCAAAGGAAGATCGTCAGGTTACGCATATCGTCGATGGTATTGAGGCGTATCAAAGATCGATATGCGATAACTCGGGGGTACTCTGACTCGGCGAATGACGATCGTGCAAATGTCATTGTCCCGTTGGATGCTATACTTGGGATGTTAAAAATGTGTCGAGGAAAAGATAGATTTAGCTCGAGGATTTTCTAGTTGAATGTATGACGGTTAGACTATCAAATTGATTTGGCTTGGATGAAAATATGAATGCTTGGATTTGCTTCGTTGACAACCACAACGTTGACGTTCTTGTCTTATACGAGCGCAACTCCAGCCTCGCACATGCGTCGCACCGGATTATGGCGATCACTCCGCGTGAGCGCTGATATGGTGATTCATACAGCGGGACTGATTGAACTTGGATGGCGTGGCAATCTGATTGCTTCGACTTGTGGTTTGACGTGAAGGTGGACTTGAGAATGAATTTATGTGCTTGAAGAATTGAACTTGAGGATTGAGTAGGTCCAATCCGCGTATCGAGAATGGGTTAGTCTAAAACTCAAACAAGAGTTACGCCCCGATGAGAATGATTATTCCGCGGGAGCGTTGCATGGTGATTCATGAACCGTTATGGATAATCGGACTCACGTGAGATTGGGGTACAATGTATTGTCGAGCCGGATGACCTCGTGATCAAATACATGAATTGGTTAGAACTGGTGATTGAACGGAATTGAATATATGCAACATAAGTCTTGATGCGAATTAGGTGATCATGCTCGATGTTTAGAAATTTGAGTGAAACAAACTTGGGTAGAAACTCCCGTACAAGCGAACAAATGGTTTGACCATAGGATTTGGGGCGAGCGTCGTGCAACAACCTTGCACGACGAGCCGCGGACCTGACGTGTAACTATGACCCTGTGGGATGACCTAGCGGATAGGCGGACGACCCTATGCCGAGTGATTGAACTTGTGCGATTGACCTTATAGTATCGTCCGGACGGACGATAGACTTGGGGCAGCAAGACTTAGAGTAGGACGGGGAACAGGGAGTGTGCGTGAACGACGATGAGATTGGCCCCAAACGAAGGGAATGATAGGAATAAATGACGCGCAAGTAAAGTTGGGATAACGAATTGAATCATTGATTGGAAGACGTACTCGATGACAGTGCAATATTTGGTCTCGAATCGGATGGGAATTACTTAGACTTGGTCGGCTCCGCTAAGAAGAAATCGTATTGATTTCATTGACAAGAGCGCTTGAGAAGCGAATCGAATAATCTCGAGGATCGAGATAAACGATATGTGATACACACATGAGTTCGGTTTTAAATCGAAGTTAGCAAAACGATCGGCAAATCGAAACTATCACGAGTAGCTTGCCCGACTTCGCTAATCGCTAAGCTTGGTTGAAATGTACGTATTCGGGGGACGCCTTGAATATGTGCACGATCCAAACTCAGTGATATGATGAACTCGAATGCAGCTGCAAGTGGGTGTTACGATGCGCATGAACGAGTAAGTGAGTTTGCCTCAGATTACGTCTCTCGAGTTTGATAAATTACAACGCACCACGTGCGACCATTTCAGTCCCATGATACGTCGAAATCGCAACCAAGTCGAAGAAACACTTGAATTGAATAAGTGCCATCAACTCTAAAATGAATGAAAAGTTATCCAATAAAATCGACCAAACGTATGCGACACGGAACCTGAAAAGGTATCGAGTATAGTTCGGTGCCATAGAATGATAGAGCCATCCGACAGGAATTGTCTAAGAAACACGACGACACGAGTTAAGGAATGGTAGGATGACCTGCACTCAGGAAGTCTCGAGGACGAGACTTGTTTTTGAGTGGTGTATTATGTAATGACCCGCTCCGCCCTAGCGGAACGCCGATTCAAACGGCAAGTGCAACGACTCAAACGAGCCGTCGACCCGAAGAGTTGGCATCGACTTAATGAAGAATCGATGCAAGGCTTACATTGGCCCGTCAAGATGAATCCAGACTTAGACTTTCAAAGGCGCGCTCGGAGAATCGCTCGGCCGATGCGAACATTGCTAAGGTGGGTGGCTCCGATGAACCCGTCTTTGCTTAGCCTAGACACATAACAATACGGACACTATCACGAGAATCGCTAGGCGATAACCCCATGCATGCTAATAAAGGACTCAACGCACCTAGCTAAGGGAATAATCCCATCTTGTATGCTTGTATAGAATATAGAAAAGAACATGGAAAATGTGAGATCTCTCGTACCGCGCTCTACGCTCGTGCTAAGGCACAAGCTTACGTTTATGTTCCTTATGCGTTCAAACAATGAAACAATGAATGGGTTACAACAATGAAACGGAAAGACTATCAATATAGTCGTTCCGAGTAGAGTATAGCAACATTGAAAGACTATGGGACCGATGGGTCGCCAAGGCGACTCCCGCACGGGGAGTTGCATAATGAATGAATGATTGAAAATGTGAATGAACCAACGAATGAAAGAATGAATAAAAGATAAGAAAGAAAAGAATGGTTAGCGGCAGGTGTGACGGACACGTGCAACGGGGCTCGCTACCCGCGCTGCACGGACGCCAACCTGGTCGATAACGTAAGAAGGCTAAGGGTTAGCCTACGGCTCAGAGACAGCCGTTAAGTAAAAAGACAAGTTAATACGAAATGGTCATGGACAAACGGCACGGGCGAGGGGTGGCGATGCCGTGACCGTGAAGAAAAAGGGATTCTGCGGCATGATCAAAGGGGGGATATGCCGGCCTAGGCGGAATCAAAGGGGGCTTACGGGTTGCCTGGGGGGGGGGGGGCTTGGCTACCCGGGGGACGTAAGTGCAGGATATTTCAAGACACTATCAACGTGTACCAGCCGCACGCTCTGAATAGTTGCGAAATACCAAGGGAAAAAGGGTCCAAAATGGCTTGTGGTGCCAGCGACCGGTGCATATAGAGTTAAGTGGACTTTGCTGGTGGCGATCCATGTGCAAGTCCTTGCATTGAAATCAAAGTAGTCTAAGTTAACTAAATGAAGTGCCTACACCAAATAATCGAGAGTACTTCGGTAAAGGAGTTAGAAAACACGCCTACGACGCGCTAGGACCCGAGGCGGGGACACGCCCTTGAATACTGAATGTTATGCGAACTACATTAAGTTGTTTCATATGAATTGTTGACTAACTTGGTTTACTTTGGACAGGGAAGGCCGGACGGTAAGTATGGGTAAGTTATGCATGTATTTCCATGCGACACTTGTATTCGGCAACACGAGATAGGCTATGAAATATGCCATAAAATTGATCCTAAGGCAAGATTAGAAAGACAATGAATGATAGAGATGCACAAAAGTAAATAGAACGTGTTTGGTAATGATAGCATTGTGGGCGAGCTAGCCTTCCCACCAGTGCATAACAATGTACTGATAACCCCACAGTCTGCTTGCAGGAAGCAGGAAACGTCGGCGGGTGCGGAGCTTTCCTCGAACGTGCTAAGGCGCGGAGCTATCTCTGGAGCCTTGGAGCGTTGCAAGGAGCTGGAGCACCATATACAGGACATAATGTATCATAACATCGCCATGAATCATTCCATCTTGTAAGCCACTTGGCGCGCCTTTTATGTTTCAGAGAGAGAGAGAGCTTGAGAGAATTGTAAACTCGGCCTAGCGCCGCTTGTAAACTTCTTGAATATCAATAAAGAGTTGAATTTGCTTCAAATTGTGTTCATTTACTTTCCGCTGCAAATGGGGACACTCTGTGCGACTCTGTGGCCTAGCTCAAATCGGCCGTTTCTAGACTTAGCCTTGCACGGGCGCAACCTAGGCTCGTGCGGCATCACGCCTTAGCGAGGACGATCGCTCCTGTGGGAGCGGGTCGTGACAGCGTGCAACATGCGCACCGCGTCCGAGTGCAAAGTGCGCCAACAAAACGCCACATTGCCTCATGAGCCCATGAGCCCGAGTCCGAGTCCGAGTCGCTAAGCCCCTACGGGACTTAGCTCCAATGAAAACAAATTTTCCAAGAGCAAAAAGTATGAATGCTTCATTGTTGATTTAGCCTTTTCCCATTAGAAAAATACCCCCACATGGCACACCCATGTGCACCTTCACACCACATGTGCATCTCTAAAAGTGCATAGCTAATATATAGAGATATCCTTTGGCCTAGCCGATGTGGGACTAAATTTCCAAAACAAAAGGACTGCTTCTCACCAATTTATGTTTCATCATATATATATATATATATATATATATATATATATATATATATATATATATATATATATATATATATATGATGAAACATAAATTGGTGAGAAGCAGTTTGAGGATTTTTTTTTCATATATGGAGCAAGAACAGTTACTGAAGAATTCTATTGTAAATTAAAAGACCTTCTCTTTTGCTTATCTTGAGGGGCACATTTCCAGTTAAGATCACTAACTGAAGATGAAAGGCAATTAAAAGACCTTCTCTTTTGCATCTAACATCCTTATCGTTCTATACAACAAAGTATAGTAAAAAATCATGTAAGTAAATTGACCACAAATGTAATTAGATGTCATAACATAGATGAGAACGATTCTGGAGTTCTGAAATATGGATCAAGAATAGTCATCCAAACTCTCAATATGGATGTCAGGGGTATAACTGATTTTCCTCTGCTCTATGTACAGTTCACCCCACTTTGAGAATAGAAAGCTGTTTTGCATGGGGGCTCACTCTATTCAAAGTGGGATTTTGATATTGAATTTTCCTTATGATTGATTCACAGGCTCATGACTGATTCGCATGTTTCTAACAATGACTTGAAAAGCATTCATCAAACTCTCCATGCTCATGGCTGATTCACAGGTTTCTAACATATGATTGATTCAAAATTGGCTGGTCCACAGGTTTCTAACATGACTGATTCACAGGTTTCTAACACATGACTGGTCAGCAATGCTAGTCTCCTTGCTAACACATGACCGGGTCAGCAATGCCAGGTTTAACATGATTGGTTCACGGGGTTCTAACACATGACTGTGTCGATAGCATCCTTCGATGACTACCAAGTTCAGAGCCATTACCGAGCCTAATAGAAGAAATACGGGCATCTTATAGACTGTCAACTTCCAATTCTATACCTGTGACTCGGGCTCGACTAGTCCCAACTTCTTAAGTAAAGGACACTGGCAACCAATTACAATAGAGGGAAGGCCTTGGCGAGCCAACACGTCTATTGGAAGCTTGACACCATAAGGAGGCTTCTTTAGTACCTACAACAGTCTAAAGAGGCAAAGAAAGCTTCATGGTACCTTTATTTGGTCAGCCGATGTCTCTATGGGAAATGGTTTCCGATACGAGAAACAACCACAGGCCCTTAGCATGTTTAAAATGACCAATACTACATACTATGCTTAGAATGTTCAACATGACAATGATACCACTTCCCACATATTTGTACATCTTAATTACTAGTACACTATCACTATTTCTCATAAATCCTATGGAAAATGATCATGTCCACACTTGATATGATAGTTACCGGAAACATAGCATGTCTAAGTAGGATCTAAGGAGAACTTAGCATATGATAAAATTAATTCCACTGATAGAGAATCATCTCAGGTACATATCCATATTTGAACTTAACCGAGATTGGACTAAGTTTCATTTATTATTATGGCTTCTTTATATGTAGTGTCGTAAAAATTTGATATGTTTCTAGTTCGTGGAATCGATTGATTTATGCATTATATATTTAGTTGAAGTATGATAGAAACATGAGCTATTTGAATAGAAAGAGGGTGTATGGGTGACTGATTTCTATTTGAACTATTATTTGATCTTTTTTTTTTCCTAGTCCATATGGGTAACTGATGTCTCGTGGTTTCTAACATTGATCACATGATCTGAGAATATTGGTTTGGTTACAAAAGGCAATAATGGACTGATTCCTCAATGGTCCATTCACTTGGTAATGTGTCGGTGACTGTTATCCATGATTTGATGGTAGCCAGACCTGAGATCTATCTTCGAAAATACCTTAGCTCCACTCAGTTGATCAAACAGGTCATCGTTCCGGGGCAGAGGGTACTTGTTCTTGATGGTGATGTTGTTCAGCGCCCGTTAATCAATGCACATCCGTACGGTTCCATCCTTCTTGGGCACGAACAAAACTGGCGCTCCCCAGGGTGAAGCGACATCTCTAATAAATCCCTGGGCCTTCAGTTCGTTAATCTGGTCCTTCATCTCCTTTGCCTCCATGGGGTTGACTCTGTAGCATCCCCGAGAAATAGGGGAAGAGCCGGGAACTAGGTCGATGGTGAATTCCACACCTCGGTCTGGCGGCAATCCCGGAAGACTATCTGGAAAGACGTCCATGAATTCCGCTATGATAGGGTAAGGAGGCCCGGGTTCTTCGGTGATAGAGGAGTAGGTAACGCTCTTCATGTCTTCCGGAGCTCGAGAGATTTCAAACTCTGGTTCTCCTGGTGGGCTGAAGATTACACATCCTCTGTGACAATCTATCAGCGCATGCTGCTCACTTAACCAGTCCATCCCTAGGACTATATCATAGTTGGGTAAAGGCATCACAAGTAAGGGTGCTAAGAATTTGTGGCCTGAGATAGTTATCGGACAGTTACATGTCTCGGTGATGGGTATGGGTCCACCACCGGTTATAACCCTACATATCATCTTGTTAAATCCCGTAACTAAGTGGTGTGCAGAAATAATCTGTAATGATATGAAACTGTGTGATGCACCCGAATCAAATAATGCTAGAGCAGGATGTGAAAACACATAAATAGAACCTGTGATGACATCAGCGGTGGGTTCCTGCTCTGGTTCTTGCTCGTCTGCTGCTAGGGCAAAAGCTCGCCCGGTCTTCTGCTGATGTTGTCCGAACCGTTGTTGCTGGGTGGGCAGAGGAGCTCTTTACTGAGTTGCTCCGATCCGGGTGAAAGTTGTGGGGCAGTCCCTCACTTGGTGGGTGGCAGACCCATAAACTAGGCAGTGTCCCAGTTTCTTCCTGCAGATATTCGCCTGATGTCCTGGCCTCTTGCAGAAGTCGCAGACAAGGATCTGCTTCTGAGGCGCTCTGTCATTGGTCCTTGCCTGATGATGCTGCTGATGGTGGTGAGAAGGTCTGTTGTTGTTGTTGTGGTTGGGCCTCTTCTGGTTACCCTGGAAGTTGCTAGTTCCAGGATACTCCCTTTTTTAACGAGAAGGCTGGCTCTACTCCACATCCTGGGCTCGTATCAGAATCTTCTCGTACGTCTTGGCGCTGCCTGCGATCACAGGGGTGCGAATATCTTCCCTTAGTCCATACCTGAATCTCTCAGCACGATCCGCGGAGTCAGCAACCAAGTTCTTGGCAAAGCGGCTAAGTCGGCCGAACTCTGCCACATACTCTCCAACCGTCATGTTCCCTTGCTTCAGATCCTGGAACTGTCTTTCCATCTCCCGCAACTCTGATGTTGGGAAGAACATCCTGCGGAACAACCACTTGAAGGTGTCCCAGTCAAGCTGCTTGTCCTGGAGTCGGGGTTCATTCCGATACCAGATGCTTGCTACATCTCGCAGCTGGAGTCCTACTGCTTCGACATGAAGGTCGTCGGGTACTCGAGCGACGCTGAGGAGACGCTCCATGCTGTCGAGCCATTCGTCGGCATAGATGATTCCCTCGGTTCCCTTGAAGGGTCGAGGGTCCTGCTTCTTAAAGTTCTCGATAGTGCCGACCTTCACATAATAATATGTCTCCTATCAAATTGAATGGCCTTAATGATACATAAATTAACTCTTAGATTTATGTTTACCTTAGCAGACCTTGGTTCCGATTATGCTGTTCCTCCTCTCTCGAGGGCAGCCATAGCCACGTTGTGGGCATTCTTCATGTCTTCTCTCATGATGGCGGTCTGTTCGCAATGGGCTTCAGCTTGGGCTGCGGTCTGTTCGCGATGGGCTTCCGCTTGGGCTCTCTGGGCCTCCAGTACTCCTCGTAGCAGTCCTACAAGCTCGGTGGGGTCCACCGGTACTAGTGGAGCAGCTGGTACGGGCACTACCGCAGGGGACTGCGGCTCAGTTCGGGGATGTGCAGGTTCTGCCGTTTGCGCTGTAGTAGCGTAAACGGGGCAGGGTGCTGGTGCAGCGTAGGGACGGTCAGTCAGCTGCAAGGGAGGAGGGTCCCGGCGTGCTTGAGGAGGTGGGGTGTGATTGGTAGATGACACCTCATCTTCAGCAGGGCCGGAGCGGGTGGTCTTTCCTTTGGCCATACTCTGGAAGGTTTAGGATGCAATACATAAGCAAGGTATCCTACCAGTCTATAATCAAACAAGAATATTTATATATATATAATTCGGACCTATGTTGTGACAAATCAATGTTCTAGTATTCTAATTGTTTCTAGATATGTTTACCTAAGTTGTTGTTTTTGACCTGCATGGACCACCACTAAAAATATGTCACGACCCGATCCCAAATTATTGGGTCGAACCGGATCATGTCCAGCCTGCACCGTTGTGAGACGGCGGCAGTAAGCTGTTCTATATGCAGGTATTCACAACAACATTTATACATTTGTCACAACTTGAATATACGAAAATTTTAAAAACTTTTTATTCAACAAAGAAAAGTACAACTGAAAATAAAAGCACTGAAATAAAATACTGAATTCAAATCAACAAACTCCAATACATAAAACTAGCTAACTGAAAAACAACTAGCTAAACGGTCGGTTCATCAGCCTCAGGTTCTGCATCTTCCAAAGGGGACTCTAGCAACACCACAGAATATAATACTGGGTCATAGTAGCTATTGAACAATAGCTCAGCATCATCAACATCAACTATGGGGGGGATCCAGTCAAGAAAGGAGCAAGTACGAGTACATAATCCGACATTCTAAATAATAATGGAAAGATGCAATTTTAAACAGTTGAAATACTTTGAACAATATTTTCCAGCAATTTTCAGCAATTCAATATTTGAAACAATGTGATTTGAATAGGTAACGTCAATGATCGGCTTGGGTTGTACAATAGCATCCTCGCGATGCGATACGGCCTATCCCCGTGTGTAAGAGGGGTAATCTCGCGCAATAATGCAATATGAGGGTTTGGTCATAAACGCTACACTACTCCCCCAATATCTCCACAATCAATAATTGAACTCAAGGAGAGAGTTCCGTGTAGCATTGTGGTTTAAGCATGCAATCATGACAATTACTAAATAAAATGCAAGAAAACATAACCGTAACTTGCCTTTGTTTGTATGACTGGATTGGGATGTCAGTGTCGAAAAGGAAGTCAAGTACGTCCTCGAAATCCTACAGTTGAGAATCCTGACTTAGAAACATAGATGAGCCAAATCTAGGTGTGCTAGTTGCAATTTCTAGAAACAGACTCTAGTCAGATTTTAAGTTATTTAATTAATCTAACGAAATCCGTCTAACGTCGTAAACTATATTGCTTATCAATTTACGGAATAACCGATTATTGATTTATTGGGAAAAATAGCAATTACACTTTAATTGGCAAGACTTCGTATTTTTAATAATATATATAAAACTAAGTGGTCTTTTAAGTGAGAAAACATGAAGTTGTTTAAATTATTAAGAATCTTTGTTCATTAACTTAATATGAGAAAATCTTATTAATTTTGTACAAAATAATTAATACCCAGTTATAATTTATACGTCTAGCTACGCAAATAACCAACCCAGAAAAGAAATAGAAAATCTAAGCTACACAATACATGGCCACAGAAAAATAAAGAAAAACTGGGCTTATGCCCTTACAACAAATTAATTAATTTAATATAAAAACTGAGCCGAGCTCTGAATGCCGTGAAGCGGTCCAGTCAGGAGGCCGAAGCCCTGCACCCAAAATACTAGAGGCCAGTAACTAGTTCTAAAAATAAAACATAATATAAATTAAATATAATTTTCCAGAAAACGGACGTCTCAGACTTGGTCATGCAATCTCACGTTGCTGGCTTACACCTCAACGTACAGGAAATCCTGTAGCATTTGCGTTTCGTCGAGGCTCATCCGATCGATATGGTCGTCGCCTAACAAGGGATACAAAACTCACAAAAACTGCATTTAAAACCAACAAAACCAACTTTGTAAGTCGTTTGCAAAGACCGAATTAGAAAATAGATTTTAATTTAATGAACTTAATTAAATAATATTATTTGAAAAGATTTTACTGAAAATTTGGGCAACATCTCCTCTGTAACTAGGACAGCCTAGCCACGAGTCGGTACAAAACCCACAACTCAAAATCAATGTCCCAAACCAGGGAACACACCAATATCGCAACATGAAGATAATATCCAAACCCCAGAATAATAAACCTCAGCCAAAAATAGCACATACCAGCTAAAATAGGAATAACCAGCACAGCATACTAATGTAATGAGTTGGGAAAACATACGCGTCCAGCGTACAATATCCAAACCACAGAAATATAACGCCGCGACGTAAAACGTCGTGCGTATCCCCTAAACGCAACGAACTCAATTTTCGATCCCCGAAACGGGGTCGGGACCGCGTCATCATCGACTAACTACGGGAGGGACACAGGGACACGGGATTATACCTCGGGTGCTCGGCTAGAGCTCTCAGATGCAAGAGTAGGGAAAAGAAATAATCCGCGCGGACAGCGGAAAAGGTGCCGAAAAGCGCACAGGAGGTGCGGACAGGGATCGACTCGGGACAGTCCAGAAGCACGCGAAGGAAGACAGGGGCTTCCAGCAAGCCCGGCTCGCGGGTCAACGCTGGAAGGCGTTGCGGACGGGAAGTCGGCCGGCATGGGGGCGGCCAGAAACTCGGGGCACGCCGGGGAGGCGTTGGCCGAACGGCACGGGGCTCGGGGGTCGCCGGGGAGGCACTGGCCGAAACGGCACGGGGGACTCGGGGGTCGCCGGGGGCGGATCTGGCCGGCGGGAGGTGCTGGCCTCGGGGAACGGCACGCGGGCGGAGGCGCCGGGCTGGACTCGGGTCGGAGGCGGGCGCGGGGTCGCCGGGAAGCGGAGCTGGCCGGGCGGGCACGGCGGCTAGGGCACGGGAGGGGTTCTGGAGAGTGTGGGGAAAGGGGTTTGAGAGTGAGAGAAAGAGTGAGAGGGACTGAGAATAAGGGAGAGGTGGTGGGTTTGTTTGAAGAATAAGAGGAAGGAGGAGGGGAGTTGTGTGGATGAGAGAGTGCTGAGGAGAAGGAGAATTTGGGGGGAACGGCCTGGTCGTGGGGGAAGGCCAGGTCGTGGGAAAAATAGTTTTTTTTTTTTCTTTTCTTTCTTTCCTCTTAAACCAAAAATAGTATTATAAATATATATATCTAAGGATATTATTTAATTAAAAGATTTAAGGATGGATTCGGGACTGGAAACGAAGTTGGGTTTAGGAAACCGAAGTCGGGTTCGAGTTCGGGGTCGGACCCCGGACACGGGATCGGGACAGGCCACAAACAAAATCCAATAATTAATTTTAAAAATAATGTTTTCCTGATCCGACTATAATAATAATAATAATAATAATAATAATAATAATAATAATAATAATAATAATAATAATAACTAAACTAATTATCTAACTACGAAACACTGCTGCAACAGAAACTCAACTACTGACGAAAATCCAATAAATTTCGAAAATCAGGGTTTTACACTTATACTTGTTCTTTATTCATGATCTTTGTCCAGCCGGTCACATATTTCGTATGTATTTCAAATCACTTCAGTAGGTTGTTGCATCTATGGTGATTCAGGTTAGTCATATTTCATTACATCTTTACTTGTGCATGTGTTGTAACTGGGTACATTGTTATAGATTGTACTTTGCTCATTTTCTGATTGGATCGTTGACATATTAGATCAGGACAAAACATGCAGATGACACTAGTTTGGACGACTACTGGAAGCTCTGGAAGACTATAGAAGATTAGGGTATATCAGATATTTTATGGATATTTTGTATAGCAAATGTATAATATTGATTATAAGGATTACCGAATTTGTCTCCGGATAGTGGACATGTATGATGTACTAAAGGAAAATAGTGGACTGGTGATCGTGTGAGTGTGTGCTAGATTGTTTTCTGTTTTCTAGTTCTGTGATTGAGCCAAGCATTGATATCATGATATTGGAGTTTTTTCTGAGGTTTAAATACAGCTTACTACGTTGTGTCCACAACGTAGGCTGGACGTGTCCGACTCGTATCCAGAAATCTGGAAGCAGGTCATGACAGTTACCAAAGTAGTTCTAGTAACCACACTTATTTGGTACAATTACTTAGAAGATGACATTTAAGCTTTGCAATAACCAACATGTTCCTTTATGTTAAGTCTCAATATAAGAGGCTTCACCTGCAACATGAGACGAAGACTTTGGTATCCAAAATTTGGATCAACATTTGTTACCTTTGGGAACCCATTTGCACAGTTTCATATCAACCATTTTTCTAGTCTGACAATGACTAAAAATGTGTTCATTCACACCACAATAATGACAAGTGTCATAAAAATTAGTGCTCAATGCAACAATGTGAGAAATTGATGTGTTGTGATGTCTTACATGGTTGACTATAATAAAAAGTGTGGTTGTGTCTAACCTTGGTTGTGCTAGATCCCTTTTGAAAGGACTTCTTGGAAGTGACAGTGGGTTGTGACATTTGCCTCGTGTATGACTGTCCTGGGTTGAATAATTTGTTTACCCAATCTACTTTCTAGCTTCTTATTGATGGCGCAAATATCATCATATTTAGTAGTAAGCGCATCAATTTGACAAGAGGTAATAGAGAACTTTTTCTTTTCAGACTCGAGTTCTTCCTTTAGTCCAATATCATAATAACAATCCTTGGCTCAATCACAACACTCCAGAACTTTTTTTTTCCTTCACTTCATCCTATAAAAATAAGGAATTTATTTTAGCATCTTAATAATAAGTGCAAAAAGAATGTTAACTACATATTAGACTTGCTTACAATCTTATCCACCATTACTTGTTTGGCTGGATAATATACCACCAATGGAGCATATCTCCTTCATCATGTTCATTAGCATCATGTACAATTTTTTTGTAGAGCTGACTACATCCTTTTTTGGTTTTTTTTCGAGCTAGCTTTTAAAAAAGGCAAGGATCTACTTCCTTCTCAGAATATGTACCAATATGTACCATCCTTCTGTTTTTATGGGGGGAAATGAACATTCTCTAAAATAATGACAATAAATTCTATTATGGAATATACAAACTCATCACTGCTTACAATTTGTTCTTTTAAACTTGCATAGCCTTTTCAGCATAGCCTATGGTTGTAGACAAGTTTGCCTCTCCTACTTTGTTGTGCTTTGCGATGGGTCTGAAATCGTAACACAATTTATTTTGATGATTAGTAAGAATTTATGAAGTTGCAAAGTTAACCATATTTAAGAGACCGAAACTTGAAAGTTCTGGAAAAGTTGAGATGTCACAAACTTGGACCATTGATTTGATTGATGAAGCTATACTTTTTAGGTGAATTTTTCAAAACTGCAAGGTTGTCCATAATGTTTTGAATAGAGTATGTTAAGGTATGCCTAAATGACTTTGTTGCAACGCCCATCGTTTGCATTAAATTTCTTTTAGCTCGCGGATCCACAATAAAGCTTTGCTGCATATTATGTAACATTATTCCTATTAGAACTAATAACGAATGAATAAACTCAAAATATTTTTTTTTCATATTTAAGTTACCTCCACTGATGCCCATGCATTCTCTTTAACATTATTAGAAAATTTACGCCAATCATCATAAGTGATGGGTATCATACTTCGTACAATAACCCCAAGCAAACTGAAACATTGTGTCCTGGCCTCTCCAATAGGATGTCATGCTCATTAAATGTGAAATTTTCTTGATTCCATCACTTCTTCTTTTAGTAGTTCGTTCCATCTTTGTAGGACCTCTTGTAAGGGTTTGGACATCCCCTACTTGTGGAGGGTTCATCTCTAGAACCAGTGACAGAAACGAGCACATAATTAAGTTGTTGTCGTATACATAGGAAAACAAATAAAATTGGAGTTTAATAAAAATTCAAATCACTTAACAAAAAAGCATTAGAATAATATAAAGATGAACTTAAGGAATATGAAAGTATGACAAGGGAAGTATTTGCTAATCTTCACAAGTGACTGACATCGACTAACTATTTAATACCTTCAATTAATATATGGAAGTATTTGCTAACATAAAGAGACGAGAGCATATTCTCCAGTCTCTTAAGAATGAAACCCACAGCACAAGCAATCATGATAGCCTAACAGTGCAAACTTGCACAGACAACCAACAAGAAGCGAGTGATGTTGTCATAAAAATCCTGCTACAAATAATAATAAAAATATGTTGCATACCTCTTTTGATTTTCTCTTTTGCTACAAATAAGTAGGTTGTATCAGTAAAAAGAGACTATGAAGTAAGAGTAAAAACATACTTCATTAATGTCAAATATGATAATAAACTTGTGGCCAAATTTTACTTATAAATCCAATCCCTTCACACCCTACTCTTTTATAACATATTATCATCATCCCCAACATTAAATAACCCAGCTTCCAACGATGCATTAGTAAAAGGATGTTCCACCAAATTATCCAGGTCTTCATCAGCTTCTTTCTTTAGAGTAGTGGACAAAACAACATACCATTGAGGATCAAGTTGGTCTTTTACATAAAATACTTGCTTGGCCTACGAAGCTAAATTAAAGAATCTGCCTTGTAACCAACTCGATTAAGGTCCACCAATATGAAACCAAGTTCATAAACCTTAACTCTCTTACTCTCGACCCAATCACATTTAAATACTGGAATGTTGAATCTATATGATAATCGAGCTCCCATATTTCTGTAATAACTCTGTAGAAACACGTCCTCTGCTATATGATTCTTATCTTTCGAACTTGCAATCTGCATTATCGTAACTACAAGACTAACTCCACTATTTTGGCTAACCCGAGCATTGTCATGATCCTTCGTGTGGAAGCGGCACCATTAATAACATAGCCAGAACATTTAAGCACCTGGTGGCTAGGCCCTTATGCTATCCACTTGACAGTTTGTAAGATGACTTCTTTTACTTCAAATGTACCGTCAACCTGTACAGATTCAAATATTATCAATATTATAATATTTACCTTCTAAATAAGTAGAGATGAATACAATATTATTGCTTCAACTACTACCTTCTCATGTAACCAATAGATAAATGTCTGATTGCGATTGTCCTGCAACCACTTTATTTTTAGATTTAAGGGATTGTCGCAACTGTAACCACTCCATATGCTCACTATCAAGTCATTATAACAACTTATCATATAATCTTTTAACAATTTTCATACAATGAAATACTAAATAGAAAATTTATGATAATGATGCTTACTCAATATAAGGTTCATTTTCATTTGTGTTTTCAAAAATATATAAAAGGGCTTGTTGCCATTCTTCACAATCAACTGACACAAGACGACCTCCAGGCAAAGATTTGCCATCTTGAATGTTACCCTTCCTTGCAAGGGGATTTCCTATTGTCTCAATACGTGATAGATACTTGCTACAAAATTCTATTGCTTCTTCTGCAATGTAACATTATGCACGGCATCCTTCGGGACGGTTATGATTGCGCACATAATCCTTCAAGGATTTCATGAATCTTTCAAATGGATACATCCATGTTAGGAAAATGGGTCCACATACTCTAACTTGTACAACAAAATGGAGAGTTAAATGGACCATAATGTCAAAGAATGCCAGTGGAAAGTACTTTTCCAACATGCATAATGTGACCACAAGATCCTTTTGAATATCGTTTAGGTTATTCACATCCACCACTTTCTTACAGATTACATTGAATAAGAAACAAAACCGAGTAATAGCAACTCTAACCGGCTTAGGCAGAATTGAACGGATTGCCACGGGTAGTAGTTGTTTCATTAGTGCATGACAATAATGAGATTTGAGACCATATAGCTTCAAATCTTGCATTGAGACGAGATTTCTAATATTAGAAGAGTAAGCTTCAGGAACTTTTATGCCTAACAATGTTTGACAAAATGTCTTCTCATCCTTTGCTAATGTATAATAAGCTCGCGACAAATAAGTACAATTTTTTTTCAAAATAGGATTTTAGTTGTGTCCTCGGCCCCTCGTCCACAAGATCAAGACAAGCATTGACTCCATCCTTTGTTTTTCCGAAAATGTTAAGCAATGTACTACATACGCTCTCACAAACATTTTTCTCAATGTGCATAACATCGAGTGTGTGGCGGACATGCAAGTATTCCCAATAGTCAAGTGTAAAGGAGACTGACTTCTTCTTCATCCATTTTCTTTCACCTAACTTTGATGCTTTGCACTTTCCATGTTTCTTTCACCAGGAGTTTGAAATTTCAGCAAGCTTTTCTAATATCTTTTTTCCGCTCAATAGTGTTGGAGGACCACAAAATTCCTGCTTACCGTTGAAAACTTTCTTTTACTGCGATACGGATGATAGCATGGAAAAAACCTCCGTGTACCACTATACATAACTTCCCGCATATATATGCATAACTTCCCATGGAAGCACCCAAGTACACATTCATCGTTTCAAAACTTTGATCATAAAGCGATGCATATTTACAATTTACATTCATGGGCATAAATTGACAGACAAGTGCCCACAATCGAGTTCACATGAGGGACAAGAACACCCATGAGCAAAGGCATAAATTGGTGCCTGCAAAGACACACGTGCACGCCAGTGTTACCAAAACACACCTTCATATACACAATCTTGCATACACAATTCATGGAACTTGACGGTAGATATTCATAGTGGACTTCTATTTCCTCCTGCCTTGGTGCATCCCTGTAGAAATGAGAACAAATATTGAAGGATCTGTCTCTGCAGATATCTCCAAGGTAGTGGCATGGTCCATAACAAGGTAGGTCAACCAAGCTAATTGCTTAAGTGATGAGCCACTAAGACCATAGATCGTGGTGGAGAGGAAACATTACCCATCAAAAGCGAAAAAGAAGATCCCCCTCCATTTTGTGTGATAAACTAGAAAGGTCAAGGTAATAGGAAAGGAAAAGATGTTGGAGTTGTTCTAAAATTTAGACTAGGGAGACGAGCGAAATAAATGCGCACCTATAAGGAAAGCTGCAAGAGGCCCAGACAAAAAAAAGGCAGTCAGACTGAGGGGCTAGACAAGAAGAGTGAAAGACCTCACTCCTCAGACAACATGCATCGGATATCATGGAAACAAATTGGATGGGAGTAAACATGAGATGGCAACAGATATTGGTTTCTAATGATGATGAACAGAGAAGCATGCATAAGCCCAAATCAAAAAGCTGCAATAGGGATTATGGCAGACTAGTGCCAAGTACTGTCTAAGGAAATTGAAAGTTAAGCTAAACCTTTTGCAGGAAACTTCTCTTGAAACCGATTTTAAGTCCGTCCTAAAAACTACAGATAACCTTTAAAGCAAACACAAAAGTAGCATTCAAGAGGGTGTCGCAACTCGCAACAATAAGGCTCAAAACCTAGCATCATAGAGTATGAAAAATTATGTATCAGAAGCAGCCTTCCCCTAAAAACAGGGTAAGGCTATGCACATCTTGATCAAACCCTCAACTAGCAGATGATGCAATATGTTTTTTTCTCTAAACTTCATGAATGGGCAAGTTCAACTTCAGGAAGATCTAAAGAGAGAATTGAATCATTATCCTTACTGAATGAGAGGAAGCGAATGCACGGGAAGGGATTCAGATTGCACTTTGACAGAAGCAAGGATGTATTTTTTTGGTACCATTATTGACTATATCTAGAAAGCATATTTTTCTTTCTAGGAGAATCCACTCTCTGAAGCTTATATCTATGATGTGTATGTAAGTTGATCAAACTCTGTGTTGCAGTCAGAGTGTTCTAGATGAGGTGACCTGAGGAATGCGTTAATCTGTTTTAAGTTTTATCTATCAGTCATCAATGAAACGGGTGGCTACTTGCCACCCTCTCTTCAAAAATAAATTTTGGAGGCATACAAAATGCAGAAATAAAAATAGTAAAGACAAATGTACTGCACCATCACGCGCGCACACACACATGCACACATACACAGATGTAGCTGCACATTGACACACTCATCCACCTCCCAACATACAAACTACAGAGAATAGAGAGCTTGAGCATAAACAGGAGAAGAAGCTATATATATACCTTGTTTGCAATTGCACTCTGTGCGAGGTGTGGTTTTTCATCACGTAACTGATAGAAGCCATATGCAACTTGAGCATCCATTCTGCATGGCACAAAAACAGATTAAAATCAGAAAACATAAAATAAAATAAAATAAAATAAAAAATCCCCAAGACTTCTAGGAATCATTTTGTTAAGATGTGAACTATGAACATATAATAAGGTTGAGATTTTCCAAAAATATTATAGAATTAGTTTCACAGGTGCTTAACAAAAGGAGGTAAAATGGTTAATTTTCTATAGACAAAGAGGTAATATGATATATATTTCTATAGTGGAAACATCTTAATCTCTATGGACTTAAGCCAAATAAGCCAGCTAAGTCATTTAGAATACTTATTAAAAAAAGGAGCTGATAAATGAATTCTGAGTATTCCACCATCAAGTTCACACTGTGGTACACAAGAAATATGCATGTTATCACGAACAATTATCTACCTTTCTGCATTTCATGAAAAGTGACCAACAGATGAGACAACATGCCTATCAAGCATGCTGAAGAACGTCCCACTTGATCATATATATAGCATTCCTAATACTTGTCATTAGTTCTTGGTCCTTTTGTCATTATGTCATCTAGATAGAAAAAAGAAGAAGTTTGGCTTACACTTCAAAGTTTCAAATTTCAGTTATATGCGTTTCCAGGGATCGACTACTTATCATAACCAATAACTAGTTTGTGGAACAACACTAGTTTGTGGTCTCTTATCATTATACTATGCTTGATAATTTGTTCAAATGTCTAAGTTGTTTGAATTTGTGGTCTCTTATCATCATACTATGCTTGATAATTTGTTCAAATGTCTAAGTTATTTATATATATAGCTACACAAAGAAGATGGGCATATCCATGTTAATATGCTGAGATTATTTCACCAATGAGTTTTTGTGGGAACACTTCAGTAAAGCATAGCATATGTTCTAAGATCAACAAGAATATCCAAATTCCCCATATCCATTAAAACACAAGGGTGAAATAAAACGAAAGAGTTGAATATGTAAGCACACCTATGCTGAAGTAATTATAAAAGACTCCTTCAAAACAAGAAACTTCTTGGGCAGCTCCCCCTCAATATCCTCATCCTGTATATAACATCAGAGACATCATGATAAGATTACAGATTTGAAAACATACTACAAATTAGTAATTGCATAAGTTAAACAGGAATTAAATAAAATATGAAAACAATACATGGCTAGCTGTCAAGGATATATGTTGAGCATAATACGGTAACATAGAATAGCACGGAAACTTGTTCATGTTCTTCTATCAGGGGGTTTAGCAAAGCACCTCAGCTTCAGAGACTCTCTTCACGTTTTCCTTCATCACAGCCCATTCTTATACATAGAGAACTGTAGAAGTCTTTTGAGAAAAGACAGCTTCCCACACGACACATACCTCAAATACTAAATTACTTCAGAGAGGGTACTACATACCATGTTTTGAAACTTTGATTTAAATGTTAAAACAAAATTTATGAAGAGCACTTTGAAATATGGGATTGAAACAAAACAAAATTTAAGTAAAGGGAAAGAAATCCAAATGGAAATTCAAACAACAAAGCATTTATCCCATTTTTTAGGGAATAAGATCAAACAGGCATGAGGCTCCATCTAATGCAAGGTCTGAAAAGCGTGAACATATATGCAGCCAAAGCTACTGTTCATGAAGAACCACCATTTAAAGCTACACCCTCATATGCCTTCCTTTTTTTTCTTCTTTTTTTTATTTCACCATTTAAAGCTACACCCTGCCCTTTCAACATGGAAGAATCTACTAGTGATTATTATATTACATTTATGCATAAATGCTAGTGATCTGTCATAACAACAAATTTGAAAGGTGTTTCAATTGTAGGAATATCACTAGAAATAACAGACATTTTGATTAATTTAATGGCATATTGTTTATCGTATTTAGATTATGCTCATATAATTGTTGATAATATGACAAAATCCCAAGAGCGAGGGCAACGAATTTCATATTGTCATGTGATTACTTGAATGAAATACTAACTTACACATTACTAAACAAATGTTTTTGGCCAGAGATTCACCAAGAGGGACATTAGTGAAAGCAGATAGGTCGTTGTGCTCTGTGTTGAACTTATATGATGAGTGCAACCAGTCCCATAAGTTGCTGGTGTAGTTGACACCATAGCAATAGTACAAGTTCTCAGTTAGTTGAACGGATTCAGTGAACGACACCAACGAGGAATCCTTAATAAATGATGTATGCAGCTAATGTCAATAGGGATGTCCTTCATGTCAGTGGTGGACGTGATCACAGGTCATCAAAGGTATCTTATAAGCGCACACCCACACTTTGACTATGTATCTTTAGCGAACCAAAGAATTGTAACGGTCATAGATTGGACGTGGTGAATCACTTATGAAGGTAGTACGTGACCGACAAGGAATCTATCACTCCTAGTATATGATGACGAGACTAACATCCTATGTGGTCCAACATGTTATACTCAAGAAATCATTACGCAACGTGATGTGTTAGTAGAGGAGTCCTACTTGGTACACGTGAGTATTGAACAAACAAGATCGAGATAGATAGTTACTATGACGAATATAACTTGATATATTATACATGTAAGTTTAGTCAGGACGTAGTCTCACATAAAGATTTATTAGACGGTAATTGTACATGGATAGGTTCTTGAGTGGATGCCACTAAACATCCTCACACTATATGGGGGCCAGGACACACTGTTAGGTATCAGCAAATGAAGTCCCAAAGAAAGTGTTCAGGGCAGACAAACCGGTCAAGTAACCGACGGGATAACCGAAAGCGTTGTAGGTCGATTCAGGTCGGGATCTATACGATCCTATGCATCCATCTTGGTATGGAGATTAATGGGTCACACACACAAGAGAGTTGGTAGACCATTTGAGTATTATTCAAGTTTGTACGGTCCGAAGATGAAATGGACCATGGACGATTGACTTGAGTCATCCGTATTGACTTGTGCTAGCACATGAGTCAACCGTTAGAAACCAGATGTGTGTTGAAGTAGATTAGTCTTCTATTTTTTAACATGTTTGTAATAATCAGATCATGTCTGTATGACAGGTTTTGAGATATCGAATCGAGATCATATCTCGATTCATTAAATGGATCGATACGGTAAGAATTCGTGTCAAGCCGAAGATCAATCACAACTCATGAGATGAGCATGACGGTCAAGACTTGTGGATATATTAGACCAATCACGAATCTAGATCGATCCTTAGATCGTTCGAAGTAAACAACATTCGATCACGTGTGCAAAGGGGCTTTTGCATATTACAGATCAACGCACCGAATGAGTGATAAAGACATGAAGGGGTTTGTGTCGGGTGATCTATCGAACCATATCGAAAAAAATTCATATATCGCCTCTCTTAAGTGTATTTACTTACAGAAACAGTATGCGTAAAGGAAGAAAGATAAGGATATCTCATATTCATAAGAGGAAGGTGCATGTAACCTTTCAAAGAGTAGAGAAGAAGTTGATAAGGTGGAAATTTGGTAAACCTGACAAAAGTGCAAATATAGAACTATTGGAGAACAAAAGGCTATATCAATAAACAACAAGATTTTGATATAGAATGAGATAGGTTTATCATATAAGGAGATACTTCTGTTAAGATATAAATTAGATTTAGGATTAGATTCCTTCCCCTATATGGATGCATATTTCTTCTCTTACTCCTATACGGATATGGATCCGTTCTCCATATATATATTCATAGTTGTATTGACTTTTCATAATATCCAATAATAAAATCAATATTGTTGATTTGTTTCATGGTATCAGAGCCTATAATTTGTAAATCTTAGGACATTTAAAGAGATGTTGCGGACCCTCCGCTGCTGCGAAGCTGCAACAGCATATTATCTCCTTCTTTCTTTCTTTTCTTTTGATCTAAACCGGAATTCAGAATCCTAGCCAACGGTGTCGGATTGCTATAGATATCGGATCGGACGTGTGCATTGGAGTTGTGATGACGATCGAGCGGGTGTACAAAGAGCTCGCTCACAAAGGATTCCAATTAAGAAGAGGTCTGGAGATTTTGGTTTTTCCGTGCAATCAGTTTGGATCTCAGGAACCAGGAAGTAGTGAGGAGATATAGAATTTGCTTGCACATGCTTCACAATTGAATACCCCATCTTTGACAAGGTTGATGTTAATGGGAACAAGGCTTCACCAATTTATTATAGTCTTTCTTTTAGGATGACATCAAGTGGAAACACTTGATTCTATTTTGCTTCTCTTTTGCAAACAAAGTAGCAAACAATTCATTGCTTCTAGAAATTGTTTAAGAAGATTGTGATTAGATATTATAGTCTTTCAAAACAAAAAAAAGGGCGTCTTCTATGTACTTATTGCGGGAAACCTGGTAATTATGCTACCATCTGCTATACTCGTCAGTGTTCTAGTCTAATTTGTACTCATTGCCAGAAGGCTTGACACTCAGTGGATAATTGTTTTCTGCTTCATCCACATTTAAAAATACAATTCTTCAAGCAGATAGAGAAAGGGTTCCGTACCTCAGGCTCACATTGTTGATAGTACACAGACATCGACAGATATTCCGTACTGTCTTACTAAGTTATAGCTCCAACTCTAGCCTCAGTTACAGTGCTAGTCCGTTTTTGTTGGCTCCTCTGCATCTGCCTCTACTGGTACGTCTTCTTCTTGGATATTAGACTCTGATGCTTCTTATCATATGACTTCTGACATTAGTCTCTTATCTAGTATTACACATTTACCATCCCACTTTCTCTCTTTACATACAGCTGATGGTTCTCAGTTGGTCATCACTCAATCTGCTTCCATTATTTCTGTTAAGTATATTAAATAATATTAGTAGTGGGCTTCAGTCCCACATCGCCTAGAACAAAGGTGAAAGGGGTTAGCCTTGCCTATATATGTAGCTCTCCTCATTAATAGAATTCATCCCGTTATTCTAACCTACATGGTATCAGAGCCATAATTCATCCACCCCTCTCTCTCTCTCCCCACAAAAAAAAACTAAACCAATCGTCCCCAAACAGCCCCACCCCCCACCCCTACCGCCTACTACTGCTGCTGCGAGCGCCCCCCCCCCCCGCCCCTCTTTTTGGCTGCCACCATTCCCCCCTTCTTTTATAGATCAAATGCCAACCCTAACCCTAACCCTTGCTTCTTTCCACCAGCTGCCGTCCAACCCCTCCAAACCCTAACCTAATTCCAAAGAGCGGACGTCTTTCATGGACGGGTTTTTCGGATACAATCAGCTCAGGATGAACCCCGAAGATGAAAAACATACATCTTTTTGTACTCCTCTGGGAGTCTACTGCAACACAGTCATGCCGTTTGGTCTCAAGAACGCTGGTGCAACCTATCAGCGGACCATGAGTACCATTTTTCATGAACATTTACGAAAGACAGTTGAATGCTATGTCGACGATATTGCTGTCAAAAGTCGTCGAAAGGAAGATCACGTTCAAGACTTAAGAACTATTTTCGATCTAATGCGCCAGCATCAAATCAAGATGAATCCCACCAAGTCATTCCTGGGAGTCTCTAGTGGCAATTCCTCGGATTCGTTATTACCTCTAAGGGTATACACGTTGACCCCAAGAAAGTCAAAGCCATTCAAGAGATGCATCATCCACGCAACCTAAAAGAGCTACGAGGATTCCAGGGTAGGCTTGCGTACATCAGAAGATTCATCTCAAATTTTTCTAGACGCTGCAGACCGTTCACTCAACTAATGAAGAAAGGTGTCTTCCGTTTGGACCAAAAAATGCCAGCAAGCATTCGAAGACATACGGTACTTGATGAACCCTCCAGTCATAGTGCCTCCAGTCACAGAAATACCCTTCCTGATGTATGTTCGAGCAATGGATCATTCTCTAGGTGCCTTACTAGCTCAGAAGAACAAGAAAGGTCATGAGCAAGCCATCTATTATCTCAGTCGTACGATGATCGATGTTGAACACTGATACAACCCAGTGGAAAAAAAATGTTTAGCCCTGATGTTCGTTGTTCAGAAAATACGACATTATATCACGGGTCAAACCATTCATATCATCTTCAGAGTCAACCCTCTCCGAATCTTGATGAAGAAACCCAGTACACACAATTTCAGACTCGCTACATGGGCCATATTACTGGCACAGTATGATATGGTCTATGTCCCACAAAAGTCCGTTAAGGGTCAAGTCCTAGTTGATTTTCTGGCTGCTCATCCGATCCCTGCGACATCTAAACTCTATGAAAAAATTCCTGATGAAACTCTGGAATCCAACATGATTTCAGAAGGAATCTTCGCTTGGCGTCTATTCTTTGATGGTGCCTCTAGAATCGGACCCAAGGGCACTATCATCGCTGGAGTTGGAATCGTTTTGGTATCTCCAGGAGGACTGGCCATTCAAAGAGCTTATTCTTTGGACGAGCCATGATCTAACAATGTTGCTGAATACAATGCTCTACTCATCGGTCTCCAATTAGCCAAACAATTGGATATCGAATACCTTGAAGTCTACGGAGACTCTAAACTGATTATCAATCAGGTTAGAGGCACGTACGAAGTCCTACGTCAAGATTTCGTTCCATATCAAGAAGCAGGAGTCAAATTGGCTACATTATTCAAACGCTTCTCCATTGAACATGTACGATCAGCTTGCAATACAGAAGCTGATGCGCTTGATAATCTAGCGGCAGTATTAGCGATCCCGGTGAAAAAACAACAGATGATCGTCATCACCAACATGGAGTTATTCTGCATCGAGAATAATTTGCATTTAGGATCCAGCAATTTAGTCGAAGTTTGCACTGCAAGTGAAGACTGGAGAGCTCCTATCATCGACTTCGCGGTACATGACATTCTACCTTAAGATCCTAAAGAAGCAACTATAATTCGTCGACGATCACTCCGATTCTATTACAACCATACCTCCAAAACATTATACATGCGATCATTTGACGGTATGCTTCTACGCTGTCTTGCGGGAGATGAAGCAAAGCAAATACTACGTGAAGCTCATGACGGTGTCTGTGGTGCACATCAGCCTGATCCTAAGTTACAAGATCGAATTCGACGCATGGGATACTATTGGCCAATCATGGTGTCAGACGCCATCGAATATTTAAGAAAATGCCGGGCATGTCAAATCCACGCAGATTTCATTCATCAACCCTCAGAATTTCTGCATCCGATTGCAGCATCATGGCCCTTCGAAGATTGGGGCATGGATGTCATTGGTCCTATTAATCCGCCATCATCTCGAGGACATCGGTTTATCCTAGCTATAACTGATTACTTCTCAAAATGGGCCAAATCCCCTTAGCAGAAGTCAAGACAAGCAGTGTCATCAACTTCATCAAACATCATATGATCTATAGATTCGGCGTTCCTCAGCGAATCTTCCATGATAATGGACCTCAGTTCATCAGCCAGAAGTTCACTCGATTTTGTGATGATAACCGGATCAACAATGTTGCTTCTACAGCCTACAATCCTGCAGCTAATGGTTTGGCGGAAGCATTCAACAAAACGATCATCAAGCTTCACAAGAAGTTCGTTTCCACCAATAAACGTAACTAGAGCGAAAAGCTTGGAGATTGTTTATGGGCCTACCGTACGCACTCCGACTAGCTGTACACCTTTCCCTTTGGTGTATGGATATGAAGCTGTCCTACCGTTGGAGATTCAGATCCCATCACTGAGAATTGCTATTGCCAACGAACTCATAACAAAAAATAATAATTGTCTTTGACTTCAGGAGCTTGAAGCACTTGACGAGAAGCGGCTACTAGCTCAACAACACATCGAGCTATATTAAGCCCGTATCTCAAAAGCCTTCAACCGTAAAGTCAAAGTACGAGCATTTCAAAAGGCGAGCTAGTCCTTACTGTCAGACGTCCTATGACTATGACACACATGAGTAAAGACAAGTTCGAACCAAAATGGGAGGGTCTCTATGTTATAAGCAAAGTTTTTTCTAACGGAGCCTATCAACTGTTTGGGATGGATGGCCGAATCGCCATAATGCCTATTAATGGCAAATTCCTGAAGAAGTACCATGTTTGAAAGTGTGTACTGTATTTTCTAACAAATATTGTACATACATCAAATCTTTGAATCCCCAGCGGAGTCTATCCAAATCATATCATCATTGATAACGTCTACTACATCATTACAAACATCATCTTTTGAAACCCAGCTGTTTTAAAAGATATCCTGTTCTTGAGTCCCAGTTGGGCCAAGGATAATTAATAGATATGCGAATTCATGTCCACATTACCTCTGAATTCTGCTATCTACATCAACGACTCGTTACGTCCACATTACCTCTGATGATGTTGTATTCGAAATAACAATATTTCAAGTTATATTCTGTCATGTCCATATTACCTATGAACATATATAATAAGTATTATTATTTTCAAGAGATGCCATGTCCAGTACCTTTGAACATATTTCTTATCTATTGCTTGTGTCTTAAACGGATACGTAATAAGTAATAGAGCCACCAAAAAGATCATCAGTTTTCATTCAATGGCGAGTAAAAACATCAAAATTAATACATTTATCAAAATAATCAAAACAAAAAAAGTTGTCACATCTGGATAGTTTCATCTGGGAGGTTGGGTGCTAAGATCGGTAATCAGCTTCTTCAGAGAATCAGCTCTCTCCGTTCTGGAGTCAAGCACCCTTTGCCTGGCCAAGTCTCTCCCAGACTCTGGGTCAAAAGGTTGCAGTGAATTCACTTGGCGTTCAATTGTTGCACCCTGAACTTGGACGAATTCATCTCGTTGCCTCCTCAGATCATCCAGTCGACTTGCGGCAACTTGATACAGTTCAATCACTTCTTCTTCACGCTTCTTGGTTGTTGTGATCGCCTCACGAAGCCTGGCCATCTCAGCTTCCAGCTCTTGAAAACGAGTTTGGTATTTAGCTGCCTTTTTCTCTTTCTCTGCGGCTTTAGTCTTATAGAGCTCAATGGAAGTTGTAGCTTCAATGATGTTAGCCTCAAGCTCTCCAGATCGTGCTGAGAAAGCGACTACTAAATCTTCCATGGCTGTTTGTCGTGCTTCAGACTCACGAGCCATTGCTTCGCACTCTGCATCCATGAGTCTCTGAATGTTGTCTCTTGTCAGATCTTGGTACGATTTGATAGGGCTCCTCGAGCGCATCCATGATGTGTTCCAAGAAGTTGACTCTTTCAAGATCGCCAATATTACGGATGGCTTCAATGACGAAATAGGTCGTTCTCCTTACTGACTCGTAAGGATGGCCTTTTTCCAAGACCATCTGAACAAGAGTTCTCAAAGAGGTGAAGAAAGCACTTGTATAAGTCTCGACGATGCTATATGTTATCGCCGATACGGCAAGAGTCGCCACTTCAACCCGAATCCCTTCTTCTGCAGAAGTTGGAGGAATCACGGATTGTGAACCCGGAGATTTCGGTGCAGGCATCCTCGAAGAGCTCCCCTCTACAATATGAGTCCCCATGTCCAGAGGGGCCATGGTGGAGCTGAAGCTGAAAGCTGTAGACGCCAACAGGGCTACAGCATTAGTCCCTATGGGACCCTCTGCGATCAAAAAGTACAATCATTATATATCATGTCAAACAAAATCAGAAGAGCAATGGTGAATAAAGTCAGAAGTTCACCTGAGTTTGGCAGCACATATGGAGTCTCACAAGGCGTAGTGTCTCACTCTGTAAGGAGCCTCGTCATGGTGTTCTCAGAGACGGTCGCATGGCTACTCCAAGCCTCCGAGCCCCCTAACAAGAAGCGGCTGCTGCCAGCCCCTGATTCAGCCTGGTCAACTAGGGCTGTTACCTCTGCCCCCTCTATCTCAAAAGCATGTTTAGCTGGGGTCTGGATCTCCTTAGCATCAATTTCATGGTTTTCCTCACCCTCAGCACTTTCTAGACCTTTAGCCAGGTCGTTATCACCTTCTTCATCATCGGGGCCTTCATCGCCCTCGATATCAACATCAGAATTCTCACCACCTCCTGGTTCATCGAGATTCTGATTATCTTCTTTTGGGCTTTGATGACCCTCCTCTTCAATAGGGTATTCCTTACCCTCAATAGCAGTTTGGCTATCTTTGGCCGTCAGGTTTTCATCCTCTTGGATCACTGTTCGATCCTGAGACGCAGCGTCTCCAAGATCTTCTTCAATCAGTTCATCACCGAAGTCACAGTCGTCTAGTGCCTCTATCATCTCCTTGTCTTCTTGAGAGGGTACAGGTGCTTGTGTCATAGAGGAGGCTGGTACATTCGAGGATAATATCTCTTCGGGAGGCGCAATCTCTGGAGCATCCTTGGTAGGGGACGGTAACATTATTCCTGCAATGACAAGTGCAGTCAATGGAATGTCGGTCTTTACGAACACTGATTCTAAAGTAGGGACCAAAGGAGTGTCCACTGCAACAGTTGGAACCGGAATACTCGTTGTTGGAGCCCCTGCAAATAGAAAACTTACATATCAACACAAATGCCCGATGAATTAATATTTGGAAGGGCAAGAACATTACCTTTCGGGGACAGTGGGTCTTGTAACGGCAATGACGATTCTAGTTGACCAGGAGACTGCCCCAGCACTGATAGAGTAAATGCAGCTGTAGTTTCTTTCTGTACAACTTCGGTTACTAGCAATTTTATCCTCGTTTTGCGCTGGAGTGGTATTGGTGGAGATCCCTCGGATCCAGAAGGCTCATCTCGCACATCCGGCCTCCTACTAGTCCCTTCAGTAGGAATTCTGCTTTCTTTTGAGATTGGAGAAGGGGTTGTTCCCGTTCCCCCAGAAGAAAGCCCTGCTTCAACCTGTCGTGTCTGGGATCTCGTCCTCGCTGCGGGCTGTTCAGTAATAACAACTGCTTCTTTCTTTTCTTCCCCTGAGCCTTAGGGGGGAAGGAGGATTAGCTGGGACAGATGGGGTAGATGACTCCCTGACTTTTCGTCTTTTGTTAGCCTCTTTTGCAGGAGATTTATCCTTCCGCTTCTTGAGGGAGATTTCTAGCAGATCATTCACCTCGTCAGGGAGGCCGACAAGGGTATCTTCAAGAGGCTCATCAGCAGGAGCATTCTCTTCAGCCTCTCTAAACTCTAGGGTGGTTTTGGCCCCCAACCGCGATCGATTGACACTAACAAACTATTGGACAAGATGAAGCCCTCGAAGAAGGTATTGGCTGAAGTATACAATTTCGCGTACGTATATAACATACGTGGGCCCACTTCAAGAGTAGCAGAGGGCATTGAGAATGTAGCCTTAGTGTCCCGGGCACTATAATATCGCCATTCTCTAGAACCATCGATCAGATATCCAGAGGCTTTTAAACAGGTGGTTGCATTGCCGACGTGCATTTGATCATAGGCGAACTGGCGGGCAAATCGGCTAGGCAGGTATGGTTCCAGACAACACTCACCCCCGAACCGATATATCAGGTAAGAAGGTCTGATCATCTTCAACCACATAAAAGCAGCTGGTGGTGGACGAGCAGCCATAGGCTCTAAGTCCATGTGCAGGGGAGGAAGATTCACACATTTAGGAGGAGGAGGAACGCAGCAGAATCTCAATTCGGAACCCATATTCAATGCCTTTCGGCAGTCAGTAAGGGAGTTTACTTTCCATCGAGATGTGGAGTAACGTCTGATGAAGTCTCCTTCTACGACACCTAGAGCTGGATCCATCAGAATGGGGTTGTGTAGCAATAACCAGCCGAACAAATAAGTATATGTCATCTCTGTACGAGAATAATCATCTCGACTACTAGGATGCGTCATCATGGCATTTGTGAAAGAACGAAGACCTGCATTCAATTGGCAGGTCATCGCAGAAAGAATGTCAATCTTGTGTCCAAACACTAAACGCACGGCTGCGAATAGTATACCTCGATGGATCCTATCAACAACATTGGCTCCGGGGACCACAAATCGTCGTAGCCACACGGATATGAAGCCGACCAGAGTCGCTTCTCGAGACATTTGTCTACCACCTTGTCTTATATAGGTCTCGATAGGAGTATCAACCTTAAATTCATGCCAATCCTACTTCAGCTCATTATCAACATCCTTTGACTTCTCTATCAATTTCTGGATAGTGCTGCGGTCAAGCGGTTCAAAAAAGCGAGGATCACAATCTAGGTGTTCATGCACCTTATCCTCCTGGATGTAGCCCAAAAATAGATATGGCAACCATTTGGACCAATAACATGTCACCTTCACATGACTTTTGTATAGAAGGGTGCAGATCATGAAGTGGCATAGCAACTCGTCGAAGAATACCACCATTTCCGGGTTCTTTTCAGCTAGAGCATCCAATTCTTCGTCTGTTGGCACATACTCTTCATATGGGTTTTCACCCATTGGCAGACGAGAGATGTATTGCATTTCATGAAGGGCGAAGCCTATCTCTCCATGAGGGGTCACAAAAGTGCCTGTCTTATCGTTGTATCTTTCTACCAAGGCCAAAAACAGATTGGGATTGGCACGAATACCGCAGGAAGTTGTCCAAATAGGTTCATAAAGTTCTAAATCAAGCAGTTCGTCTCTAAAGTTGTTCAAAGCCCATATTGAAAGACGGTTCCAGCGTTTGTTCTCTGGACTCATCAAACACGTCGACCGCATATTCCTAGCCGGATATTTTCCTTCAGCTTTAGCAAACAGGTTCGCAAAGAAAGAAATTCTAACTGGGATCATCAGGGATGAATCTTCAGACGGCACGCAGCTTTGTTTTAGGTCCGTCAAGTGAGTGTTACTCCTCTCTGATGAGCTGTAAAACATATCCTTATTTTGGGGACCTAATCTGTGGCATATCCTCCCAACTTTGGCTTGTTGAAAAGGAGTCGGATCCCACGCCATATTTCTAGGATAGCTGGCATGAGCGTAACGGGATAGAGACAGATGTCTCGTCATATTAGTGAGATATATTAGTCTGTTTCCACTCTGATAGACTCGCATTTTCTGCTTCAATTTTGGCTGTGCGTCTTTCTTGATAACCTCACCAAACAACAAGGCTGGCTTCTTATGGGAAACCTGATACAAACTTACAAGGGGTTTACCATTCATCAGGCATAATAAAGTCCTGTCGTCCTGAGACTTTAGGACAGCTCTTCTAGTCTCAGGAAGATCATATTGTGGGAACTTGACATGAGATGGATTTTCTTGATACTCCGACACCCGGAAGGCAGAAGCCAATTCCTCGGCATAAGGGTCTTCCCTCAGATCAACTGCAAAAGAAAACTCAGAGTTAAAGTCTTAAAAAAACTTGTTTTTCTTAAAGAAGCACCCTGCGCCAATCATAAATGGCGCAGGATATGAAGAAAAGTCCTCAATTGGCGCAAGCAGAGTGACAGTTCTCAAGACAGATGGCGCATCAGTCAGTCAACACATGATTTGCGCATAACAGCGGATCGCGCATCATGCTTAAGACATGGTAAATGGCGCATGGTATCATTATTTGTGATTGAGTTTAGCCAACACTCTGAAAGAGGTGGCACAGGCCCTCAGATGGCGCAAAGCATCGACCAACACTCTGAAAGAGGTGGTGTAGTTTGCAGATGGCGCAAAGCATTGACCAATACTCTGAAAGAGGCTGTCGATGTTGGCCTTTGATTGCGTTACGCGCGAATGGCACGAGCGTTCGGATCTTCTTCTCCGATCAGTTTTTATCACCTTCAAGAGCGAGGTTCGCCTCTTCAGCTCCCGCCAATGGCATGACGTGCTGTGGCACTATCAACGGCGGTGCACGCGAAGTGGCTCCTGCCACTTTCTTCCCTTTCTCAGCTGCGTTTCTCTTTGGGGCCATTTATGTAGTGTCCTGTCCCGCTCAGTCAATCGGAGGAATCAAAACACCAACGGCGTTCAGACTTAGCCTTGTAACGGCTGCTCGAAGACATCGCTCGGTCGAGGCGACCGTTCGCTCAGGTGGGGTAGTTTCGATGAACTTGCCTCATCTTAGCCTTCACATAATAAATCGCATGTTTTCAAGTTGCACAAGTAGGCTTGATAATAAAAGAGACGAATCCACATAGCTAAAGGGAATAATTCCGACGGGTCGAATTGAGTTAGAATATGGATAGGTCCAACGGTCGGCTTAGAGTCGGTGCACGGCGTGCTTTGAAAATGACACTCGATCCTTCGTCCCGTGGCTTGGGAGAAGGAAAGTTGGCTTGAGTTGGCGAAGTTATGAACATAGCCTAAGTCTTAGGCGTCACCCGCATGAATGCTTTATAAAGCATGCACGGTCCCATCGTCCAAGGCTTGGCATAGCCTTGGTTTGCCCACGAGTTAAGTTGCGTTGAGCGGCTTGTGACCTAATTCTAGGCACCCGAGTAACTTGGTCGTTCAAGTCGAATGCTTGCACGACACGATCCATTAAGGCAAAGCTCGATGCAGCCTTTGCTCGTTAAGTTGTTGCGAAGTTAAGTTAGACAAAGTTATGCCGGTCGACCAAAGACATTACAAGTACCGTCCCGCTCTTTCATGATTTGTCAAAGTTAAGTAGTCCCACGATCTCAAGGCCCGTCGACTTGGGCAGGAGTGTCGCGTAGAGCACGATTGGCTTAAGGCACGATGCACGGACTTAGTGTTTAAGACAATGACCACAATTGATTCAAAGTGAGTTTTGAGAAAGGACTATCAAAATGATAGGGTAACAAGGAAAGAATGCTCGCGACCGTGGGTCGTCGAGGGGTCTCAAGGATAGAAGTCTTGAACTTGGTTTTGAAAGAGATGGTAACATTGGAAGAGGAATGACTGTGTGAGACGTCAGTTTGTGTCGAGTCTTGCATGGTCATTGGACAACTTGTCAACAAGGGCAAAAATTTCCTCGAGCGGTAACCCTGGACCATGGGACCGACTCGGCCTAGGAGGAAACAGGGTATAGTCGTGCATAAGATTTCAGCACAGGTTAAGCGGAGACTTGCAACGGAGCTAGCTACTTGCGTTGAAAGGACCCCGATTAACAAAACTATACGTCCAGGTATAGCTTGTGATGCTAGTGACTAAAGTTCATATAGATGTCGGCAAAATAGTGGTGATCCGCGTGTATGCCTTTGGAATGTGTCGAGTTGAATGTGTGTACATTTTAGAAGAATGTTTGGGCCTAAGATTGGCAAAAACGTAGGCGACGTGCTTTGGCACGAGATGTGCCGTCGAGTCTTGAGTTGTTGGATAGATTTGCATAAGTTGGGTTTGAGTTGTTCGAGTTTAAGTTAGGAATCGCCGCAAGGCAAGTTCGTTAAGTGACACTAAGTTCACAAGTCTCGATTGGGTCAGTTGGTGATCAAAGTAGCAAGGGCCGAGAGGCGACGATATGGTTAAGTATCACTGAGTTGCGAGGCACGGCCTCAGCAAGGGTTTGTAGCACGGTCACGCAGAAATGGAATCCATCGTGTAGTTGCGTCTCTGATTTTGGGCCGTAAGGCAAACACGACTTGATAGGTTAACATTGTTGGCACGAGAAGGGTCTAGAGGCAAGGTATGAGTTAACGTTGTTGTTGCAAGCAAAAGATGGTCTAGAGACACAAAATAGGCCAAGGCGTTTGTCCTAAAACTGATCCTAAGGCAAGAGTAGAAAGACAATCATAAAGGGGCTATATTGCACAAAGTAAATGAACGTGTCGGTTTTGTATGGGTGGACGAGGAGCTCATTCCACCAGTACAGTTGAGTACTGACACCTATATAGTTTTCATGTGCAGGCACAGGTAGAAGCTCGTGGCGCGGAGCTCGCTTGGATGCGTCGAGGCACGGAGTTCCTTGGCGATTCGAAGCGTGCGGCCGCATGGAGTCAAGATTTATACGGGACATAATGTATGGACGTCGCCTTCCGAAGCTTCTGCTGGCTCAAGCATTGTATCGAGAGATGAGAGAGAGCAGAGTGAACTTGTAATGTGAGAAAAGTGAGCTCAAGAGACTTGTAATCTTGGCCTTGCGCCCTTTCTAATCTTTGTTTCAATATCAATAAAGAGCTTCTTTGAATAACTTGTGTTTTGTTTTAAAATTTCCGCTGCTATTATTCAACGTCTCTGCATGGGACTTCTGTGCGACGACCCCGTCGCAGCCGCTGAAATCGGCCGTTATGGAACCCGTCTTGCACGAGCGCAATATAGGCTCGTGCGGCATCACGCCTTAGCGAGGACGATCGCTCATACGGGAGCGGGGCGTGACAATTTCGATTGATCGGAAGCTTCGAGAATTGAAGAATTTGAAGAGCTCAAGAAGAAGAAAATTCATGTAAAAGTGTTTTCTCTCCCTCTAGTCGGCTATTTATAGCCTAAAGCTATTTGTAACAGTCGCACGATCCGCGCCCAAAACTCGGGGACTGTTACGATTCTGCCATGCGCCAAGCACATAGAAACGCTTCTTATTCAAAGTATTCCAAATTTTGAAGCTCTTCAAATTTAAAAACTTTGAATGGGATCATGTAGAAGCCTAGAAAAGTATGAACATCATCATGCGCTACTCATAATTGGCGCCAACACTCAAATAGACAAATGGCGTCAGACAACAAATGGCGCGTGAGAGAAGCTGAAACAGTTTTTCATTATGACTAACAGCACATCAGTCGAAAAAAATCCGTTCGAATCCCAAACGCGTGGCGCTCGAGGAGATTATGTCAGATATGTCAGATTTATCATAATGATCAAACAACTGTCTTGCTCCATTTACAGTTGGCGCTAGATAATCATTCAAAAAGGCACTAGAACAGCAATTAGAGCCTGGCGCCACCCAACAATTGGCGCTATTCGATCAAATCATCCAGAAATAGTTAGATAACATGGCGCGCATGCCACTAACCTTGAAGAACGTGTACCTGATACTGCCCACGACCAAGCGCATCTCCATCACAGAATGCCACGCGTCCAAGCAGTTAGACCAACAGTTCGTGCGACTGGGTGAATGGTACGCCAATTGCAGTGTGTGCCAATCAGGATAACTACTTAACAGTTTTCTCTAAACTCTATAAATAGAGTTTCAAATCACTTCACAAGAATCACTAATAATCATAATCTCCTGAGCACTTGCTACATCACTCTCCAAAGAAGACAGGATCCACCTGTCAGGTGCCGTATCATATCTCAGAAGGTGGAATATGAATCTCACCCGTGATACTGTACTCACTGTAAATACCAAGGCCACATGAAAGAAGCACGCAAGGTTTTGATACGGGAGAAGGGTAAGGGTATTACAGATCAGAGGGGGACAAAAACTCATGCGACGACATCTGCGCCTATAGAACAGGCTCTAACTAATATATTCCAAAGAAAAGAATTGGTGACTACTGTAGATGAGAGGAATACATTACCAAAGAAAAAGATGACGTCGGGAACCCTAACACTCGAGTAGAGCCTGAAGGAAGTGATAGGAGATTAATTAAACCTGACAAATTAATGTTGGTACCGTTTTCGACATTAATTTTTTGTCGTCCCCAAGTCACAGGTGTCGTCCAGCTGGCGAGATCGGTTTTTAGGGAACTCAAAGGTGTCGTCCAGCTGGCGAGATCGGAATAGTGCCACTTGGAAGAAAATGTGCAGATCCCACCGAACCTATTGGACAGCCACCAACTAGAGACGGAGGCGAACTCTGAAGATGCTTCCATCGAAGTAGCTGTCCCTTCCCCCCAAGATGAAGCGATGGTTCCCGGTTCCCAACAACAAATAACTACTGAAGGACAACAAGACTCTAGGGAAAATGAAGAGTGTAGGCTAGAGGAAGGGGAATTTGTTGTTGGCTTCTCCTGGGCAGATCAAGACGAGGCAGATGAATCTGTTGAAGCGGCTATGCCACAACTGGCCAAGCCTTCAGACCCCTCCAAAGGAAAAAGGAGCAAGAAGATACTGCCCAAGAATCTGAGCCACGTGTTACCTGCAGAACGGCCAAGCTCTCGTCAACTGCCACCTCTCCATCCAGTAATGTTTAAAGCACTTCTGTGGAACGTTAGGGGTGTAGCTAATGCTATGACATGGAAACAAATTAAGGCTTTATGCAGGAGTCATCAGATATCTATTCTAGTGATAGTTAAACCTAAAGTTTCTGCCAATCAGGTATATGCTTTTCAAATCAAGTTTGGCTTTCAGTCGTCTTTTTCTAACAATAAAGGCAACATTTGGATTATGGTACGATACTCATTCACTGTCGTGTTGATCGACTCCTTTGATCAAGCCCTAACGATAGCTATTTATCATCCAATGATCCCTGAAGACTCTATATTTACTGCTGTCCATAGGCATTGCAAGAAAGAAGGGCGACGAGAGCTATGGGTGCATCTATTTACTCTCCAAGCTAGGGTTAATAAACCATAGGTTATAGGGGGATTTCAACACCATTACAAATCCGGAGAAGAAATTTGGGTGTGGCGCTCCTAGTTCTATATCTATGAACGAATTTATGGAGTTCCAACTGACGGTGGGTCTATTGGAAGTTCATTTCTCGAGCAGCTGCTTTACTTGGGAGAGTCTCAATTGGGGAGTTACAGACAAGGATACAGGCTTGACAGGGTCCTTTTTGATACGAAATTGTCACGACCCGCACCCGATATTCGGGCACGAGTACGTAGGCCACGTCCAGCCTACGCTGCAGTATTGGCGATAGAACGCTGTCAAGTACCCAGTAAACTATCATAGCAGCTCTATGATCCACTAAAATAACAAGTACTCAAATCACAAACAACTAAAGAAGATATGAAAGAAAGACGACAATAGAATATATACAATGATCATACAATCGAGAATGTATCGGAGACAAATTCGATAACAAGACATAAATCTAAATAGAAATAATTGCCTAGAGCTCTCTAGAGGTCAACTCACAATCCAATGAATGTCGAGATCTGTCATCATGAAGTCCAAAGTGTGGGGCATAATATTACCTAAAAAATAGTTATCCAGTCAGGATTGGAGCGAAGCACATAACTCTGAAAGCAGTTTCATAGCATGTTTCATAGCATGGAAGAAAATATATAACTTGCAATAGAAGAATAAACATGATGAACTAGAATGAAAATATAGAGAAATAGCATCAAGAACATGTAAGGAAACTGAGTACATGAATAAGGTAGAAAACACGCTAACTTGAAATAAACACTAAGTGATTTAGAGCACAAGACAGTAATGTGATTAGTTTAGGTTATACATAATTATTCTACGATAACGCGATTATACGTTGTAATCCCTGTTCGCGAATTTTTAATTTATTTATTTTAAATAATTTGACTTAGAAAATAATTACTTGAAATTCATTTTTAGGGCCAAAGGTATTCCCAACTTCTTTTAACATTTATATTCATACTTTTTAAGTCATCAATTTGATTTTATTTAATCAATCATCTTTTAGTTAATCAATTATCATTTTAGATTTGAATTTATAGAATCTCTTTTAAATATTACTTGAAATATGGTTTAAATTGTTTTGGTGATATTAATTGTTAACTAAATTTATTTTGTCATCAATTCTTATATTTAGAGTTGATTAGTTTTCTAGATTATTGATTATAGACTTGACAAATAAATAAATAAATTTGGTTGGTATTTATAGAAATATACTTTTACCAATTAATATTTGTATTCTTATTAGGAGTAATCATCGCATTTGGATTGGGTCAAACCTAAATTTCAAATCTTATTTGATTTAAAACTATGGAAGAGATCTAATCATTGGATTCCTAATCCTACTTATTTACGAAATCCCATCTCTATATAAAGGGAGGCTCCCCTTTTCTTTCCTCGTTTCTAGCCAACACAATTTCTCCACAATCCTATCTAGCCAACAACCGCAAACATCTCATCCTGTCGCCGTGTCCGTGTCCACCCAAAATTCTTCCACTATTCCTTGTTTTCAATTACAGCGCCTTCTCCGTGTCCGACAATCCTGGACACGCGATCTCTAATCCTAAACCCAAACCCTATCGCCTCCCCACCAAACCCTATCGCCTCCCCACCATATCCTCCTCCTTGCCCGACTCCCCGACCCTGGTCTTTTCCACCAACATCAGACAGACCACCGTGTCTCGCACTGTCTCCACCAAACCTGGCCAACTCCGGCCTCGACTCAGCGTCTGCCACCACTTCGCCCAACCGATCTCCCCGACCATCCGCCTCCAAGCACCTGACCCGCCCCCTCACCATCTCTGCTTTCTCCTGAACCCGGACACTACAGCCTCGACCCGATCCCCGATCCTCGATCCCCAACCGACATCCCTGTTCCAACCAACCCAAGCCACGGCCACCATCAACCACCACCAGCATCACCTTCACCACGCCCACTCCTTCGCGACCACGACCATCCACTTTTCCACACCGTGGCCAGCGAACCCGCGCTTCCCGCGTTGGCGTCGTCTCCTCCATGAGTTCTCGCAGACCCGTCGAGGACCACTGGATATCGGCCTCGCTAGCCCCGGCGAGTCTCGCCCCTCGTGAAAACCCATCACCGCCCCCAAAACTCTCGATTCTTCCCCCCTGCGTCGCGCTCACAGATGAGTCGCTGCCGCCGCGTCCCGATTCTCCGTCCGCCTCCGATCCCGCTTGCCCAGCACCGGGCGCAACTGCTCTGACCGGAGCGCTGCTCCTCCGAGCGAGCCACCAGACGCCGTTCCTTCCCCCTCCGTGGCCGATTGTCTGTAGTGGAAACCTCCTCTCCGTCCGCATCTCTCGATCTCTGGCTCCGCTTCTCTTTCCCCGTTTCCTCTCCTTGTCGAGCCTCTCCGCCACTTTTCCCCCTCTCACTCGAGCTCTCTCTCTCTCTCTCTCTCCATCTATGGTCCCGATCTCTCCCTCTTTGTTACTGACTTTCCTTTTTAGGAACAGAACTACAATAGCTCAGGTTGTTTGGTTTGGGCTGGTCTATGTTTTTATTTTATTTTAGTGTTATTTTATTTTTATTTTTATTTTTATTCAGTTGGATTATTTAGTTGGATTTTTTTAGTTGGATTTTGTAAATAGTATTGGGTATTGGGCCTATAGATTATAAATTACTAGTGTTATTAGTATTAGTATTTACCATGAATTTATTATTATTTTTATTATCATTGGTATTATTATGTTTGTTTCCAAATAAATATTTATTAATTAATTTTCAAAATTATCTTGTAAAATTGTAATAGACTTGGCCCTATATTATTTTCAAACTGGATTTCGAAGCCTAAAATATATTTACCTTGTTTTTATGTTATTAAATATGGTTGTAAGTATTTACTACTAGCAAATTATAGTTTTGCTATAAAAATGAATTTTGCGACTTTCAAGCATTTATCAAAACCGTTTTACTAAAGAAATATAGTTTCTAAATATAAAAGATATTTTTTAAAAATAATTATATATATTTACTTCTTTTTTTATCTAAGTTTATTCATGACCAATCGTTCTTTTCCTATCCCTTTGTGAAACTCGAACTTCCTTATATCATCCCTAGCCAATTCGACTATTCTGGACTTAATAGCACAGTCCGTGTCATCATCTGAAATCATATTCCGTAGTTTTGTCTTCTAAGACTATTTCTGAGCCAACATGATCATATCGCTCAAGTCAACTCCAAATTAACCGAGGCAAGTACTTGTTGACGCTTTCATGTGCATTTACTTTATATTATTATATTTCACTTATACATTATATTTTTCTGTCTTGACTGTTTACACACACGAGATTTGAGTGATTGACTAATGTTTTCTCATTGTTATCGTGATCTTTATCGTGACCGTGTTTTCATGGTTGTGAGGTATGGATATTGGAGGGGTACAATTACTAGGCACGTGGACAAAGCCCAGATTTTATTGCTGGCAACTCTCCCGTTTACGGGGGCGGGTCGTATAACCTCATCGTTCGTCCAAGCCGTCCATGTGTAGGAACGTTGTACTTCTCATGACACGAGCACTATTATGGTTTATATGAGTTTCTTTATCTTCTAATGCTTGTTGTTTCTTTATTAATTCTTCCATTGCATGTTTTCTTGTTCATATTGTTCTTGTTTCCATTGATCATTATTTCCATGTTTAGTGTTATATTGCTTATATTGTATTTGTATTGTATTGGCTAGACTTGTACTTGCTCCCATCCTGACAGGAATTTTTTTCCAGTTGACAGATACATGATGATTATTCTTGATGACTTGCTCTCTTGTTTTAGGTTCCTTCGGGTAGAGTTAGAGGTATCTTGGAGGCCAACCATAGATTTTAGCTAGAATAGTCACATGTAGCAGGTTTGTACCTATATGAAATTTGAATGTATTATTGGAATTGTAATTTAAATAATTATTGTGAATGAGCAAGATAGATATGATTTTGTTGTATTTGAGATTTATATTGAGCTCCAGACAGTGTACTACCGCCGATGCTGCGGCGTTGGCTGGACTTGGCCATGTACTCGTATCCCAAAAAGCGGGAGCGGGTTGTGACATACATGAAAGGTATAATCGACATATACATGATTACACTAAGAGATTTAATCACATAACTACTTTTACTCCCCCGTCCCAATCAATACACATAGATCTGATCACGACATGTTACGTACATGATTGTTATTTGTACATGAAGCACATGTGATCACATGAGAGTATATGAGAGAACATAAGAGTACATGAATAATATGAATACAAGGAGTACACGATGTACATGTTAAAGTACATGAATATGAAATACCCGATGTGCCCGATAAGGGATAACATCTCCTTACTAGATCCATTTAGTATTAATCCGTGTAACAATGTGTCAACATCAAGTAAAGTAGTCTAGAGCAAGTAATATAGATACTATCATGATGAAAACAATCAGAGGTAGGTACTCGCCTCAATTTAGTTGGAGCCGACGTGCGCGGCACGAACGTGTCAACACAGAATAGGTACCGATGTTATGCTCCATAATATGGTCCCAATGATGACACAGGTGGTTCCAACGAGTCCCGAATATTCCAAATAGCCTAGTTTGATATATAGAAGCCCAAAATCAGAGTTCGACGCGATATTCGAATCAAGAAATAGGAAATTACTATATTAGTCGCGATTATTGATTTAAGGGAAACGTCACTAAATATTATAAGTAATTCTGGAAATCATTTTTAATGTCTAGAAACTACATTTTTATGAATCAAGGCACTTTTAGATAAAAATTTGAAAGCCTGAGAAAACATCCTAGTACTAAACTAAATTTTAGTCAAACCTGATTTTTAAGTCAAAACTTGATAATATATTTTTTTTTTGGAAATATGATTATATATATATTTTTAAACTAAAACTTACTAGTCTAAATATTTGAAATAAGTATTTTGAAAATAAATCATCATACATTTTTATAGATGAACTTTTAAATTTTAAAACCCTAATTATTAACCACAAAATAATAATTAAAATCTAATAAATGAAACCTTAATTAAACATTAATTAATCATATTTGATTTAAACCAAATCCCCAACTATAATAATAGTAATGATAATAATAATAATAAAGATTATTAGTAATTGATAATAATAATTATTACAACAATCATTCACTAAGCATATCCATTAGGGGGGTTCTGCCGAGTCTCTTCCTAAATCCCTAATTTCAAACGGTCGAAAAGAGAACGAAGGATGGAATGAAGCTGCTAGTCAAAGTTTCTAAGAAATATATTAGAAGAAAGAGAGGGTCTCTGCTCTCCCAGTTTATTTCAAATCCCCAATTTGCATGAAGAGGGTGAAGGAAAGACGAAGAGGAGAGGGGCTCACAGAGGGGCGGTCGGCGAGAAGAGGCGGAGGTGTCAGCTCTGGGCGGCGCATCACTGGACTCGTCGGAGAGGCTCGACGCTGGGGAAGCAAGCTGGCGGAGGCGGACTGGAGCGCGCAGAGGCAAAACTCGTCCATCAGTGGAGGAGTTTCGCCTGGTTGGTGCCAAGGCGACGGACACCGATGACCAGGGTCGCGGTGAACTCCAAATCGAGCGACGGAGGCGACAATGCGCAGTTCCGACGTAGCTCGGTGGAGGCGATTAGGTGAGGGTGGTGTGATCTGGTGTGGTAACGACGGGGGTGTCGGGATGGTGGTGGCAGGTTGGCTTCTGTGGTCGAGGCGGATGAGCGGCTGTGGCCGGACGGAGGTGGTATTTGATGGGGTGTGGTGGTGTACTGGCAAAGGCCAGTAGGCGGGGGAAGAGAAGGGTGTTGGTGGCAATAGCGGAACTTCGACGACGGTCGGCGGGGCCAAAGCAGAGGAGGCTGTGGTGGGGTTGCTAATGAGGGAGTGGTGGCTGCTGTAGGAAATTTCTAGGTTATAAAATCTTGGGAGTCCCCATATTTACAGGGTAGAGTGGAAAACCCTAATGGCATACTTGTAAAATATAATAAGTGTAGAAAAATAATAAAAAATACTAACCACTAACATTATTGCAAACCGTTAACAATTATTTAATTAATACTAACTAATCACTAGCTAATTATAATTTAGATATTAACAACTAGTTACTTAGTTATTAGCTAATTACAATTTAGCTACCTCTATCAATCCCTACGTAACTCAAAAGACCTTGCCCACGATCCAAGTCCAACTTGGTAGGCTAGAAAACCGAAATGGTCTAAGTCCGATACGAGGAAAAAATGAATAACCTGCAATCATTATAACTATAGGATTTCAAAAATAAATATTTTACGGTAAATAAAGCATATTTAATTAAAAATAACATTTTGACAAATTATTTCGTATATAAAAGTAATATTTATATTTGATAAAAATTCTAGACAGGAAATCATTTAACTAGCATAATATAGTTTTTCAAACCAATAACTCAAATACTGATAGCGTATTATGATTGAAAATATATTTCATATTAAAATTCCCGATTTCAAAGACTTGAACAAAAAATTACAAAAATTTGAAAAATCCAAGATTTCGGTTAACGGAGGTTACAAATCTACCCTCCTTAAAGAAATTTCGTCCTCGAAATTTAAGGTTGGCAAAGGGAAAAACAATAGAGAGTTTAGTTAATAACATAGGCACTATCCAAGAACGATGACCTTGGCATGATCAAGATAATCAATTCAAAATTATTTAGGCACGACTAATGATTTTGGCACGATAAAACCATTATATGGACCATACTACATAGGCACGATTTAGAAATAAACTCAACTTATTTAAGCACGAAGTCGCGACTAGGAAAAATCAAAATCATTCAGTTACGATCAAGTTAGAATCAGATCTAAGTATAGAATGATCAATAGGATCTAGGCTCGATAAAGTTAGATTTAAGGTTATATAGGCACGATCAAATATAGAAATGATATGATTGGACATCATTAGGAATTATAAAATGTTTGGCACGATCAATTTCTAAGGATCAAACCACTTGATCATGAGTGAAATCAAGGCTCGGACATGCTTAAGAATTTGGAATGACTAAAATCACTTAGGCACGATTTAGGATGAAGCTACGAAGAAAACTAAAACCTAGAAATGATTAGGAATAAAATCGGAGCAGAGCGACTATAAAATCGAGATTTAGGCACGACCTAAAGGTTTATTCAAACATGATCAAAATCTGGATTCTAACACGACTAAGTTCGTAATCAAAACAGATAGTCGTGATCGAAGATAAAAAAATTTAGGCACGATTTATGGGTAAAGTTAATATATAGTCACGATCATTAGAATCATGACTATCGGAGCAAAGTCGTTTAGTCATGCCAGGTCATCTAGGCACGACCGAACATGAAAATTCAGGTATAATCAGGAATAGTATAAAACCTAATCATGTTTAGAACAAAACTTAGTCATTATTAAGAATTAAATCGAAGGTTTAGGCACGAGTGATAATGGCATCTAAATCCAAACATGATCATAATCGAAATTTTGACACGATCAAGGATAAGGTCAGTCTAACCTTGATGCAACAATATTTAGATACGATAAAGAATATAATCGAAGTCTAGGCATGAGCAGCAAAGGATTGAAATCCAAATCATGATTGTTTTAAACCATTGGAATATAGTCAATTATCAAGAACCTTGGCACGATAAAAAAGATGACCAAAAATTGATTAGTCAAGATCAAAGTGGACCAAAAACTATGTGATATTGAAATTTTAAGGAACGATTCAAGGATAAGCAAATCAATCTCTTCTATTATGATAGGAAAATCAAAAGATAGGTTTGCAGAAGGAAGTCAAGGTAATCATCTCACCCTATTTCGACTACTACCAAGTTTATCCGATCATTATTTGCCAATTATACCTTTATCTTACAAGTCCAAACATACCACTACAAAATCATGATCTTCAATCGTGAAAATCAACCCTTGATACGACTACTACCAAAAATCAAATCTTCGGTCATGAAGATTGAACCTTTCTATAAATACTATAGGCTTGACCTTTATTCCAAAGGCAGTACCCATGAAGCATGCTCTTGTTAGAACTCCTCAATTTTTTTTTGTAACCCATTATCAACTTAATCATTTTGAAATCCAAATTCTTCTATCTTGTCGTTACTTAGGTCTAAAATTCCTGAATAAAGGTTTATAAAATTCTTGAACTTGTTCAAATCGCACCCCTCTTATTACTCAAATCTAATGCCACCACTTTCATATAAAATTTTATTTCTCTATTATTAGAAAAATCAACCTGCATATTTCCTTTAACTTATACCTTCAAATATTATCCCTTTTTAAATTTTAGATACCCTACAAAGTTATCAAAAGCTTCCCTATAATTCAAAATCTCGTGTCCTACTAGTTCTTAATCATTCTCCTACCAATCCTTTACTCAATTTCATATTATCATCTCATGTAGTTATAGTCAACTTTCCATATATCTTGGATTCCTAAGTTCAGTATCCTAGTCTAAATTCAAAATATGAAATATCTCAAAAATATCTAAGTTCTCAAACTCGAATCGACTTCGAATATCCTCATAAGTTCTTAAAAATATAACTACAAGGTATCACAGTTCCCACCATTAATGTACATTCTATACTGGTTATATGCTTGATACTCTACGATACCTACTGGACATAATTTCCCACTAATTCTATCTCAAGGTCCAATGCTCTATGTTCCTAACAGGATCACCATTTGATGGAAATTATGTCCTTTCAAAGCTAGATGATTACAATACTCCCTCGGCCTTTCCTAATTATAAAGAATATGAGAATTCAAAAAGATTTCAAAGCGTAGCTGACAGAATTAGATACGAGATAGTTGATCGATGTAAATAGGACAAAATTAATTAAGACGAAGAAATAATGGTAAGACAAAGAATGATGATAGGAATTGTTCTTGTTCATCTGGTCATAACGAAGTCGTTTTCTTCCTTCTTTTTGCCCTTCCATAGTCAACCAAAGCAAAAGTTCTCAACCTCCAAGGGATCCATCTTTGTCTAATAATCAACTCTTCCTTACTAAGTTTTCTTCGTGACTCCAAGTCACTAAGCCTGATACATCCTGGACACTTGCATCCTCTAGGCACTCTTGGTACACAGTCACTAACTCCACAACTATACTGGTCATATGCTTGATACTCTACGATACCTACTGGTAACTATACTCCGACACAACCATTCTACTAAGCTACTACACTATCCAAGAAGTTGCCTCGAAACTGATGAAGGTGAGGCCCCATGAGGAACTGAACTACAGGAACTAAAGATATCCTTATCCTGAGCTATTAGAGTGATGGAACAGAACTCAATGATAATAAGGTGGAACGATAAAGAAGATATGTTAAGAACCAATTTAAGATATGAACTGATAACCATACACGTCTATCCGAAATCATGTTACCCAGAATTCTCGCCACGCCAGTAAGCATAACTGTCACGACCCGCACCCAGTGTAGGGGCACGAGAAGTGGATACGTCCAGCCTATGCCGCAGTGTCGGCGGTAGAACGCTGTCCTAGGTCACTATCATAAACTAAATACAATATGATATACTCTCCGAACGGAGGACAAATCACATAAGGTACAACTCAATCACAAATCTAGAGATGAAAATAGCACGATATGATAAATATGAAATCCTCTAACTGAGGTACAAATAGAAGAGAAAGTCTAAGTGTCTAAATGACACAACATCACAAACATCCAAAAAATAATACAACTATGAAGTCAATACAAATGACATAAGAAATAAGATAAAGCCTAGCTAATCTAGTCTAAGTAGTAGGGATGACGTCCTCAGCTAGAGCTGGATCCTCCTGTGGGTCCAACTCACATGTGTCGTCTAGATGGGCTCCATAGTAGGTTGGGTAGAAATCCTTGGTATCATCTGTAATATTTTCAACAGGTCCAGTCAGGATGGGAACGAGCACAGTACATCTCATGCAGTTCATATCATGGCAAAAAATATAAAGCAAGCAATAGAGTAAGATACATGAAACGCTGTAAGAAGATGTACATAAAAACATGAGAGATATTTGATAACAAGAAATATATACATGATAAGTAAGAACTGTAAGTGACTAGTAATTTAGAGTACGAGATGGCATGTAACTGGCTTGGGTTGAACATGATATACATGGATGAACATGAGTGACACTAGCCAAGAAGGCTGTGTTGTACATGATAACACATAAAAAGTAACAGAGTGAACATGATGGGTAAATCATACGACCATTTATACTCACCCCTACCCATAATCAATACACAAGGATCCAGTCAAGTTATGTTACGAACATGATGTTTTGGTTACACACTGAAGCACATGAGAAAACATGAACGTACATGAGAGCACATGAAAGTACATGAGCGTACATGAAAGCACATGAGAGAACATGAGTGTGTAGAACCCTAGAGAGGGGGTGAATAGGGAAATAAAATAATTTAAGTACAAGAAGCAATATTCGTCAAATAAAAAGAGAGAGTAAGAAGATCAAACACAAGATGTATCCTGGTATCCTCGCTAGAGGCAATCCAGTCCCGGAACTCTCTCCTGGCTTAAATCCACTATATAATGAAATAGTACACACGAGTTTGGATCCGAAGAACTCGCAAACTTCAACTACGAGTTTGGATCCGAAGAACTCGCCAACTTCAACACACGAGTTTTCTTACGAAGGCTCGCCAACTTCAAAGGAAAGGAAAGTGAACTTGTTGATCTTTTAACACTTGAAGATCGAAATTTACAACTCTTAAATACTCTAGCACTTTGGGAATGGATGACAATTAAAAGCTTGGTAGAGTATTAATGGTGGAGCTCTTGGTTGTTTGGAAAAATTTATGGCTTGAGTGGATAAGTCTTCAAGAGAGAGAAGACTTCCTTTTATAAAGAAACCAAGAGTAGGTAGCATTTAATGCTCCTGGATACAGCCCGACTTGCATACCGTCGGTATAGACCGGCATGCCGTCGGTATGCCGGTCTGAACATTAACGGTCATAATTATATCCGTTGGGAGCATTTAATGCTAGCAATTAATGCTAGTGTTCGACATTCAAAAATTAAATTTTGTAAACCGGTATACCGTCGGTATGCCGCGGTATGCCGTCGATATACCGATGTTTGTCACAGAACATTTTGTGATAAACAAAACGGTATATCGTCGGTATGCCGGAGCATACCGTCGGTATGCTGATGTTTGTCACAGAACGTTTTATGGCTCACAAAACGGTATACCGCCCGTATGCCGGAGTATACCGTCGGTATGCCGATAATTATCACAGAACGTATTTGAGGCAAACAAAACGGTATACCGCCGGTATGCCGATGTTTGACACAGAACGTTTTGTGGTCCACAAATCGGTATACCGTCGGTATGCCGAGCATACCGTCGGTATGCCGACAATTCTCACAAAATGTTTTTGTGGTCAATAAAACGGTATAGCGTCGGTATGCCAGAGCATACTGCCGGTATGCCGTTCTTTAAGAAATTGATTTCTGACTGAAGAAATAGAAGGCTTTTAGTTTTGTCATCCAACCTTAAGTGTTTACAGAAAGACCTAGACCTTGTACAGACTCGAAATCTTGAAGTGTTGAGAGCCGTCTTTTCAAGGAACATCGGTCTTTGCTTCAGTCTTCAAGGCTATGATTGCTATTCTTGAATGGACAGACTTTATGTAGTAGAGCTTCTGAAATGATATCAATCTGAAAACAGAGAAAACTAAACTACGAAGATGCTGTTAATATTATCAAAATAAAATGTGCCAACAGAGTGTACATGAATAACGCAAGAGCAAGGAATACATGATGTACATGAAACGCATGACATGAAATATCCGATGCGCCCGCTAAGGGGGATAACATCCCATGAAGAGATCCATATAGTACCAATCCATGATAACAAATGTCAGCATCAAATAAAGTAATCTAGAGCAAGAATATAAGTCGTGACAAGTATGAAACGATCAGAGAATGTACTCGCCTGCGATCTGAATGTCTGTGAGAATACACTGTCCGAAAAGAGATATTTGAGTCCTATTTAGAGCAACACAAGTTATGATGTATACAAGGGAGTTATAAATGAAGTGTACAATGCATCTACATGATTTCTAGGTCAATCTAGTCCAAAGTCAAGTCTTGGTCAACTCTGGTCAACTATACAGTCAAACTAGGTCAACAAGTCCAATCTAGGTCAACAACAAGGCTATCTTGGTCAACTGGTCAAACTTAAGTTATCAAGGGTCAGCTGTAGGGTTTGGTCAACTAAGTCAATTGGTCACTATTGACTCAATGTTGACTTTTGGTCAACTATAAACCTAAACCAACCCATATACATATCTATACCATATTTAAACATAGACAACATCATAATAGCCTATAGGGCAATACTATACACTAGGCCTATGTAGAATATAGGTACAAAACATACATTCATGTATCAATACTTGGCTTACATACATATCATGCATACCTTGCATATCATGTATATTACATTACATGATACATACATGTATACTTGCATTACATTATACTTACATTCATGCATATTAGATACTTGCATTTATATATTACATTCTATATTACCTATATAAATGTATTTCCTCCATTCATTCATGCTTGCATACATTGCATACATATATGCATACATACATACATATTTACATACATACATTCATATATGCATACATACATATTTACATGCATATCTACATTCATTTATACATAAAGAGATAGAGAGAGGGTTAAGGGGGGATCGGATACATAGGGATGTAGGTGACTGATCAATGAAAAGGCAGTGGACAGAACATAAGTGCAGTACATAGGGTGTGTGTGAGTAGAACCAATGTGTGAGTGTGTGTACACATGAGAATTTCAGTGCAACAGTGGGTAGGTTGACATGGAAATCAGTGAAATGAATGTGTGTCTATGTTCTCAGTTTATATCAGTTTTCACAACATGTAAACCAACAACCAAAACTCCCAACCAAAATCTTAGATTCAGTTTTCATTCAATTTTTATTGATTACTCAATTCAATAAAACTCAAATCAACTTAATTACAATCAACACAACCCATTTGAATTCTAAAACTCGGTTTTAAAATTCTCAGTGAATAAGAAATCAGAGATCAAGGAATTTAGAACAAAATGTCAATCTCAGGTTTGAATTGTTCACAGTTTCAGTTTAAAATTAACATGCAATGCATTAAATCAAATCCGAATCTCTAGTTTAATTCCAAAAACGAATTTCAGTTCTCAGGTATAAAACAAATATCAAATTTTAATTTACAGTGTTTTAAAAACTTAGTTCACAGTTTTCTCCATATGTCATACAAAACCCAACTTATTTTACATACATCGATTTCAGTTTAAACCCAGTCTCATATATTCAACTCATATTCAGTTCTACATATCAATTTCAGGATTTTAGATTTACACATTATCTCAGGTATTTAAACACCACATTAACTCATCCTAATCTCCTAAACATTAAAACTAGGAAAACAGTTACATTTGTTCATGTCAACCAAAACATATTTTAATCAAATCAAAACTCGAATTCATTTAAGGAACAAAGTTTCAGAGATTGTGTCTAACCCTAAGTGTCAAACTTCATTCAGTTTAATATCAGTAAACTTATCAATTTCAGTTTACTATTTTAGCATTCTCAGTTTTCACAGTTTTTAGAGTATCAGTATTTTCGAGTTGAACCCAAATCGAAACCTAATACTAATGATAAACCCAAAATCAGTATGTGAAGAGTGTGTGCCACATGTTAGCGTGTCAGAAGGGTGCATTCGTGTCCACACGAGTGGACACAAAGTGTCCAATTCACAAAAATAGGAAGTATCTGTGTTCTCTCTGAACACAGCCTCGTGCGGTGTGTCATGGCCCTCGTGGACACGCCACGGGACACGACACGCCTCGTGGTCATACCCACGTGTAGCCTAGCAATAGGGCTACACACTGGACATGACACGAGGTGTCCAAATAGTGTCTGCATGTGTCAATCATTGCGTGTCAGAGAGCAAAATCTGCGCGGCCACGCGTAGGCAAGAACTAGTGCACATGTGATTTCTTCGCGCACACTGATCGAGGTCGTACGAAACTTCATGGACATGATGTCAGTGGGTGACCCCACGTGTCCATGAAGTTTTATGGCACATGGTGCCGTGTCGTGTCCGCTAGGACACGCGAGCAGCAGGGGATCACAGTATCCCCTATGCAGTGTCTCGTGCACAGTGTGCGTGTCCAATTTGGACACGGAAAATAAGCAAAATTCGACTCAGTTACATGCAAAACTAATCCCCATATATAGGGCTATAAATTCATGAAATTAGTTTCAAAAATGGTTATCAAAATATTGGTTTAGGCATTTCATCGAACACCGGTTTATATGGGCTGATACGTGCCCGATACAGACACAAAATGGACAATTACCTATCGAGGGTGAAACTCAATGAAAATGAACAAGAGAAGGTGTCCTTCTCCAATTGAATGGTCAATTCGCTTCGAAACCTTGCTAGCTAGCCTCCCTTAGCACCCTCTACTATTGGGGATGATGATGCAATTGATTAGGATCAAATTTGACTTAATTTGGATATTAGGGGAAGAATTTTGGGGAGGAACTATTAGGGTTCTAAGTAAGTGTAAAAAGAGGCAAATGCTTTCTTAAGGATCCTTTATAGGAAGGGGGGGCACTTGATGGCTTCCATTAGATGAATTAGTGTTAGGTTTTAGGTCTAGATGAGTGGCTACGAGTTGTCCACCCAATTCTAAGCCTTACTATTGGTTCAACTAGTCATAGGGCTTCCTTTTTCATAAATATCCTAAGGAAAAATATCCTACTTAGAATATCTAGATATTATTAACCTTGTCATTACTAGGTTACCCTAATCAATAATCTAAGCTCAAGGCTAATCTAGATTAGGCTAAGTTTCTAGGTCAAGTCTCAACCTAACAAATTGCATATATTTAATTAATAAAATTAATTTTCATTTAAAAGTCAAAAATGACCAAAATACCCTTAGTCTAAAAATAGTAATATGACATTCTAATCACATGACTAGGCTCCCTTGGTCACGGTTAGTCTCTAGGCTTAGCAATTCTAGGGTTACACTAGCTAACCATCAAAATCACATTTCAATATTTTAAATAGTTTTAAATTGATTAAAAATTACCAAAAATTACAATATGATTTAAATATTATTATTAAATGATTATAATTACAAAAATTTAAAATTATCCTCATTTTAGAAAACTGGGTGTTACAAGTCTACCCCCCTTAGAAGAATTTTGTCTTCAAAATTTAGGTCGGTCGTACTCCTTCTTTGTCAAACCCCCAATCAATCAAGGTCTTGAAAAAACTTATCTAAATCATGCAATTGGAAAGATAACATATAGGATTATGGTAAGTGGTATCAGTCTGAGGTCTCATGTAGCCATTCTAGTCATACTAGATCAAGGTAATCATAAGGTATCAAAAACATACAAAAATATGGTAGGGTGCATCAATTATCAAAGACTGGCTAAGATATAGGTCAAGGACTCACCTCCAACTAGGTCTGGTGGCTGGAACTCCCTCCCGAAGGCGGAGGCTTGGTTGGAATAAGTATAGTAGGACAATCTCGCACCATGTGTGCAGCTGACCCACAAAACAGGCACGCCCCTCTTCTCTTCCTACAGTGATCCCATATATGTCCAAGCTTCCTACAGAAGGTACAAGTAGGCACTCTCTCAACTAGCCTCTGCTGGACAGGAGTCTGGACTAGATAGGCTGGTCTAGGCTGATAGTCTGGGTGCTCATGGGGCTCTGTGTATACATTGCTCCTCGTCCTCTTAGAACTAGGCTCCCCTCCTGAATGTACCAAATCCCACAGCAGTTGGATCCCGTGGCCCTGCTCCCTTAGGAACTTAGCCTGAACTCTTTGTGCCTCCAACACATCCCGGAGAAGTCTGGATATCTGAGCTCCGTCAGGAAATAAACATGCCGAGGGTATGGTATGGGGTACCATTCCTGGAGGCAGAGGAGGAGGCGGGGAAAGACTCTCGATCTCAGATGAGACTGCAGCTCTCTCCTGAATAACAGGTGGTGGAGAGAAACTCTCTGGTGAGGATGCTAACACCTCCTCGATGGCGGGAGGTGCCACTACCCTTGGGTCAGCCTGAGGGGTCACTACCTCCTGAGCAATAGGAGGTGGGAGCACGCTCCTAGTCTCCGGAGCTGCAGCGGCTCTCAGACGACGGGCTCGGGTCATGGGTGCCATACTAGAAAAAGTAAGGGAAAATCAATCATCAAAGGCTGTAATGCAGTCTATTATTCTATATGAAAACTGGTAGATATAAACAATAGAGAACCGGCTACAAGGGTCACTACTCTAAAGCCAAGGCTATACTATCATTCCTAAGATAAAGGCCTAATCACAACTCATCAAATCATCATACTAAGAAAGAGTTATAACTAATGAATTTCTACAAAGAATTAGACTAGTTAACTAAAGTTATCCCTACTCCTAAGTTATTTGATGATGGAAAACAATTTTTTTAACAGAAGTGAAATGAAAGAGGTGATACTTTAAAAACCTTCAAGATATAATCTGATAATCACATGCGTCTGTCCAAAATCATGATACTCAGAATCCTCGCCACGCTAGTAAACAAGGTTGCGATGAACGGTAGAGTCCATAACTGGGGTACTATGCATCTCTATGATTATGTCGTATGGAATCCTCGCTATGCCGACTAATATAGTTGCGAGAAATTCCAAATCTCTTGATCAAGATATATACATCCAAAGTCAGGTCCCTATGTTCTTGCCACGCCAGCTAATATAGCTGCGATAAACTTTAGGCTCTATAACTAAGTAGACGTATTACCATTCTTGTTATTTCCGTCAACATATGTTATCAGAAGAACCGTAACTCGGGTCATAAAATTCATCTCGATAAGAAATCAAAATCAACAACGATCCATCAAAATCAAATTCAAATATTAAGGAGTAAAGGTGAATCAAAACAAGAGAAAAGGATTTGAATTTTGAAGTTCAAATAATATTCTCTCTCAAGGAATTCTAACTGTGATTGAGTACCCTCTCATTCTAATACCTTACTTCCTATATTCTATCGCAGGTGCGCAGCAGTACAACTAATCGTCGTACTACCACGACTTCGTACAAATGCGAATTTCGACCTGCATGGGCCACCACTAAAAACGTGTCACGACCCGCACCCAGTGTAGGGGCACGAGAAGTGGGTACGTCTAGCCTACGCCGCAGTGTCGACGGTAGAACGCTGTCCTAGGTCACTATCACAAATTAAATACAATATGATATACTCCCCGAATGGAGGATAAATCACATAAGGTACAACTCAATCATAAATCTAGAGATGGAAATAGCATGATATGATAAATATGAAATCCTCTAACTGAGGTACAAACAAAAGAGAAAGGCTAAGTGTCTAAACGACACAACATCACAAACATCCAGAAAATAATACAACTCTGAAGTCAGTACAAATGACATAAGAAATAAGATAAAGCCTAGCTAATCTAGTCTAAGCAGTAGGGATAACGTCCTCAGCTAGAGCTGGATCCTCATGTGGGTCCAACTCATATGTGTCGTCTAGATGGGCTCCATAGTAGGTTGGACAGAAATCCTTGGTATCATCTGTAATATTTTTAATAGGTTCAGTCAGGACGGAAGTGAGCACAGTACATCTCATGCATTTCATATCATGGCAGAAAATATAAAGCAAGCAATAGAGTAAGATACATGAAACGCTGTAAGAAGATGTACATGAAAACAGGAGAGATATTTGATAACTGGAAATATATACATGATAAGTAAGAACTGTAAGTGACTAGTGATTTAGAGTACGAGATGGCATGTAACTGGCTTGGGTTGAACATGATATACATGGGTGAACATGAGTGACACCAGCCGAGAAGGCTGTGTTGTACATGATAATACATAAAAAGTAACAGAGTGAACATGATGGGTAAATCATATGACCATTTATACTCACCCCTACCCACAATCAATACACAAGGATCCAGTCAAGTTACGTTACGAATATGATGTTTTGGTTACACACGAAGCACATGAGGAAACATGAACGTACATGAGAGCACAGAAAGTACATGAGCGTACATAAAAGCACATGAGAGAACATGGTGTACATAAATAACGTAAGAGCAAGGAATACATGATGTACATGAAACACATGACATGAAATATCCGATGCGCCCGCTAAGGGAGATAACATCCCATGAAGAGATCCATATAGTACCAATCCATGATAACAAGTGTCAGCATCAAGTAAAGTAATCTAGAGCAAGAATATAAGTCGTGACAAGTATGAAACGATCAGAGAATATACTCGCCTGTGATCTGAATGTCTGTGAGAATACACTATCCGAAACGAAGTATCCGAGTCCTATTTAGAGTAACACAAGTCATGATGTATACAAGGGGTTATAAATGAAGTGTACAATGCATCTACATGATTTCTAGGTCAATCTAGTCCAAAGTCAAGTCTTGGTCAACTCTGGTCAACTATACAGTCAAACTAGGTCAACAAGTCCAATCTAGGTCAACAACAAGGCTATCTTGGTCAACTGGTCAAACTTAAGTTATCAAGGGTCAGCTGTAGGGTTTGGTCAACTAAGTCAATTGGTCACTATTGACTCAATGTTGACTTTTGGTCAACTATAAACCTAAACCAACTCATATACATATCTATACCATATTTGAACATAGACAACATCATAATAGCCTATAGGGCAACACTATACACTAGGCCTATGTAGAATATAGGTACAAAACATACATTCATGTATCAATACTTGGCTTACATATATATCATGCATACCTTACATATCATGTATATTACATTACCTGATACATACATGTATACTTGCATTACATTATACTTACATTCATGCATATTAGATACTTGCATTTATATATTACATTCTATATTACCTATATAAATGTATTTCCTCCATTCATTCATGCTTGCATACATTGCATACATATATGCATACATACATACATATTTACATACATACATTCATATATGCATACATACATATTTACATGCATATCTACATACATTTATACATAGAGAGATAGAAAGAGGGTTAAGGGGGGATCGGATACATAGGGATGTAGGTGACTGATCAATGAAAAGGCAGTAGACAGAACATAAGTGCGTACATAGGGTGTGTATGAGGAGAACCAACGTGTGAGTGTGTGTACATATGAGAATTTCAGTACAACAGTGGGTAGGTTGACAGGGAAATCAGTGAAAAGAATGTGTGTCTATGTTCTCAGTTTATATCAGTTTTCATAACATGTAAACCAACAACCAAAACTCCCAACCAAAATCTCAGATTCAGTTTTCATTCAATTTTCATTGATTAGTCAATTCAATAAAACTCAAATCAACTCAATTACAATCAACATAACCCATTTGAATCCTAAAACTCAGTTTTAACATTCTCAGTGAATAAGAAATCAGAGTTCAAGGAATTTAGAACTAAATGTCAATCTCAGGTTTGCATTGTTCACAGTTTCAGTTTAAAATTAACATGCAATGCATTAAATCAAATCCCAATCTCTAGTTTAATTCCAAAATCGAATTTCAGTTCTCATGTATAAAACAAATATCAGATTTTTAATTTACGGTGTTTTAAAAACATAGTTCACAGTTTTCTCCATATGTCATACAAAACCCAACTCATTTTACATACATCGATTTCAGTTTAAACCCAGTCTCATATATTCAACTCATATTCAGTTCTACATATCAATTTCAGGATTTTAGATTTACACATTATCTCAGGTATTTAAACACCACATTAACTCATCTTAATCTCCTAAATATTAAAACTGGGAAAATAGTTACATTTGTTCTTGTCAACCAAAACCTATTTTAATCAAATCAAAACTCGAATTCATTTAAGGAACAAGGTTTCAGAGATTATGTCTAACCCTAAGTGTCAAACTTCATTCAGTTTAATATCAGTAAACTTATCAATTTCAGTTCACTGTTTTAACATTCTCAGTTTTTACAATTTTTAGAGTATCAGTATTTTCGAGTTGAACCCAAATCGAAACCCAATACTAATGATAAACCCAAAATCAATATGTGAAGAGTGTGTGCCATATGTTAGCGTGTCAGAAGGGTGCATTCGTGTCCACAAGAGTGGACACGAAGTGTCCAATTCACAAAATAGGAAGTATCAGTGTTCTCTCTGAACACAGCCTCGTGCGGCGTGTCATGGCCCTCGTAGACACGCCACGGGACACGACATGCCTCGTGGTCATACCCACGTGTAGCCTAGCAATAGGGCTACACACTGGACATGACACGAGGTGTCCAAATAGTGTCTGCACGTGTCAATCGTTGCGTGTCAGAGAGCAAAATCCGCGCGACCACGCGTAGGCAAGGACTAGTGCACATGTGATTTCTTCGCGCACACTGATCGAGGTCGTATGAAACTTCATGGACATGATGTCAGTGGGTGCCCCCATGTGTCCATAAAGTTTCATGGCACATGGTGCCGTGTCGTGTCCGCTAGGACACGCGAGCAGCAGGGGATCACAGTATCCCATGTGCAGTGTCTCGTGCACAGTGTGCATGTCCAATTTGGACACGAAAAATAAGCAGAATTTGACTCAGTCACATGCAAAACTAATCCCCATATATAGGGCTATAAATTCATGAAATTAGTTTCAAAAATGGTTATCAAAATATTGGTTTAGGTATTTCATCGAACATCGGTTTATATAGGCTGATACATGTCCGATACGGACACAAAATGGACACGAACTCCTACCAAACTTGGGCTACACCTAGGGGAACCCTAAATGAATGCATCTATAGAAAGAAACTGAAATTTAAATTGGTTTTATGGCAATTACCTATCGGGGGTGAAACCTTATTGAAAATGAACAAGGGAAGGTGTCCTTCTCCAATTGAATGGTCAATTCGCTTCGAAACCTTGCTAGCTAGCCTCCCGTAGCACCCTCTACTATTGGGGATGATGATGCAATTGATTAGGATCAAATTGGACTTAATTTGGATATTAGGGGAAGAATTTTGGGGAGGAACTATTAGGGTTCTAAGTAAGTGTAAAAAGAGGCAAAGGCTTTCTTAAGGATCCTTTATAGGAAGGAGGGGGCACTTGATGGCTGCCATTGGATGAATTAGGGTTAGGTTTTAGGTCTAGATGAGTGGCTAGGAGCTGTCCACCCATTAGGTTACATTTACTTTACTATGTATGGTCGACTGTTACTATTAGAGGATCAGATCACACTAGTCGTGGATTTGACTTGTACGGTCTCATGGGAGGGAAGGACAACTACTACATGCTTGGACTACTATGCACACACTGTTTCATATACAATATTGAGTCTCTATATCGAGCTACGATCCTGTATCCCGGTGAGCCTCTATATCAGAGCTACGAATTTTATATTTGGAAAGCCCACGTATCGAACATTGTCCTCAAAATTAGCATATTACATAGAATGGTTGTTGTCAAGTTTACCATGTCTCGATGTAGTTTACATACTCATATTATAGCACTGTTTACATCTAACTTGCATATTATGTATCTTACAACGTCCCGCTGAGGACCTGGTTTCCTTCCAGGTTGGCTGAGTAGGTTTTGTAGAGCTCCTTGCTGGATTGTTGCTGGTGTTCATTTCATTTCAGGTATATACTCTTTCAAACTTTAATCTTCTGCTATTACATATCTGCTCGATTGCGTAGTATTTATAGACTCATATTATTCTTTTCGAGTTTACTCGGGCGAGTATGATTATTGGACTGCAGACAAATATTCTTATTTTTCTTCTTATGTTTCTGTTATCTGGATTGAGATATAGATTGATTGTAGTGATAGTTACACCATTTCGAACAACTTATACGTATTCTAGTCGAACTAGAGTCTACTTGAATACGTAGCTGGCCAATGCCACATGGCTCGATCTCGCATATTTTGGGACTGGAGTGCGACATAGTTTTTGTGGTGGCCCATTCTCACGACCCGATCCCAAAATTGTTGAGTCGAATCGGATCATGCCCAGCCTGCACCGTTGTGAGACGGCGGACAGTAAGATGTATCCACTTGTAAGGTAATCTCAACAACACAATATATATTTGTCACAACTTTTAAAATTACGAATATTAAAAAAACTTTGTCCAACAGAAAGTTTCAACTGATACATCTGATAATAAACTGAAATAAACTGTCTTAAGTTCAAACATCAAAACTAAAAAGAAAATCATCATCTAGAAAGTTGGCTCATCAGCCCCGAGATCAACATCGTCTGATTGGGACTCTGGCAGCACAGCTGGATAAAGCTCAGGATCGTAATAGCTATTTATCAATAGCTCAGCTTCATCAATGGAACCTATTGGGGGTGGGAAATCTAGTCAGGAAAGGAGCAAAGTACAATTATGAAAATTTAACAATTCAACTAATAATTAGAAATTATCAATTTTAAACAGTTTGAAATACTTGAACAATATTTTCCATAATTGAGAACAATGTGATTTGAGTATGTAATGCTTATGACCGGCTTGGATTGTACAATAGTATCCTAGTGATACTATACGGCTTATCCCCGTGTGAAAAGGAGTAAGCTCGCACAATTATGCAATATGAAGGTATTGGTCATAGAACACTACACTACTCCCCCAATCCCACAATCAATAACAATCAATACTCTAGGAGAGAGTTCCGTGTAGCAATGTGGTTTAATCTTGCAATATTACAATTACTAATTAAATTGAAAAACAAACATAACCGTACTTGCCTTGGTTTATGACTGGACTTGAAATCGGTACCGGGGAAGGATTCAGATTCGTCCTCTAAATCCTACAGTTGAAATCCCTTCTTAGAAACATATTTGAACCATATGTAGGTGTTCTAGTTACAATCTCTAAAATTCATCCTAGTCAAGTTTTATGTTATAACACGTTTATCGATGCGATTTATAATCATTAATTTAACGAAATAAAATCAAATTAACATTTATTGGAAAAATTCGTATCTTCCGATTATTTAGCAAAACTTTGTATTTTGTAATATATTTAAAAACTAGGTTTTTCTTTAAATGAGAAAACGTGAACTTGTGTAAACTTGTAATTTTTACTATCTATTATTTGTGAGAAAATCTTATAAATTTTCTATATCAAAAATAATATGAATTTAATATTTTATACGTCTACGACAAAACCAACAAAACCAGAAAAGAAAGTTAAAAAGCTACACTACACAAATACAGGGCCACAGAAATAAAGATAAAAACTGGGCTTATGCCCTTACAAATTATTACATAAATTAATTAAATAAAATACTGGTGAACTCTGAACGCCTAGAAGCAATCCATTCAGAAGGCCGAGGCCCTGCACCAAAATACTATTGGCCAGTAACACGTTCTAAAATAATAATTTAATTTAAAATATAAAAATATGGTAAGTCTCAGACTCGGTCCAAAATGTCATGTTGTATTCTAGCTTATGCCTCAACGTCCGAAATTTCGGTTTCGTTTGCATTTCGCTAGGACCCAAAATATTATCCGAAAGCCAACCAATAACTGTCAAAGGGCTATAGTCGAACTCAAGAAATAAACCAAAAGGTTTTCAAAATATTTTAGAAAAATCGGGCAACATCTCCTTTATAATCGGGATAACCCAATAATGGAAAAATAACAACCAAAATATTCCAAACCAGGAATAACGCCAACACCAAAAATACATAACCAAAATCCATCTCCAAGCCATATATATATATATATATATATATATATATATATATATATATATATATATATATATATATATATATATATATATATATATATATATATATATATAAATGAATGAATCAACAGAGCTTAAATTTCCAAATCCGAGAATCCGAACTCATAATCTATCGAACTCGAAATCGGAAACAAGCCCGACTATTCCAAATCGAAGTCAAAAATATCAGAACCAAATCCGAATAGGAACCAGAATACGAAACCCGAATTCACAGCGTAAATTCCGAATTAAAATCGGAAAACCCAATGGACCATATCCGACTTAGAAGTCAGAACCAAACATCAACAATCGAATCCTATAGCGGGATCGAAACCGTGTCATCATCGACTCAACGAAAAGGACACAGGTACACAAAAAATATACCTCGGATGCTCGACTAGAGCTCTCAGGTGCAGAATAGGAAAATAGAAAAATCCACGCGAACTCGGAAAACTTCAGAAGTAATCGGACAGCAGCTGGAATAGCGCGAACGCGGCCACGAGGAGAGAATCGGGACCCGTAAGGTGCTGCGGACAGAGGATCAGGGCACGGCCGGCCGGATCGAGGCTCGCAGTGTGCTGCGAACAGGAACAGCAACGGCGGGAGGCCGCTGGGTCTGGGCGAGGTGGCCGGGCGGTCGGCCGAAAGGGTCGCGCAGGGGTCTGCCGAAAGGGGCGCTGGCCGGGTGATGCTCGACGGAGGAGCTCAGGGTCGCCGGGCTCGGGCGGAATCGGCGTCGGGGTCGCCGGGCTCGGGTTAGGGCTTGGGCTCTGGAAGAATTTGGAAAAAATTGGAGAATGTAGGATAGAGGATGGGGATGAGGAGAGTGGTTTAAATAGTATAGGTGTTTGGGGGTTACGGAAGGGGAAAGGAGAGGTCGCCGACAGTTCGGAAGGGGAGGGGTGTGGCTGCGGGCGTTCGGGAACGGAAAGGAAATGAATGGTTTGCTGGTTGTTTGTAAAATGAGAGAGAGTGAGTTTTAAGAGTTGAATTTAAAGGAAAGGAAAGGAATTTCTTTTATTTTAATAATAAAGATAGAATTTATACTTATAATTATATACTAATGGACTTAAGGATTTATTTCGAAAAAATCGAAATTGGGTTCGAGACGGGTTCGGGACAGGTTCGGGATGGTCAGACCAAACACTAAAAATTCCAGGAATAATAATTTTTTTCTAAAAATACGATTTTTCCTAAATTAACAATTAATAATGATTATAATAATAATTTAGCTAATAAAATTATCCAATTAATTAACCAAAATTTTACGGGTTTCACAACCTTCCCTCCTTAAGAAATTTCGTCCTCGAAATTAAAAGATAGGGTTAGGAATTACCTCAGGTCTCAAATAGATACGGATACTGCTCCCGCATCTCATCTTCTCGCTCCCAGGTAGACTCGCCTAGGGAATTGTGTCGCCACATAACTCTGACTATGGGCGTCACAGAATTCCTTGTTTTCTTCTCACCTCTGTCTAAAATCACCACTGCCTTCTCTGCTACTGTGAGGCTGGGTCCAATCTCCAGCTCCGAATGGTCCAAGATGTGGCTCGGATCCGGGATGTAGCGTCTGAGCTGTGAAACGTGGAAGACGTTGTGCACACCCTCAAGATTAGCTGGTAGAGCTAATCGGTACTGCTACTTCTTCGACTCGGCTCAAAACTTCGAATGGGCCAATGTACCTGGGGCTCAGCTTTCCTGCTCTGCTAAATCTGATAGTTCCTCGGGTAGGGGAAATCTTGACGAAGACACTATCTTCTACTTCGAACTCCAGTGGTCGACGACTGCTATCAGCCCAATGCTTCTGTCTGTCCTGAGCAATCCTGAGTTTGTCTCTAATCACCTTTACCTTCTCTTCTGCATCGGTCACCATCTCAGGTCCAAACAATACTCTCTCTTCTACGTCGTCCCAAGCAAGTGGAGTGCGGCAACAACGTCCATAAAGTACCTCGAACGGAGTCATACCGATGCTAGCTTGGTAGCTGTTATTGTAGGAAAACTCTACCAAGTGCAAGTGGTCTTCCCAAGACCCTCCAAATCCCAAGACGCAAGATCTCAGCATGTCTTCTAGCGTCTGGATGGTTCTCTCCGATTGTCCGTCAGTCTAGGGATGGTAAGCGGTGCTGAACTTCAATTGTGTTCCCAAACTGTCGTGCAAGCTCTTCCAGAAATGAGAGGTGAATCTGGTATCTCTGTCAGATACGATACTTACCGAAACTCCATGAATCCAGTAGATATGCTGCATGTACAGTGCCGCCAACTTCTCGGTGGATAGACCAACCTTGAAGGGAATAAAGTGAGATGGCTTCGTCAATCGGTCCACAATAACCCAAATGACGTCCTTTCCTCCTTGGGATCGAGGCAATCCTGACACAAAATCCATCGTTATGTGTTCCCATTTCTACTCCGGAATGTCTAGTGGCTGCAACAGTCCTGCTGGTCTCTGTCTGCTAGCCTTCACTTGTTGACAAATCAAGCATCTAGCCACAAACCTGGATACGTCCTTCTTCATTCCGTACCACCACACTACAGTACGCATATCCTGATACATTTTATTAGCTCCTGGATGTATAGAATACTGTGACTAGTGTGCTTCTTGTATCAGCTCATTCCTCAGTTCGCCAGTTGGTACGCAAAGCCTCGTACCATGCCTCAATGCTCCATCGCTGGCGATTGGGAATCCTTCAAGTGTTCCTGCCAGCACTTGATCTCTGAGTTTGCAAAGCGTCTCATCTTGAAATTGTGTCTCCTTGACTTTATCCATCAGACTTGAACGTACTTGCAACTTCATCATTGATGATTCAGCTCCTGGTATAATTGCTTCTCTTTCCAGTTTCTTTATTTCTTCCTCAGGCAATACAATCTCCAGTCCAAGCTTCTCTATGTATTCCAGCAAATGTTGCTCCTTGGTCAAAAATATCGCCATCGGGTATCGACTAAGTGCATCTGCAACAACATTAGCCTTACCCGGATGATACTGCAGGTCGATGTCAAAATCTTTCATCAGCTCCAGCCATCGCCTCTGTCGCATGTTCAGCTCCTTCTGAGTGAAAACATATTTAAGACTTTTGTGTTCTGTAAATATTTCCACTCTCTCCATATAAATAATGCTTCCACAGCTTCAGTGCAAATATAATTGCTACAAGCTCCAAATCATGCGTGGGATAGTTCTTCTCATGAGTCCGTAATTGTCTAGATGCGTAAGCAATTACTTTTCTGTGTTGTTGAAGAACACAATCCAATCCTTTACCAGAAGCATCACTATAAATTGAGAAACCGTCGGTACCTACGGGTCGCGCAAGTATCGGTACCGTTGTAAGTCTCTTCTTTAGTTCCTCAAATGCGGACTGGCAAGCTTCAGTCCACACAAATTCTTCGTTCTTCCTTGTGAGCTTCGTCATCGGCTCAGCAATTCTGGCGAAGTCCTTCAGAAATTTCTGGTAGTAGCCAGCTAAGCCCAAGAAACTTCTGATTTCAGCAACTGAACTTGGTGTACTCCACTTCTCAATAGCAGCTATCTTCTTTGGATGCACCGAAATTCCTTCTCCTGTGACAACATGGCCTAGAAAATCCACCTTGTCTAAGAAGAATTCACATTTAGATAGCTTACCATAGAGCTTCTTCTTCCTTAGGGTTCCCAGAACTTTCCTCTGGTGCTCTTCATGCTATTCTTCAGTCTTCGAGTAGATCAGAATGTCATCGTTGAAGACAACAACAAACTGATCCAGATATTCATGGAAGACCTTGTTCATAAGGTTCATGAATACTGTAGAGGCATTCGTCAATCCAAACGACATGACCAAAAATTCATACTGACCATATTTGGTGTTGAATGCCGTCTTTGGAATATCCTTCTTCCTGACCTTGATTTGATGGTAGCCAGATCGAAGGTCTATCTTCAAGAATACCTTAGCTCCACTTAGTTGATGAAACAGGTCATCGATCCGGGGCAGAGGGTACTTTTTCTTGATAGTGATATTGTTCAGCGTCCGGTAGTCGATGCACATCCGCACAGTCCCATCCTTCTTGGGCACGAACAAGACAGGTGCTCCCCAGGGCGAGGCTCCATCTCTGATAAATCTAAGAGCCTTCAGTTCATTGATTTGGTCCTTCATTTCCTTGGCCTCCTTAGGGTTGACTCTGTAGCATCCCCGAGAAATAGGGGCAGAGCCGGGAACTAGGTCGATGGTGAATTCTACATCTCGATCTGGGGGTAATCCTGGAAGACTATCAGGGAAGACGTCCATAATTCTGCTATAATAGGATGAGGAGGTCCAGGTCCTTCGGTGATAGAGGAGTAAGTAATACCCTCCATATCTTTCGGAGCTCGAGAGATTTCAAACTCCGACTCTCCAAGTGGGCTGAAGACTACACAACCTCTGTGACAATCTATCAGCGCATGCTGCTTACTTAACCAGTCCATTTCTAGGACTACATCATAGTTAGGTAAGGGCATCACAAGTAAGGGTGCTAAGAAATTGTGTCCTGAGATAGTTATAGGGCAGTTACAGGTCTCAGTGATGGGTATGGGTCCACCACGAGTTATAACTCTACATATCTTCTTGCTAAATCCCGTAACTAGGTGGTGTGTAGAGATGAATTTTGTTGCTATAAAACTGTGTGATGCACCCGAATCAAATAATGCTAAAGCAGGATGTGAACGCACATAAATGAAACCTGTGATGACATCAGCGGTGGGTTCCTGCTCTGGCTCTTTCTCATCTGCTGTTAGGGCAAAAGCTCTCCTAGTCTTCTGTTGATGTTGCCCAAACTGTTGTTACTGAGTGGGTAGGGGAGCCTTCTGCGGTGTTGTTCCAGTCCAGTTAAATTCCATGGGGCATTCCCTCACTTGGTGGGTGGCAGACCCACAAACTAGACAGTGTCCTAGCCTTTTCCTGCAGATGTTCGCTATTTCACTTAACAAAATGCCAAAAATTGGCTTTTGAAAGAAAACTAAAAAAGTACAAAACTACAAATTGTTTCTAGGAAGTATTGTTATGGAAGTCTGATCTGAGGGCGATCACTTTGTTCCTTGGACCACACGATGATGATGAAAAAAACTGCTTGAAGAAGATGAACAATCTGAAGAACTAAGTCACCAAAAAGGTATCAAGCAACGGCACTGATGGCACAGTCGAATGCTTTCCTGCTTTGCTTCACCCTGTTCTTGAGAAAAAGTTGAAGAAATGCTTCTGGGAATTTCACTCTGAAAGTATGAGTTTTCTCAGAATCTCCTCTCCTGTATCTCTCTTGATTTTCTTTTCTGTGTTAAAAATAAGTCTATTTATAGACTAGACCCTCTGTGCGTAAAAAGCAACATAATCGGGTCTCTACGCAAGCAATTGTCACCCACGATTGAAAATCAACTCTACGCGTGATGACACGTGTCCCATAACTTCATCAATATATGGAGAGCACGTACACACGTTCCTCGATAAGTGTGGCATGAAAGCCACGTATGCGGACCACGTTCTCACATAGCCAGAAAAGATTGGGCGTAAAAATGACCCAAAATAGATTTCCTGCGTAAAGTAGCAGACTGGGCGTAAAATAGCCCTAAAGTGGCTGAAAAATAGCCTTGAGCGTAAAATTAGCTCAAATAAACTTTACGCGCACAACGACATTGAGCGTGAAAAGCTCGAATAGCTTTCGAGCGTAAAATAAGCAATCTCCTGAGCGTAAAGTAGCCCATCTGCATACTAAACGACTGGGTTTGGTGTAAATTAAATCTTCTCGACTTCTGTGCTGTCTGCTGTCAGAAAGTCATTATGTCGGAACAGTATCACGCGCATTAAATGCGATGTGGACAGCCTGTCTCCCACGTAAAATTTTGAGGATGGCTCTCGCGTAAAGGAGCTCGCGTAGAACATTGAATAGAGTCTTTTAATGAGCATTGCGTAGAGTCTGTCTTTGCGTAAAGTCCTTAACTACTTTAACTTGGCTTATGAAGTACTTTTTACGCTCCTACAAGACCCCCTTCAAAGTTATCAAAAAATTTTCAAAATTTGAAATACTTTGAACAGAAGCGTAAAATCCGGGATATTCAACAGTCCGCATAGAATTCGGGATACCCAACGGTCAGCGTAAAAGTAGAGATATCCAACAGTCAGCGTAAATGTCAGGAATTTGAACCGATTTCGAAATTCTCTATAAATAGAGCCTTACGAGTAGAGAGAGAACTTTACTCGTCCTTTGCAATCTCTAACTCCTTTACTCTTTTTCTTCGAAATCTTAATTCAAATCCATGGCCCCCAAGAGCAAGACCGCCATCGACAGCAAGGGCAAGAAGCCCGCCGCTGCTTCGTCGACAACTGATCGTGCGAAAACCAACATCCCCTCATCGGTGGCACCCCGACAGAGCAACCCCGCTGTGGCTCCGGCCATGAAAGGTAGAACACTACCTAACTTCGGCCGTGAGTTCGTCGGAGAAGAAAAAGAAAACTCGAACTTTAAACTTCACGCCCACGTTTATACGTGTTAGCGTAAAAATTGAAATAACAAAATACGCCCACGTTATACGTGTCAGCGTAAAATTAAAAACATACGCCCACGTCTATACGTGCCTGCGTAAAAATAAAATACGCTCACATCAATATGTGCCAGCGTAAAAAATCAAAATACGCTCACATCAATATGTGCCAGCGTAAAATTCATAATACGCTCACGCCAATACGTGCCAGCGTAAAGTTCACAATACGCTCATATCAATATGTGCCACAAATTCAAAATACGCTCACGTCAATATGTGCCAGCGTAAAGTTCACAATACGCTCACATCAATATGTGCCAGCGTAAAATTTAAAATACGCTCACGTCAATATGTGCCAGCGTAAAGTTCACAATACGCTCACATCAATATGTGCCAGCGTAAAATTCAAAATACGCTCATGTCAATACGTGCCAGCATAAAATTCACAAGTGAAAGACTTTGCGTAAAACAAAGAACTTTTACACTTTAAAAACTTAATTTTTGCGCATAAGCGTAAAGTTTTGTATAGTCAAGCTCTCTAGTATAGAGTCTTCAATCTTTATGCGTAAAATCCAGACTAAGTCGTCTGCGTAAAAATTCAAATTAGATTTTTACTAACTTGATTTTTTTTTCTTTTGGCAGTGGACTTGCAAATTCATCCGCTTGCAGAAATATTCGGCTCGCCAGCTGGTATGGTGGGCTCAAATTATTTGGAGAATTTGTCCCATGTGGAGTTCCCACAGTCAAATCCAGAATACCCTGAAGGGAGACAATAGCTAATAGCTGCTCAGGGGGACAGAATGCTGTTGTCAATGATAAATGGAGAATTGTTGGTATCGCTAGATGACCAACAATTTTCGAAGCCAGCCTTCTTGTTCGGGGATGCGATAGATTTCCAGTCACAAACACACCCCAAGAAGGAGGTTTAGGTGTTTAAGTTTGGAGAGAGGGCAATGTATCTCTCCGACATGGCCAGAGATTATCCCTTATCTGCATTCGTCCATGCTACTCATCCCCAACAGATGCTACGGAACCTGACTCCCAGCAGTCATGGTAGGCCAGGCAGAATCATTTTCAAGAGGGATATAGCCAATGAAATGGGCTACCACATTAGTACTCCAAGTGGTGGTGTCGTCCCTTTTTCCGGTCTATTGCCTGGATTCACACCGAGCGAAGATTCAGCTCTGATCCAGCCGGTGCAGACCCCAATTTTCATTAACAAGTTCATAAGGGCTGCAGTATTATAACCTCAGGCCAACCTTAGGCTACCAGGATGGCTGACTCCTTATAACCAGAACTGGATTCAGCTTAGTGCCTGGATCATGAAGAACTTCAAGACAGATCTGGAAGCCATTGGCTTTTATGAAGCGGTAGCCTCTATGAGCCAGGGTATACCGATGAACAGTAACCTGTTCTTGGCTCTGATGGAGTTGTATATGAGTTCAATAAGGACTTTTGCAACTCCATTAGGTAAGATGGATTTTGCCCTGCACGAGATGCAATTCATCTCTAAGCTGCCGATGGATGAAGCTCCGTATGAAGAGTATGTTCCCTCCAACCGAGAACTAGCAGAAATCAGAGAGAAAAATCCTCAATTAGTTGAGGTCTACCAAGAACTGATGTGCTATTACTTAATTTGCACCACTATGTATGACAGTGGGTCGCATTTGGCATATACTAATAATGGACAACCTATTTATTCTACCACGAGAATAGTATACCCAAAAACGAGAAGGGGAGATTCCAAGAAAACAAGGCTCCAACCATCAACCCTTGTTCAATAATCCCTTCAGACTTGATCCATAGTTTGATGATCTCACATAAGTCTCCGGACCAGTATCTGTCCACTAAGACTGAAGACATCCCTGCGGGAACTGAAACCTTAAGCTACCTGAGGCATGGCAGTCAGAAGATCTCAAGGGAAGCCTTGCTGGCAGGCTTTCTGTCTCTGTGGCTGCGGAGATGGGTCGTGCCAGGGATCAGCACAGCAGACAGAATTCACCCAAACGTATTGTGGCCGGCAGTACGTATGGTATTCAAGGTCAGAATCAACCTGCTGTCGGCAATGGTGTGTCGAATAAATACAGGTTTACGGACCTTTGGTGATGAGCTAATCAACAATGCTCCTCACCGAAAAGATTTTCCTAGGGTAGAGATGCCCTATACTTATCTGATAGGCTGGCTATTGCATCATAACTGCAGTTTGTTGCCACCCGGCCCTGGAGATGATGCAGAGGCCTTCCTCCAAAAGTTCATTAAAGCCACATGGACTGCAACTACTGTGACAGATACTGGGGCAGTACTGAATTATGCTGATGGATGGAACTTCTTCTGCACAAAGCCACAAGTTTCAGCCGATTGCCTCGGTGTACAATTTGAAGATAGAGGCAAAGGGAGGACTTCATTACCTGTGCCAGTTTTCAAATGGCTAATATGCATCAGACCCTCACATCTGATGTACAGGAATGAAGACAACTGTGCATTTGAACCGTATCTACCAAGTCGGTTCGCTCGCCAGTTTGGATATGACCAACTTCATGTTGGTAATCCCTCCACCAGCTTCTACCATTATGGGAAGCTAATTGATGGTGCAAGAGCCTGGAGATACTTTATCACTGTTTGTACCGGTGCTAAATTCAGGGTATCCACTACTACAAGTACAACCGAGCTACAAATACTTCATACGTATGCTCGCTTTTATGCATCTATCCGCTCCTTCGTCCATGGCTACAATATAAAGGGGAGTCTTCGATGGCCCAAGGAAGGGAACGTCGAAGAACCAGTCAGGGTACTTCCAGACATACCCGATGACGCTGCTGTTCCAGATGAGTATCTGGAAGTAATCCTTACGGGAGTTGGGAAAATAGCTGCGGGACCTATTATTATCGAAAAAGCCCGGAAACGAAAATCAGGTGCATCTGTTACCCTTCCAGAGAAGACCCTCCCAGAGAAGAAGAATAAGGTTACTGTCAAAAGGCCTTCTAGACAGAAAGCCGCTACTCCAGAGAGTGACACTCCAGTCGAGGAGCCTCAACACATTGCATCTTTTTCAGCACATCCTGGAGAAGGATCTTCGGCATCCCAACCAGCAGCATCAACAGAAATCGTGGGAGTCCTATCTCCTGGACGTCTTAGCTCCTCACTTCATCTGACTTTGCCACAAAAGGCAAAAGCTTTTGAGAATATCGCCACGACACATACTGTTGATCTAGGACTCATCCCATCAAATGAACCGGCTCTTGCCTTCGATGATGTGGACTGGGATCAAGATTATGACGAACTTTTAGAACGTCCTGCACCTACTCCAGATAAATATAAATTACACAAAATCTATAGAAAATTATGTATTATGATTTTGTATATTAACTTATTTTGCTTAATTTTTTGTAGGTGTTATTATTGCAACAAAGCCTGTTGCTCCTCCTCCTCAAGAAACTATTTATGAGGAAAATACGGAGTTTGAGGAAGAGGATTCTTCTTCAAAAGACTCTGCTCAAGAAGAATGTCCTCCATCTATGGAGGTACAACAAGAGCTTCCCGTGGAGGCCCAGCCAGAATTGCCTTCTCTTGCTAAGGAAGGAGAAAAAGAACAAACTGCAGAAGAACCAACTGTAGATGAAGAAGCAGCTGCTGAAGAAGAAACAGACTTCAATGAAGAAACAGTTGCAGGAGAAACAACTGCAACTGAAGTATTCGCAGAGCTTGAAGAGCCGGCAGCCGACAAAGGTGATGAAGATATAGTAGACCCACCAACTGATGCTGAAGACGTTGTAATAACATCCTCCGTTATTGCTACTGATCCAGCACAAGTTCCTGAGAAGACAGTGTCTGAACCGGAGTCAGCTACACTAATCACTATTCCTCCCACAACAATCACCGCCACTGAAACTCAAGTAGTTTCGACTCCAGAAATGGCTGGAGTAAAAAGTATTGAAGACATTATCCCTGAAGCTTCTGGGGATCAGTTAACCATGGTAGCAGCGACAACATTGACTTCATCTCAGTCTGCTACTAAAGCAACAACATCTGCTCCTAGTCTTCAGAAAAAGGATCTGGTAGAGCTCGCTGCGACTCCGAGCTCGAATGTAGAAATGAATCTCTTAGTTGAGATCCATACTGAAACCTTCTATAAAATTTTAGCAGCCTTAATCAAGATGGTCTTAAAGAAAGGCCTTAATTATGAAAGCTTGAAGGCTGCCATCGCTTTCACGATCAGAAATGTCGCCATGTTCAATGATGCCGAGAGAGCAGTGGCATTAGAGCAGGTAGTAGAGGGACTTGAACAGCCCATTAGAGAATATATCTAAGGCTGTCAAGTGAAACTATTGAAAGTCTCATCCAAAGCGAGTATGACGCTTTATCAGCTGAATACATCGCTCGGGAGACCACTTTCAATGAATCTCTCCAAGAATACAGCAGCAAAGTCGCCAAAGAAAAAGATTTTTTGGCTGAAGCTAAACCTCAGCTGGATATTCAGAGAGAAGTCTATGAAACTTCAAATATGAGAATTCATCAACAGAATGATAGAATTAGTGAAGTTGAGGTAGAATTAGCTCGCTTGAAGGCAGAGAGGGAGCAGTTGATCACAGCTCGAGACATACACTTGACGCAGAGTTCTATTTTGGAGGAACAAGTCTTCGGTGCTGAAGCTACCATCAAAACCCTTGACGAAGCCAAGGATAAGATGATAGCTACTTTCGCCGAATTCTCCCATATTTGTACTCCAGAAGCTCGACGTACTATGGCTACTGCAACTGTGTTGAGCTCTCGCGAGAAGCGTCTAGCAGAGCTGCAAAAACTGCTAGAAGATGTATCTGCTCCGCCTTAGGCATTTTTATATTTAGTACAGAATTTTGTATTCTTCTGTCTTTTTCATTCTGTAATACTTTCAAGAAATGAACGAAATATTTGTTTTGTGACCCTATCATTTATTTTGAATTTAAACAATAGGTATGAGATAGAAAACACTTATCAGAGGTAATATGGACATGACAAGTCTTCTAAACTCAATAAATTATATCTATCCAGAGGTAATGTGGACATGATAGATAATGAATCTTATTTTCTTTTTAGAGTGTACAATACTATCAGAAGTAATATGAACGTGACATATCGTAACAACTCAAAAAAAAATAGATTAATATCTATTCAGAGGCCATATGGACATGATAGATAAGAAAAGAAGTAGACTTAATATTTATTCAGAGGTCATGAGAACATGATAAATAATAAATCCCCCTTTTTTTTAATCAGCTGGTAAGACAGAAGATTAAAATTCTCTTTTAGGAGACAAATAATCAACTTAACCAAACATTGGTAGCTGGAGAATAAAGAAGAAATTCAGACATAATATTTTTTCAAGAATTTGCCATTAGTTGGCATCATGAGAAAATCTCCATTAGGTTTAGACAACCTATAGGCACCATTAGAGAAGACTGTCTCGACTACATAAGGACCTTCCCATTTCGCTTGGAATTTTCCTTTGCTCTTATGAGTCATCATCATCGGTCTTCGAACAGCTAGAACTAGCTCACCGACCATGAATATCCTCTCTTTAACTTTACGATTGAAAGCTTGAGATATACGGGCTTGGTATAGCTCAATGTGCTGTTGTGCTTAAAGACGCTTCTCGTCCAATCCTTCAAGTTTTGGAGTCGTAAGCGATCATTATTCCCTGTAGTTAGCTCATTAGCAAGGGCTATTCTAAGAGATGGAATCTGGATTTCTATTGAAAGAACAGCCTCACATCCGTAAACCAGTGAGAATGGTGTAAAACCAGTAGGAGTTCGGACAGTCGTTCGATAAGCCCATAAACATTCTCCAAGTTTCTCATTCCAATCACGTTTATTAGAAGAGACGAACTTTTTGAGAAGTTTAATGATGGTCTTGTTGAAAGCTTCGGCCAAACCATTAGCAGCTGGATTATATGCCGTAGAGGCCAGATTTTGGATCCGATTCTTGTCACAAAATCGATAAAATGCCTGACTGGCAAATTGGGGTCCATTATCATGAATTATCCTTCGGGAAATCCCGAAACGATAAATGACATGGTGTTTGATGAAGCTAACCACATTAGATGTTTTCACTTCAACAAGGGGAATCGCTTCCGCCCATTTAGAGAAATAATCTGTTATGGCTAGGATAAACCGATGTCCTTTGACAGAAGGTGGGTTAATCGGACCAATAATATCCATGCCCCAAGCTTCGAAGGGCCAAGAAGCTGTTGTAGGATGTAAAAATTCAGAAGGTTGGTAAATAAAATGAGCATGAATCTGACATGCTTTACACCGTCTAGCATAATCCACAGCATCTGCTATCATGGAAGGCCAATAATACCCTATTCTTCGAATATGGTCCTGTAATTTCGGACCCGGTTGATGAGCACCGCAGACACCATCATGAGCTTCACGAAGTGTTTGCTTAGCTTCACTCTCAGAGAGATAACACAGCAAAAGTCCGTCATAAGAACGACGATATAACATATGTAAAGAAGAATCATAGTAGAATCGAAATGATCATCTCTTGATTGATGCAGCTTCTTTTGGATCTTCAGGTAAAATCCCATGGACCGCATAATCAATGAATGAACTTCTCCAATCCCTTTGTTGAGAACTTGATTCTGTAGTATAACTTTATTCGATATGCAAATTATTCTTGACATAGAATAAGTCTCGATCCAACAAAGTAATGGTATTTTGTCTTCTAATTGGAACAGCTAAGTCTGCAGCTAAACTAGCGAGAGCATCAGCTTCCAAATTTTGAGAACGTGGTACGAATTCAATAAAGAATCCATTGAATGAAAGGACCAACTCGATTACCACTTGATGATAGGGAATGAGGTCAGGATTTCTGACTTCATATGTCCCTCTGACCTGATTAACAATCAGTTGAGAGTCTCCATAAGCTTCCAGAAACTCGATGTCCAATTGTTTTGCTACTTGGAGACCAATTAGCAGAGCATTATATTCTGCCACATTGTTGGAGCATGGTTCATTAAGAGAATAAGCACGGTATATGACCATTTTATCAGGAGAGACCAAGACGATGCCTACTTCAGAGATAATATTGCCTTTAGGTCCAATCCGTGATGCTCCATCAAAATATAGTTGCCAAATGTCATCCTTCAAAATCATGTTGCAATCCACGACTTCATCTGGAATGTCCTCATATAGCTTAGATGTTTCAGGTATAGGGTGAGCTGCTAAGAAATCAGCTAAGGCTTGACCCTTCACTGATTTTTGAGGTACATAGACCATATCATAAGGAGTAAGCAACATCGCCCAGGTGGCTAACCTGGAGTTAATAACGCTCGGCTTTCTCATCAATATTCGAATAGGATTTATTATGGATATGACATGAATAGTTTATCTTGACACATAATGTCGTGTCTTTTGGACAACAAAAACCAAGGCCAGATATTCTTTCTCCACAGGAGTATACCTGTGTTCAGCTCCAACCATCATTCAGCTAAGATAATAAATTGTATGTTTATGACCTTTATCACTTTTTTGTGCAAGAAGAGCACCAAGTGAATGATCTAAGGCTCGAACATAGAGCAAAAATGGTCTTTCCACCACTGGAGGTTGGACAGGTGGATTTGTAAGGTATTGTTTGATGTCATTAAAGGCTTTTTGACATGCTTCATCCCAAACAAATGATATACCTTTCTTTAATAAATGAGAGAAAGGTTGACATCTTCCAGAAAGATTGGATATAAACTCCTGATATAAGCAATGCGACCTTGGAAACCATATAGTTCTTTTAGATTGCGTGGAGGATGCATTTCAAGAATTGCTTTGATTTTATCAGGATCAACATGAATACCTTGAGAAGTGATGACAAATCCCAAAAATTTGCCACTGGAAACCCCTAAGAAAGACTTAGTAGGATTCATATTCAGTTGATGTTGATGCATCAACTCAATTGCTGTCTTTAAGTCTTGAATGTGATCATCTTTTGATCGACTTTTGACAGCAATGTCATCCACATAATATTCAACTGTTTTTCGTAGATGCTCTTGAAAGAAGTTGCTCAAAGCCCGTTGATACGTAGCACCGACATTTTTCAGACCAAAAGGCATAACCGTATAGTAGTAAACTCCAAGGGGTGTACGGAAAGCGGTATGCTTTTCGTTTCCTGGATGCATCTTAATTTGATTGTATCTTGAAAATCCGTCCATGAAAGACATGCGTTCAAAACCACATGTATTGTCTATCATGACATCGATAATTGGAAGGGGAAATTTGTCTTTTGGACAAGCTGCGTTAAGACCTCAAAAATCTATGCAAACTCGGACTTTTCTATTCTTCTTCATGACAGGTACAATGTTGGCAACCCAGTCTGGGTGTTGTTCTTCACGAACAAAGGCACATGTGATCAGCTTTTCGACTTCTACTTCAATTGTATCCATCATATCTGGTCGAAAATGCCGCTGCTGTTGTTTTACAGGCTTGGCATTAGGAAGAATATTGAATTTATGAGTAGCTACTTTAGGATCTAGACCCGGTATATCCTCATAACTCCATGCAAAGATATCAATATATTCTTTAATCAGCTATATCAACTCTTCCTTTTCATCTTCAGAAAGGTTTTTTACTGATGAATATCGGCTTAGATGTAGTTCCGTCTCCAACGTCAATCTGGACGATTTTATCTTCTGTAGGTGGCTGTCGCTGTTCAAAACGAAGCTCCCACTGAGTGTCCATTTGTTGCGCCCAAGGGTCATTTTCAAATGGCTCAGATTCACCATCGGTTTGAACCATGTTGACTGAGAAGACACACTCAGATTCATCATAATATTTTCCTCCAGAATATGAGGATTGTAAAAAACTGGAAGAACATTCTTCTTCCATATCTTCTTTGTTCATGTGGGATGTATCAGATTCGATGAACTAGATTTCTTCAGAATCCGAGGATTGTGAAGAACTGGAAGAAAATTCTTCTTATATATCTTTATTAAACATGTAGGATGGATCGTATCCCAACCCATGACGAGTTTTCTGGTAAAATGGATCACCACATAATGGTAACCGTCTACCTTTGCCTTGATTGAGACCTTGTATAGTCTTCAAATCATATCCCATATTCTGGATAATCTTAAGAGATTGTTGACTATATTTGTCAATTCGGATTCTTTCTGTATCTTTCTCTCTGAGATCATCTGTCTGAGTAACATGGATATTTCTAGCCAGACTAAATATAATTTGGCGCTTGTTTTTCTTATTAGACAGAATCACAAAATAAGATTCTTCGTGACGTCTATAAGTTACACAAGCTTGTGTTGATGAGACTACAGGAAGAAGATATGGAGAAGTTTTTAAGAACCTTTGAGCATAAGGTCCAACATCGACATGAGGAGGAAAGGAATTTTCCTTATGATTAATATATAAGGTTTCCTCTGTATTTATGTCATTTTTATATTGATGACTTTGATCATCAGAAGATAAAGTCATTCTTTTAATAAATTTGACAGCCATGTACTCCAAAAGGAAATCTTCATTAATATGAGAAAGTACAGTATGATTAATATTTACATCATTTATAAACTGACTACTACGCTTTGGATTGATCATTAACGGACCGTCATCCGTCTTCTGCGTAGGCTTGCCAAGGTTGATAATCAGTGGTTCTGGCTCATTCATACGAGAAGTACGTCCCTTGACCTTGATCATGAGAGGTTGAACTTGGCTCTTGACTGGAATTTTCACAGATTCCGCAGATGAAGCTCGAGTTCTTCCTTTAACCTTGATCATCAGAGGTTGATCATTGACAGGTTGGGGTTGGATTCGTCCTTTGACTTTAATCTTCAAAGGTTGATCTTCTGGAGGATCTTCATTAATAGGTTGATCTTCTGCAGGCGACCGATCTTCAGCCATATCAGATATTTCTTTCACCTGCTCCTGTTTGTAGAGTATTGAGTCAGAGAAATAGGCTTCAACACCCTTAAAAGGATTGATATATGCAAATTCAGTCTTCATAATCCCTTGAGAATCCACGTACTTGAAGCATTGGTGGAGAGTTGAAGGCACAATGTTATGCTCATGTATCCACGGTCTTCCAAGAAGGATGTTATAAGATACATCTGAGTTGATAACATAAAAGATCGCCATAGTTCGAAGATCACCTATCTGAATCTTCAGACGAATCTTCCCCAATGGTTTACACTTTCCAGAATTGAAACCAACTATTGTGGTACTAGTGTAAGTCAAATCACTAGTAGGAATCCTCAAGGGTCGTAGCATACTATGAAGAATAATGCTAATAGAAGACCCAGGATCAATATAAATCCTGCCAATTTCAGTAGATTTAATATACCCTGTATAACATAGAGGCATGTCATGTTTATTATGCTTCAACAACATATCTTCTTGTGTAAAGGTAATGTTTGGAATTGATTCCATCACACTATGACATTGTGGACACGACACTAGTATATTGTCTGGACTCTTGAGTTGAGCTAAGCATGAGTCTGCTTGTAGCAAAGCTTCGCTCAAAGTTTCTCGACTTTCTTTAGAAAGACGAAGCAACTCAAAGATAGAAAGTCTAGCCGGGGTATTAGCTAGTTGGGCTAGAATATCGAACTTGTAGGGCTTCATTACCACCCCTTGATTTGAAACAGATTTCAATGGGACGTCAAAGCGTACTGCTTTCTGTTTTCCTTTCTCAACCACAGATGGTTTAGAAGGTCTTGCTTCAGCAGGAATAGAAGATGGTTGAACTGGTAGTGTTTTAGCAACGTCCTCTGCTTCTTTAGAGGTTTCCTCATAATCTTTATGGTACTATTTTCTAGATCTCGTACCAGCAAAGGTTTCTTCTTCAGACTCAGGATAATGAAGTACCATATTATATGTTTTATTCTTCTTTCCTTTAGTCTTCTTCTTGCGAGGATTTTTATGAGGGACCTCAAAACCCAATCCAACAGTGGGTTTTTGACCTTGAATTTGTAAAGGAAGTCGCATTCTTTTATCATAGTTCAAGCCTTCCGCCTTTTGAAATTTATAGCCCATCTATTTCATGGGATGGACTGATTGTTGACTGTACATATGAGTGGGTAGCGGACTTTCAATAGATGGTTCAACAGAAGAAGGAGGAACAGAAATTTCTGTAACCACAGGAGTAGGAGTATTCGGGACAGAAGGAAAAATCCTTGTAGGAGCTTTCTCATAAGCAGAAAGACTTGTTGTGCCCTGTATAAGGGGATACTATTCATTGCTAGCCATTGCCGATGAGTAAGTTTAAGTTTGGTAGGAGAAGCCAAACTTGGAGGGCATATATTCAAACCCCTCAGCCTATCCTCCAAAGGAATGCCATCCCAAAGATGATCCAAATCATCATGATCTGGAGTAACAATATGAGAAATCATATTGCAGGTTTTGAATTTCCTACCTTTCTTGGATTTTGAAGTTTTACCTTCATCTTCCATTTCATGTACTAAGTCAGGATGTACCCACATGATTTCACCATTTTTTAATGTGAGAGGCAATAATCCTTCATTTTGCTCTCTAACAGGCGGGAGATTCACAATTTTCATTGTCGCCTTTGGAATTGGGATAATCCTATCTGGAACTTGCTGTAGAGGAAAACCTCCAAATTGAAGAGAAATCATATTAGTTGTGACCGTATGCTCATCATTGGTTAAAGAGATGGCATTGGCATTTATCAACTCTTGGATTTTCTTCTTTAAGACATAGCAAGCCTTGGTAGGATGATTTATGTATCTATGATAGATACAATATTTGGGATTGTCAGTCAGATTCACCTCATTAGGCCTTTTTGGCTCTGGAATCTGGAGTTTGCCACTCTTCACAAGATATTGGAATATCCCTGGGATATCACTGTCATCAAAAGAGTACTCTTCTTTTGGTTTGGAAGACTCCTGATTATTTGGCGATATTTTAGGTTTTGAAAGATTAACCACTATGGTTTCTTTTCCTTTCCCATTGCGATTGCCAGAATTATTAACTGAAGAGGTTTTCTTTCCTTTATCTTCTGAGGCAAAGATCATCCCATGTTCGCGAACCAATCTACCATTGGTCTCGGCTGAAACTGCTGCTATAATGAACGAGGCCCAATCTGTGAATTGAGAGCCCGTGAAGACAGCAATAGTTGGTCGCAGATTCATCTTGCATGTATCAATCAATGCTGAATCTGGCATACCAGGAGGCATTTTCAAGGTTGCCTGTCGAAAACGTTCGATAAACGTCCGAATATCTTCCTTCTCCTTTTGTTTGATCTCTATTAAGGAGGACATATTCATGTCCATGCCTCCTTCATAGAAGCGGGAGAGAAACATTGCTTTAAACTCGTCAAAAGTCGATATGCAATTGTCAGGTAGACTGCGATACCAGTCATAAACTGAACCCGTTAAACACCCAATGAAAACTCGGGTGAGAAGAGCATCATTCTTCTGAAGATGCACAGTCATAATATCAAAGTAATTGATATATTGACTAGGAGAGGCCTTTCCATCAAATAACACCATCGATTGTGGCTTGAATTTTGGAGGAAAGGGTACATCATTCCAATGAGGAGGATAAGGTTGCTTAATCCCTAACCTCTGGAGCTGATCCTTGTGCTTCAGAACTTTAAACTGTGCTTTTAGCTCACGTACTGCTTGAATAGCTTAACTAGTTTGAGGAAGCACATTCGATTGAATAGTTGTTGGATGTACCGTGACCCCCACCGGAGGTGGTACATCTTCTGGAATGAGGGGATCTAGAACTGCAGAATTTTGATTGATAGCAGGCTCTTGACTAAGATTATTCAAAGGTGTATTAACCCCTTGACTATCTTGAGTTTGTACTGCTACCTGAACTGGTGTTATCACTGCCGGCTGAACAGTTTGCTGAGTCATTATTATTTGATGCATACTTTGCATCATGGCAAGCATGTCCTTCAGTGATTGTTCAACTGCAGAAAGACGTTGTTCTGTATTAGTAGTTGACGTCTCTGGTTCATCTCCAATAGCATAGGATTCAACCTCCCTTGAACATACAGAGGGATTGGTGTGGAGGTATGAATCAACACTATCAGTTTCTGACTCCAACGACTGGGTACCCCCAGCTTCTGAATCTGAAGATTGTAACAATCTTTGAACTCTTGATCGAGTATTCTGATATACCCCTTCAAAAGTATCTAGGAGTCGATTGAACTGTTGCTAGCTTAGAGTCCGGGACGAGTTGCGTCCTGGACGTCGTCCTCTGTTGATATGAGATGCCATATTGACTTATGCATATGACAACTCATGTTCTTGGTCATCAACTTGTTGCTGAGGCACATTATAACTTAATCGTTCAAAAACTGACCGTTTAGAAGCCGAACAACAACATTTGATTACAATCTGGTGACACTCATAATGGTAATTTTCTTGGGGGAGTGTCACAGGAGATTTTCTGTTTTTATGCTTTTGTACTAGCAACTCGCATAAATCAGAAGGAGTAGAGGGAGTAGTCTTCTTTATTATATTTGGAATAGAGAAACGTTTAGTCCCTTGTGTATAAAGAAGATTACTGGCTGCATTAGCAGAACCAAACTGTACATTTTTATGCGCCTGGATTTGCGTGCGTAAATCTTGAGATTTTTGTGCACAAAGGACTCCATCGGCATTACGCGTAATCTGAAGGTTTGGTACCTTGCATAAAGCAGTGTAAGAAGGTTGTTGGTGAAAAACTGAAGTTTTACCAACAATAGAATTCTTGTTTTTATGCTGCATGCGTGCAGGCAAATTTACTTTAGATGCAAAGGCATCATTGTGAATTTTATCTACTCTGTCACCGACATGATATTTACCTTTACGCGTAGAGCACAAAACATGAATATCTGCCACGTCACAGATGGGAGACTTATTTTTACGTGCAGAGCGTAAAACTTGGGTGTCTACCACGTCACAAACGGGAGACTGATTTTAACGCGCAGAGCATAAAACTTGAGAGTCTACCACGTCACATACGAGAGACTGATTTTTACGTGCATAGCGTAAAACTGAAGTAGACACTGCCTCGTCACTAGACGGAAGCCTCCACAACAGGAGTAGGAAGGATTCCTTTGCCTTCAGAGACAGCAGGGAGATCTGAGGATACTTTGGACTTAGAATCCAAACATTTCGCACCTTTCGCGATTTCTGAACATTGGAGCAGCGAGTACTACCCCCAGTTCGGAGCATTTCTTCTTAAGCAGTCTGGTCGAAGTGAACAACCAGAGTATTCTTTGTCGATCCGACCGACACATCATCATATTGAGCAATTACTTTCTCGTCAGAGGAGAAAGTCGTCCCCAGCAGAGTCGCTATTTTGTTTCACTTAACAAAATACCTAAAATTAGCTTTTAAAAGAAAACTAGAAAAAGTACAAAAGTACAAATTATTTCTGGGAAGTATTGCTATGGAAGTCTGATCTGAGGGCGATCACTTTGTTCCGTGGACCACACGATGATGATGAAGAAAACTGCTTGAAGAAGATGAACAATCGAAAGAACTAAGTCACCAGAAAGGTATCGAGCAACGACACTGATGGCACAGTCGAATGCTTTCCTGCTTTGCTTCACCCTGTTCTTGAGAAAAAGTTGAAGAAATGCTTCTGGGAATATCACTCTGAAAGTATGAGTTTTCTCAGAATCTCCTCTCCTGTATCTCTCTTGATTTTCTTTTCTGTGTTAAAAATAAGTCTATTTATAGACTAGACCATCTGTGCGTAAAAAGCAACATAATCGGGTCTCTACGCAAGCAACTGTCACCCACGATTGAAAATCAACTCTACGCGTGATGACACGTGTCCCATAACTTTAGCAATATAGGGAGAGCACGTACACACGTTCCTCGATAAGTGTGGCATGAAAGCCACGTATGCAGACCACGTTCTCACATAGCCAGAAAAGATTGGGCGTAAAAATGACCCAAAATAGACTTCCTGCGTAAAGTAGCAGACTGGGCGTAAAATAGCCCAAAATAAACTTCCTGCATAAAGTGGCTGAAAAATAGCCTTGAGCATAAAATTAGCTCAAATAAACTTTACGCGCACAACAGCCTTGAGCGTAAAAAGCTCGAATAGCTTTCGTGCGTAAAATAAGCAATCTCCTGAGCGTAAAGTAGCCCATCTGCACACTAAACGACAAGTGTTGGGTTTGGTGTAAATCAAGTCTTCTCGACTTCTGTGTTGTCCGCTGTCAGAAAATCATTATGTCAGAACAGTATCACGCGCATTAAATGCGATGTGGACAGCCTGTCTCCCGCGTAAAATTTTGAGGATGGCTCTCGCGTAAAGGAGCTCGCGTAGAACATTGAATAGAGTCTTTTAATGAGCCTTGCGTAGAGTCTGTCTTTGCATAAAGTCTTTAACTTCTTTGACTTGGCTTATGAAGTACTTTTTATGCTCCTACATTCGCCTGATGTCCTGGCCTCTTGCAGAAATCGCAGACAGGAATCTGCTTCTGAGGCACTGTCATTAGTCCTCGCCTGATGGTGCTGGTGGTGGTGGTGAGAAGGCCTGTTGTTATTGTTGTAGTTGGGCCTCTTCTGGTTACTCTGGAAGTTGCTAGGTCCAAAATACTCCCTCTTTGAACGAGCAGGCTGACTCTTCTCTATAGATGGACGTAGAATGGTGAAAACGAGTATAGATGGGTGATCCTAATTGAAATATGGTGTAGAATGGGTGCAGATGGGTGAAAACGAGTATAGATGCGTGATTCTAACCGAAAATGGTAAAAAGTGGCAGTAGATTTGTGGAAGCGTGTACATGAATGTGACTTCTACACGAAATAAGGTATCAAATGCTTATAGAATGGTGAAAGCGAGTATAAATGAGTGATTGTAACTGGAAATATGGTATATAATAAGTTTACAGTAATTTTAAACGAGTACCTGATGGGTAATTACAACCAAAATATGGTATAAAACATGCGTAAAAGGGTGAAAACGAGTATAGATTAGTGATTCTAACAAAAAAAAAACTAGAGTAAAGTAGGTGTAATATGGTGAAAACGAGAAAGATAGGTGATTATAATTGAAACATGTGTAGAATTGGCGTAGGTCGAAGAAATTGTGTATAGTTGCATGATTCTAACTAACTATGGTAAAAAGTTGCTTACATTTGTGGAAGCGAGTATAGAAACGTGATTTCTGACCCAAGTAAGGTATGAAATGCTCGTAGAATGGTGAAAGCGAGTATAAATATTTGATTTGTAATTAGAATAAAATATGATATAAAACATGTGTGGAATAGTGAAAATGAGTATAGATGGGAGATTCTAACCGAAATATAGATTGGTGATCCTAATTGAAATGTGGTGTAGAATGGGCGCAGATGGGTGAATATGAGTATAGATGCGTGATTCTAACCGAACATGATAAAAAGTGGCATAGATTTGTGAAAGCGAGTACATGAATGTGACATGCGTAAAAGGGTGAAAACGAGTATAGATTAGTGATTCTAACAAAAACTAGAGCAAAGTAGGTGTAATATGGTGAAAACGAGAAGATAGGTGATTCTAATTGAAACATATGTAGAATTGGCGTAGGTCGGAGACATTGTGTATAGCTGCGTGATTCTAACCAACTATGGTAAAAAGTGGCCTATATTCGTGGAAGCGAGTATAGAAACGAGATTTCTAACCGAAGTAAGGTATGAAATGCTCGTAGAATGGTGAAAGCGAGTATAAATATTTGATTATAATCAAAATATGGTATAAAACATGCGTGAAATAGTGAAAACGAGTATAGATGGGGAATTCTAACCGAAATATGGTACAAAATGGGCGTTGATTGGTGAAAATGAGTATATATAGGTAATTCTAATCGAAATATGGTGTAGAATGGGCATAGGTTCGCGAAACCGAGAATTGAAGCGTGATTCTAACCAATATGTGATAAAAAAAAGTAGCATGGATTTGTGGATGCGAGTATAGAAATGTGATTTGTAACCGAAATATGGTATCAAATGCCCGTAGAATGGTAAAAACGAGTATAAATGAGTGATTTTAACTGAAATATGGTATAGAATGAGCATACAACGATGAAAACGAGTATTAGATGGTCAATTATAGTAGAAATATAATGTAAAACTTACATGGAATGGTAAAAACGGGTATAGGTGGATGACTCTAGCCGAAATATGGTGTAGAATAGACGTAAAATAGTGTACGAGTATAGATGGGTGATCCTATTTGAAATATACTGTAGAATGGGTGCAGATTGGTGAAAACGAGCATAGATGCGTGATTCTAACCAAATTAGGGTAAAATGTGGCATAGATTTGTGGAAGCGAGTATAGGAATGTGACTTCTACCCGAAATAAGGTATCAATTATCCGTAGAATGGTGAAAGCGAGTACAAATAAGAGACGAGTATAAATGAGTGACTGTAACTGAAATATGGTTTACAATAAGCTTACGATGATGAATAGTAGTATTTGATTGGCGATCATAACCAAAATATGGTATAAAACAGGCGTAGAATAGTGAAAACAAGTATAAGTGGGTGATTCTAACCGAAATATGGAGTAATATGGGCGTGATTGGTGAAAAAGAGTATACATAGGTAATTCGAACAGAAATATGGTGTAGAATGGACGTAGGTTTGTGAAACTGAGTATAGAAGCGTGATTCTAACCAAAAATGTTAAAAAGTGGCATGGATTTATGGATGCGAGTAATAAATGTGATTTCTAACCAAAATAAGGTAATATATGCCCGTAGAATGGTGAAAGCGAGTATAAATGAGTGAATGTAACTGAAATATGGTATAGAATAACCATACAACGATGAAAACGAGTATTTAGTGGGTAATTATAATAGAAACATAGTGCAAAACTTACATGGAATGGTAAGAACGGGTATGGATGGTTGACTCTCGCCGAAATATGGTGTAAAATGGACGTAAAATGGTGAAAAAGAGTATAGATGGGTGATCCTAATTGAAATATGATGTAGACTGGACGTAGATGGGTGAAAACGAGTGTAGATGCATGATTCTAATCGAACATGGTAAAAAGTGGCATAGATTTGTGGAAGCGAGTACATGAATGTGACTTCTACCCGAAATAAGGTATCAAATGCTCGAAGAATGGTGAAAGTGAGTATAAATGAGTGATTGTAACTAAAATATGGTAAGCTTACGATAATTTTAAACGTGTACCTAATGGGTAATTACAACCAAAATATAGTATAAAATATGCATAAAAGGGTGAAAACGAGTATAGATTAGTGATTCTAACAAAATACTAGAGTAAAGTAGGTGTAATATGGTGAAAACGAGAAAGATAGGTTATTCTAATTGAAACATGTGTAGAATTGGCGTAGGTTGGAGAAACTGTATATAGCTGCTAGATTCTAACCAACTACGGTAAAAAGTGGCCTACATTTGTGGAAGCGAGCATAGAAACGTGATTTCTAACCGAAGTAAGGTATGAAATGCTCGTAGAATGGTGAAAGCGAGTGTAAATATTTGATTTGTAATTATAATCAAAATATGGTATAAAACATGCGTTGAATAGTGAAAACGAGTATAGATGGGTGATTATAACCGAAATATGGTACAGAATGGGCGTTGATTGGTGAAAACGAGTATAGATAGGTAATTCTAATCGAAATATGGTGTAGAATGGGCGTAGGTTCGCGAAACCGAGAATTGAAGCGTGATTCTAACAAATATGTGATAAAAAAAAGTAGCATGGATTTGTGGATGTGAGTATAGAAATGTGATTTGTAAACGAAATATGGTATCAAATGTCCGTAGAATGGTAAAAAACGAGTATAAATGAGTGATTGTAACTGAAATATGGTATAGAATGAGCATACAACGATAAAAACGAGTATTAGATGGGCAATTATAGTAGAAATATAATGTAAAACTTACATGGAATGGTAAAAATGGGTATAGGTGGACGTCTCTAGCCAAAATATGGTGTAAAATGGATGTAGAATGGTGAAAACGAGTGTAGATGGGTGATCCTAATCGAAATATGCTGTAGAATGGGCGCATGTTGGTGAAAACGAGCATAGATGCGTGATTCTAACCAAAATAGGGTAAAAAGTGGCATAGATTTGTGGAAGCGAGTATAGGAATGTGACTGTAGAATGGTGAAAGCGAGTACTAATAAGTGACAAGTATAAATGAGTGACTGTAACTGAAATATGGTTTACAATAAGCTTACGATGATGAATAGTACTATTTGATTGGTAATCATAACCAAAATTGGTATAAAACAGGCGTAGAATAGTGAAAACAAGTATAGGTGGGTCATTCTAACCGAAATATGGAGTAATATAGGCGTGATTGGTGAAAAAGAGTATAGATGGGTAATTCGAACAGAAATATGGTATAGAATGGACGTAGGTTTGTGAAACCGAGTATAGAAGCATGATTCTAACCAAAAATGTTAAAAAGTGGCATCGATTTTGGGATGCAAGTACATAAATGTGATTTCTAACCAAAATAAGGTACTAAATGCCCGTAGAATGGTGAAAGCGAGTATAAATGAGTGAATGTAACTAAAATATGGTATAGAATAACCATACAACGATGAAAACGAATATTAGATGGGTAATTATAATAGAAACATAGTGCAAAACTTATATGGAATGGTAAGAACGGGTATAGATGGTTGACTCTCGCCGAAATATGGTGTAAATGGACGTAAAATGGTGAAAACGAGTATAGATGGGTGATCCTAATTGAAATATGGTGTAGAATGGGCGTAGATGGGTGAAAACGAGGGTAGATGTGTGATTCTAACCGAATATGGTAAAAAGTGGCATAGGTTTGTGGAAGCGAGTACATGAATGTGACTTCTACCCGAAATAAGGTATCAAATGCTCGTAGAATGGTGAAAGCGAGTATAAATGAGTGATTGTAACTGAAATATGGTAAGCTTACGATAATTTTAAACGAGTACCTAATGGGTAATTACAACCAAAATATGGTATAAAACATGCGTAAAAGGGTGAAAACGAGTATAGATTAGTGATTCTAATAAAAAACGAGAGTAAAGTAGGTGTAATATGGTGAAAACGAGAAAGATAGGTGATTCTAATTGACACATGTGTAGAATTTGCGTAGTTTGGATAAACTGTGTATAACTGCGTGATTCTAACCAACTATGGTAAAAAGTGGCCTACATTTGTGGAAACGAGGATAGAAACGTGATTTCTAACCGAAGTAAGGTATGAAATGTTCATAGAATGTTGAAAGCGAGTATAAATATTTGATTTGTAATTATAATCAAAATATGGTATAAAACATGCGTGGAATAGAAAAAACGAGTATAGATGGGGGATTCTAACCGAAATATGGTACAAAGTGGGCATTGATTGGTGAAAACGAGTATAGATAGGTAATTCTAATCGAAGTATAGTGTAGAATGGGCGTATGTTGGCGAAACCGAGTATAAAAGCACGATTCTAACCAATATATTCTAAAAAGCGGCATGGATTTGCGGATGCGAGTAGATTTGTAACCAAAATATGGTATCAAATGCCCATAGAATGGTGAAAACGTGTATAAATGAGTGATTGTAACTGAAATATGGTATAGAATGAGCATACAACGATGAAAACGAGTATTAGATGGGCAATTATAGTAGAAATATAATGTAAAACTTACATGGAATGGTAAAAATATGTATAGATGGATGACTCTAGCCGAAATATGGTGTAAAATGGACGTAGAATGGTGAAAATGAGTATAAATGGGTGATCATAATCGAAATATGGTGTAGAATGGGCGCAGATTGGTGAAAACGAGTATAGATGCGTGACTCTAACAAAAATATGGTAAAAAGTGGCATAGATTTGTGGAAGCGAGTATAGGAATGTGACTTCTACCCGAAATAAGGCATCAATTGTCCGTAGAATGGTGAAAGCGAGCATAATTAAGTGACGAGTATAAATGAGTGACTGTAACCGAAATATGGTTTATATTAAGCTTACGATGATGAATAGTAGTATTTGATTGGTGATTATAACCAAAATATGGTATAAAACAGGCGTGGAATAGTGAAAACATGTATAGGTGGGTGATTCTAACCGAAATATTGAGTAATCTCGGCACTGATTGGTGACAAAGAGTATAGATAGGCAATTCGAATAGAAATATTGTGTAGAATGGACGTAGGTTTGTGAAAACGAGTATAGAAGCATGATTCTAACCAAAAATGTTAAAAAGTGGCATGGATTTGTGGATGCGAGTACCAAAATGTGATTTCTAACAAAAATAAGGTACTAAATGCCCGTAGAATGGTGAAAGCGAGTATATATGAGTGAATGTAACTGAAATATGGTATAGAATAACCATACAACGATGAAAACGAGTATTAGATGGATAATTATAATAGAAATATAGTGTAAAACTTACATGGAATGGTGAAAACGGGCATAGATGGATGATTCTTGCCGAGATAATATGGTGTAAAATGGACGTAGAATGGTAAAAACGAGTATAGATGGGTGATCCTAATCGAAATATGGTGTAGAATGGACGTAGATTGGTGAAAACGAGTACATGAATGTGACTTCTACCCGAAATAAGGTATCAAACGCTCGTAGGAAGGTGAAAGCGAGTATAAATGAGTGATTGTAACTGAAATATGGTATATAACAAGCTTATGATAATTTTAAACGAGTACTTGTTGGGTAATTGCAACCAAAATATGCTATAAAACATGCGTAAAGGGTGAAAACGAGTATATATTAGTGATTCTAACAAAAAACTAGAGTAAAGTAGGTGTAATATGGTGAAAACGAGAAAGGTAGGTGATTCTAATTGAAACATGTGTAGAATTGGCGTAGGTTGGAGAAACTGTGTATAGCTGTGTGATTCTAACCAACTATGGTAAAAAGTGGCCTACATTTGGGGAAGCGAGTATAAAAACGTGATTTCTAACCGAAGTAAGGTATGAAATGCTCGTAGAATGGTGAAGGCGAGTAAAAATATTTGATTTGTAATTATAATCAAAATATGGTATAAAACATGCGTGGAATAGTAAAAACAAGTATAGATGGGTGATTCTAACCGAAATACGGTATAAAATGCCCGTAGAATGGTAAAGCGAGTTTAAATGAGTGAATGTAACTGAAATATGGTATAGAATAACCATACAACGATGAAAACGAGTATTAGATGGGTAATTATAATAGAAATATAGTGTAAAACTTACATGGAATGGTGAAAACGGGTATAGATGGATGACTATTGCCGAGATAATATAGTGTAAAATGGACATAGAATGGTGAAAACGAGGATAGATGGGTGATCCTAAAAGAAATATGGTATAGAATGGGCGTAGATTGGTGAAAACGATTATAGATGCGTGATTCTAACCAAACATGGTAAAAAGTGGCATAGATTTGTGGAAGTGAGTACATGAATGAGACTTCTACCTGAAAAAAGGTATCAAACGCTCGTAGAATGGTGAAAGCGAGTATAAATGAGTGATTGTAACTGAAATATGGTATATAATAGGCTTGCGATAATTTTAAGCGAGTACTTGATGGGTAATTATAACCAAAATATGGTATAAAACATGCGTAAAAGGGTGAAAACGAGTATTGATTAGTGATTCTAATAAAAAACTAGAGTAAAGTAGGTGTAATATGGTGAAAACGGGAAAGATAGGTGATTCTAATTGAAACATGTGTAGAATTGGTGTAGGTTGGAGAAACTGTGTATAGCTGCGTGATTCTAACAAACTATGGTAAAAAGTGGCATACATTTGGGGAAGCGAGTATAGAAACGCGATTTCTAACCGAACTAAGGTATGAAATGCTCGTAGAATGGTGAAAGCGAGTATAAATATTTGATTTGTAATTATAATCAAAATATGGTATAAAACATGCGTTGAATTGTGAAAACATGTATAGCTGGGTGATTCTAACCGAAATATGGTATAAAATGGGCGTTGATTGGTGAAAACGAGTATAGATAGGTAATTCTAATCGAAATATGGTGTAGAATGGGTGTAGGTTGGTGAAACCGAGTATAGAAGCGTGATTCTAACCAATATATGCTAAAAAGTGGCATAGATTTGTGGATGCGAGTACTGAAATGTGATTTGTAACCGAAATATGGTATCAAATGCCCGCAGAATGGTGAAAACGAGTATAAATGAGTGATTGTAACTGAAATATGGTATATAATGAGCGTACAACGATGCAAACGAGTATTAGATGGGTAACGATAGTAGAAATACAATGTAAAACTTACATGGAATGGTAAAAAGGGTATAGATGGACGACTCTCGCCGAGATAATATGGTGTAAAATGGATGTTGAATGGTGAAAACGAGTACATATGGGTGATCCTAATCGAAATATGGTGTAGAATGGGCACAGATTGGTGAAAACGAGTATAGATGCATGATTCTAACCAAAATATAGTAAAAAGTGTCATAGTTTTATGGAAGCGAGTAAAGAAACATGATTTCTAACCGAAGTAAGGTATGAAATGCTTGTAGAATGGTGAAAGCGAGTATTAATAAGTGACGAGTATAAATGAGTGATTGTAACTGAAATATGGTTTATAATAAGCTTACGATGATGAATAGTAGTATTTGATTGGTGATTATAACCAAAATATGGCATAAAACAGGCGTGGAATAGTGAAAACAAGTATAGATGGGTGATTCTAAACGAAATATGGAGTAATATGGGCATTGATTGGTGAAAAAGAGTATAGATAGGCAATTCGAATAGAAATATGGTGTAGAATGGACGTAGGTTTGTGAAACCGAGTATAGAAGCGTGATTCTAACCAAAAATGATAAAAAGTGGCATGGATTTATGGATGCGAGTACTGAAATGTGATTTCTAACCAAAATAAGGTACTAAATGCCCGTAGAATGGTGAAAGCTAGTTTAAATGAGTGAATGTAACTGAAATATGGTATAGAATAACCATACAACAATGAAAACGAGTATTAGATGGATAATTATAATAGAAATATAGTGTAAAACTTACATGGAATGGTAAAAATAGGTATAGATGGATGACTCTTGTCGAGATAATATGGTGTAAAATGGACGTAGAATGGTAAAAACGAGTATAGATGGGTGATCCTAATCCAAATATGGTATAGAATGGACGTCGATTGGAGAAAACGAGTATGGATGCGTGATTCTAACCAAACATGGTAAAAAGTGGCGTAGATTTGTGGAAGTGAGTACATGAATGTGACTTCTACCCGGAAAAAGGTATCAAACGCTAGTAGAATGGTGAAAGCGAGTATAAATGAGTGATTGTAACTGAAATATGGTATATAATAGGCTTGCAATAATTTTAAGCGAGTACTTGATGGATAATTATAACCAAAATACGGTATAAAACATGCGTAAAAGGGTGAAAACGAGTATTGATTAGTGATTCTAACAAAAAACTAGAGTAAAGTAGGTGTAATATGGTGAAAACAGGAAAGATAGGTGATTCTAATTGAAACATGTGTAGAATTGGCGTAGGTTGGAGAAACTGTGTATAGCTGCGTGATTCTAACCAACTATGGTAAAAAGTGGCCTACATTCGTGGAAGCGAGTATAGAAACGTGATTTCTAACCGAAGTAAGGTATAAAATGCTCGTAGAATGGTGAAAGCGAGTATAAACATTTGATTTGTAATTATAATCAAAATATGGTATAAAATATGCGTGGAATAGTGAAAATGAGTAGAGATGGGTGATTCTAACCGAAATATGGTACAAAGTGGGCGTTGATTAGTGAAAACGAGTATAGATAGGTAATTCTAATCGAAATATGGTGTAGAATGGGCATAGGTTGGTGAAACCGAGTATAGAAGCACGATTCTAACCAATATATGCTAAAAAGTGGCATGGATTTGTGGATGCTAGTATAGAAATGTGATTTGTAACCGAAATATGGTATCAAATGCCCGTGGAATGGTAAAAATGAATATAAATGTGTGATTATAACTGAAATATGGTATAGAATGAGCATACAACGATGAAAACGAGTATTAGATGATAATTATAGTAGAAATATAATGTAAAATTACATAGAATGGTAAAAACGGGTATAGGTGGACGACTCTAGCCGAAATATGGTATAAAATGGACGTAGAATGGTGAAAACGAGTATAGATGGGTGATCCTAATCCAAATATGCTGTAGAATGGGCTTAGATTGGTGAAAACGTTCATAGAAACGTGATTCAAACCAAAATATGGTAAAAAGTGGCATAGATTTGTGGAAGCGAGTAAAGAAACGTGATTTCTAACCGAAGTAAGGTATGAAATGCTTGTAGAATGGTGAAAGTGAGTATAAATAAGTGGCGAGTATAAATGAGTGATTGTAACAGAAATATGGTTTATAATAAGCTTATAATGATGAATAGTAGTATTTGATTGGTGATTATAACCAAAATATGGTATAAAACAGGCATGGAATAGTGAAAACAAGTATAGATGGGTGATTCTAATCGAAATATGGAGTAATATGGGCGTTGATTGGTGAAAAAGAGTATAGATAGGCAATTCGAATAGAAATATGGTGTAGAATGGACGTAGGTTTGTGAAACCGAGTATAGAAGCGTGATTCTAACCAAAAATGTTAAAAAGTGGCATGGATTTGTAGATGCGAGTACTAAAATGTGATTTCTAACCAAAATAAGGTACTAAATGCCCGTAGAATTGTGAAAGCGAGTATAAATTAGTGAATGTAACTGAAATATGGTATAGAATAACCATACAACGATGAAAACGAGTATTAGATGGGTAATTATAGTAGAAATATAATATAAAACTTAAATAGAATGGTATAAACGGGTATAGATGGGCGACTCTCGACGAGATAATATGGTGCAAAATGGACACAGAATGGTGAAAACGAGTACAGATGGGTGATCCTAATCGAAATATGGTGTAGAATGGACGCAGATTGGTGAAAACTAGTATAGATGCGTGATTCTAACCAAAATATGGTAAAAAGTGGCATAGATTTGTGGAAGCGAGTAAAACGTGATTTCTAACCGAATTATGGTATGAAATGCTCGTAGAATGGTGAAAGCCAGTATAAATAAGTGACGAGTATAATTAAGTGATTGTAACTGAAATATGGTTTATAATAAGCTTAGGATGATGAGTAGTAGTATTTGATTGGTGATTATAACCAAAATATGATATAAAATAGGCGTGGAATAGTGAAAACAAGTATAGATGGGTGATTCTAAACGAAATATGGAGTAATATGGGCGTTGATTGGTGAAAAAGAGTATAGATAGACAATTCGAATAGAAATATGGTGTAGAATGGACGTAGGTTTGTGAAACCGAGTATAAAAGCGTGATTCTAACCAAAAATATTAAAAAGTGGCATGGATTTGTGGATGCGAGTACTGAAATGTGATTTCTAACCAAAATAAGGTACTAAATGCCTGTAGAATGGTGAAAGCGAGTATAAATTAGTGAATGTAACTGAAATATGGTATAGAATAACCATACAACGATGAAAACGAGTATTTGATGGATAATTATAATAGAAATATAGTGTAAAACTTACATGGATTAGTAAAAACGGGTATAGATGGATGACTCTCACCGAGATAATATGGTGTAAAATGGACGTAGAATGGTGAAAACGAGGATAGATGGGTGATCCTAAAAGAAATATGGTGTAGAATAGGCGTAGATTGGTGAAAACGAGTATAGATGCGTGATTCTAACCAAACATGGTAAAAAGTGGCATAGATTTGTGGAAGTGAGTACATGAATGTGACTTCTACCCAAAAAAAAGTATCAAACGCTCGTAGAATGGTGAAACCGATTATAAATGAGTGATTGTAACTGAAATATGGTATATAATAAGTTTACGATAATTTTAAGCGAGTACTTGATGGGTAATTATAACCAAAATATGGTATAAAACATGCGTAAAAGGGTGAAAACGAGTATAGATTAGTGATTCTAACAAAAAAATAGAGTAAAGTAGGTATAATATGGTGAAAACGAGAAAGATAGGTGATTCTAATTTAAACATTTATAGAATTGGCGTAGGTTGGAGAAACTGTGTATATGTATAGCTGCGTGATTCTAACCAAGTACGGTAAAAAGTGGCCAACATTTGGGAAAGCGAGTATAGAAACATGATCTCTAACCGAAGTAAGGTATGAAATGCTCGTAGAATGGTGAAAGCGAGTATAAATATTTGATTTGTAATTATAATCAAAATATGTTATAAAACATGCATGGAATAGTGAAAACAAGTATAGATGGGTGATTCTAACTGAAATATGGTATAAAATGGGCGTTGGTTTGTGAAAACGAGTATAGATTGGTAATTCTAATCGAAATATGGTGTAGAATGGGCGTAGGTTGGTGAAACCTTGTATAGAAGTGTGATTCTAACCAAAATATGCTAAAAAGTGGCATGGATTTGTGGGTGCGAGTATAGAAATGTGATTTGTAACCGAAATATGGTATCAAATGTCCCTAGAATGGTGAAAACGAGTATAAATGAGCAATTGTAACTGAAATATAGTATAGAATGAGCATACAACGATGAAAACGAGTATTAGATGGGTAATTATAGTAGAAATATAATGTAAAACTTACATGGAATGGTAAAATCGGGTATAGATGGACGACTCTCGCCAAAATATGGTGTAAAATGGACGTAGAATGGTGAAAACGAGTACAGATGGGTGATCCTAATCTAAATATGGTGTAGAACGGGCGCAGATTGGTGAAAACGAATATAGATGCGTGATTCTAACCAAAATATGGTAAAAAATGGCATAGATTGGTGGAATCAAGTATAGGAATGTGACTTCTACCCGAAATATGGTATCAATTGTCCGTAGAATTGTGAAAGCGAGTATAAATAAGTGACGAGTGTAAATGAGTGATTGTAACTGAAATATAGTTCATAATAAGCTTATGATGATGAATTGTAGTATTTGATTGGTGATTATAACCAAAATATGGTATAAAACAGGCGTGGAATAGTGAAAACAAGTATAGATGGGTGATTCTAATCGAAATATGGAGTACTATGGGTGTTGATTGCTGACAAAGAGTATAGATAGGCAATTCGAATAGAAATATGGTATAGAATGGACGTAGGTTTGTGCAACCGAATATAGAAGCATGATTCTAACCAAAAATGTTAAAAAGTGGCATGGATTTATGGATGCGAGTACTGAAATATGATTTCTAACCAAAATAAGGTACTAAATGCCCGTAGAATGGTGAAAGCTAGTTTAAATGAGTGAATGTAACTGAAATATGGTATAGAATAACCATACAACGATGAAAACGAGTATTAGATGGATAATTATAATAGAAATATAGTATAAAACTTACATGGAATGGTGAAAATGGGTATAGATGGATGACTCTTTGTCGAGATAATATTGTGTAAAATGGACGTAGAATGGTGAAAACGAGGATAGATGGGTGATCCTAAAAGAAATATGGTGTACAATGGGCGTAGATTGGTGAAAACGAGTATAGATGCATGATTCTAACCAAACATGGTAAAAAGTGGCATAGATTTGTGGAAGTGAGTACATGAATGTGACTTCTACTTGAAAAAAGATATCAAACGCTCGTAGAATGGTGAAAGCGAGTATAAATGAGTGATTGTAACTGAAATATGGTATATAATAGGCTTGCGATAATTTTAAGCGAGTACTTGATGGGTAATTATAATCAAAATATGGTATAAAACATGCGTAAAAGGGTGAAAACGAGTATTGATTAGTGATTCTAACAAAAAAACTAGAGTAAAGTAGGTGTAATATGGTGAAAACGGGAAAGATAGGTGATTCTAATTGAAACATGTGTAGAATTGGCGTAGGTTGGAGAAACTGTGTATAGCTGCGTGATTCTAACCAACTATGGTAAAAAGTGGCATACATTTGGGGAAGCGAGTATAGAAACGCGATTTCTAACCGAACTGAGGTATGAAATGCTCGTAGAATGGTGAAAGCGAGTATAAATATTTGATTTGTAATTATAATCAAAATATGGTATAAAACATGCGTTGAATTGTGAAAACAAGTATAGTTGGGTGATTCTAACCGAATATGGTATAAAATGGGCGTTGATTGGTGAAAACGAGTATAGATAGGTAATTCTAATCGAAATATGGTGTAGAATGGGTGTAGGTTGGTGAAACCGAGTATAGAAGCGTGATTCTAACCAATATATGCTAAAAAGTGGCATAGATTTGTGGATGCGAGTACTGAAATGTGATTTGTAACTGAAATATGGTATCAAATATCCGCAGAATGGTGAAAACGAGTATAAATGAGTGATTGTAACTGAAATATGGTATATAATGAGCGTACAACGATGCAAACGAGTATTAGATGGGTAACTATAGTAGAAATACAATGTAAAACTTACATGGAATGGTAAAAAGGGTATAGATGGACGACTCTCGCCAAGATAATATGGTGTAAAATGGATGTTGAATGGTGAAAACGAGTACATATGGGTGATCCTAATCGAAATATGGTGTAGAATGGGCACAGATTGGTGAAAACGAGTATAGATGCGTGATTCTAACCAAAATATAATAAAAAGTGTCATAGTTTTATGGAAACGAGTAAAGAAACGTGATTTCTAACCGAAGTAAGGTATGAAATGCTCGTAGAATGGTGAAAGCGAGTATAAATAAGTGACGAGTATAAATGAGTGATTGTAACTGAAATATGGTTTATAATAAGCTTACGATGATGAATAGTAGTATTTGATTGGTGATTATAACCAAAATATGGCATAAAACAGGCGTGGAATAGTGAAAACAAGTATAGGTGGGTGATTCTAAACGAAATATGGAGTAATATGGGCGTTGATTGGTGAAAAAGAGTATAGATAGGCAATTCGAATAGAAATATGGTGTAGAATGGACGTAGGTTTGTGAAACCGAGTATAGAAGCGTGATTCTAAACAAAAATGTTAAAAAGTGGCATGGATTTATGGATGCGAGTACTGAAATGTGATTTCTAACCAAAATAAGGTACTAAATGCCCGTAGAATGGTGAAAGCTAGTTTAAATGAGTGAATGTAACTGAAATATGGTATAGAATAACCATACAACGATGAAAACGAGTATTAGATGGATAATTATAATAGAAATATAGTGTAAAACTTACATGGAATGGTGAAAATGGGTATAGATGGATGACTCTTGTCAAGATAATATGGTGTAAAATGGACGTAGAATGGTGAAAACGAGTATAGATGGGTGATCCTAATCCAAATATGGTGTAGAATGGACGTAGATTGGAGAAAACGAGTATGGATGCGTGATTCTAACCAAACATGGTAAAAAGTGACATAGATTTGTGGAAGTGAGTACATGAATGTGACTTCTACCCGAAAAAAGCTATCAAACGCTAGTAGAATGGTGAAAGCGAGTATAAATGAGTGATTGTAACTGAAATATGGTATATAATAGGCTTGTGATAATTTTAAGCGAGTACTTGATGGGTAATTATAACCAAAATACGGTATAAAATATGCGTAAAAGGGTGAAAACGAGTATCGACTAGTGATTCTAACAAAAAACTAGAGTAAAGTAGGTGTAATATGGTAAAAACGGGAAAGATATGTGATTCTAATTGAAACATGTGTAGAATTGGCGTAGGTTGGAGAAACTGTGTTTAGCTGCGTGATTCTAACCAACTATGGTAAAAAGTGGCCTACATTCGTGGAAGCGAGTATAGAAACGTGATTTCTAACCGAAGTAAGGTATGAAATGCTCGTAGAATGGTGAAAGCGAGTATAAATATTTGATTTGTAATTATAATCGAAATATGGTATAAAACATGCGTGGAATAGTGAAAATGAGTAGAGATGGGTGATTCTAACCGAAATATGGTACTAAGTGGGCGTTGATTAGTGAAAACGAGTATAGATAGGTAATTCTAATCGAAATATGGTGTAGAATGGGCATAGGTTGGTGAAACCAAGTATAGAAGCACGATTCTAACCAATATATGCTAAAAAGTGGCATGGATTTGTGGATGCTAGTATAGAAATGTGATTTGTAACCGAAATATGGTATCAAATGCCCGTAGAATGGTAAAAACGAGTATAAATGTGTGATTGTAACTGAAATATGGTATAGAATGAGCATACAACGATGAAAACGAGTATTAGATGGGTAATTATAGTAGAAATATAATGTAAAACTTACATGAAATGGTAAAAACGGGTATAGGTGGACGACTCTAGCCGAAATATGGTATAAAATGGACGTAGAATGGTGAAAACGAGTGTAGATGGGTGATCCTAATCGAAATATGCTGTAGAATGGACTTAGATTGGTGAAAATGTTCATAGAAACGTGATTCAAACCAAAATATGGTAAAAAGTGGCATAGATTTGTGGAAGCGAGTAAAGAAACGTGATTTCTAACCGAAGTAAGGTATGAAATGATTGTAGAATGGTGAAAGTGAGTATAAATAAGTGGCGAGTATAAATGAGTGATTGTAACAGAAATATGGTTTATAATAAGCTTATGATGATGAATAGTAGTATTTGATTGGTGATTATAACCAAAATATGGTATAAAACAGGCGTGGAATAGTTAAAACAAGTATAGATGGGTGATTCTAATCGAAATATGGAGTAATATGGGCGTTGATTGGTGAAAAAAAGTATAGATAGACAATTCGAATAGAAATATGGTGTAGAATGGACGTAGGTTTGTGAAACCGAGTATAGAAGCGTGATTCTAACCAAAAATATTAAAAAGTGGCATGGATTTGTAGATGCGAGTACTAAAATGTGATTTCTAACCAAAATAAGGTACTAAATGCCCGTAGAATGGTGAAAGCGAGTATAAATTAGTGAATGTAACTGAAATATGGTATAGAATAACCATACAACGATGAAAATGAGTATTAGATGGGTAATTATAGTAGAAATATAATATAAAACTTCAATGGAATGGTATAAACGGGTATAGATGGACGACTCTCTACGAGATAATATGGTGCAAAATGGACGCAGAATGGTGAAAACGAGTACAGATGGGTGATCCTAATTGAAATATGGTGTAGAATGGACGCAGATTGGTAAAAACTAGTATAGATGCGTGATTCTAACCAAAATATGGTAAAAAGTGGCATAGATTTGAGGAAGCGAGTAAAACGTGATTTCTAACCGAATTATGGTATGAAATGTTCGTAGAATGGTGAAAGCCAGTATAAATAAGTGACGAGTATAATTGAGTGATTGTAACTGAAATATGGTTTATAATAAGCTTAGGATGATGAGTAGTAGTATTTGATTGGTGATTATAACCAAAATATGATATAAAATAGGCGTGGAATAGTGAAAACAAGTATAGATGGGTGATTCTAAACGAAATATGGTGTAATATGGGCGTTGATTGGTGAAAAAGAGTATAGATAAACAATTCGAATAGAAATATGGTGTAGAATGGACGTAGGTTTGTGAAACCAAGTATAGAAGCGTGATTCTAACCAAAAATATTAAAAAGTGGCATGGATTTGTGGATGCGAGTACTGAAATGTGATTTCTAACCAAAATAAGTTACTAAATGCCCGTAGAATGGTGAAAGCGAGTATAAATTAGTGAATGTAACTGAAATATGGTATAGAATAACCATACAACGATGAAAACGAGTATTAGATGGATAATTATAATAGAAATATAGTGTAAAACTTACATAGATTGGTGAAAATGGGTATAGATGGATGACTCTCGCCGAGACAATATGGTGTAAAATGGACGTAGAATGGTGAAAAAGAGTATAGATGTGTGATCCTAATCGAAATATGATGTAGAATGGGCGTAGATTGGTGAAAACGAGTATAGATGCGTGTTTCTAACCAAACATGGTAAAAAGTGGCATAGATTTCTGGAAGCGAGTACATGAATGTGACTTCTACCCAAAAAAGGTATCAAACGCTCGTAGAATGGTGAAACTGATTATAAATGAGTGATTGTAACTGAAATATGGTATATAATAAGCTTACGATAATTTTAAGCGAGTACTTAATGGGTAATTATAACCAAAATATGGTATAAAATATGCGTAAAAGGGTGAAAACGAGTATAGATTAGTGATTCTAACAAAAAACTAGAGTAAAGTAGGTGTAATATGGTGAAAACGAGAAAGATAGGTGATTCTAATTGAAACATTTGTAGAATTGGCATAGGTTGGAGAAACTGTGTATATGTATAGCTGCGTGATTCTAACCAACTACGGTAAAAAGTGGCCGACATTTGGGGAAGCGAGTATAGCAACGTGATCTCTAACCGAAGTAAGGTATTAAATGCTCTTAGAATGGTGAAAGCGAGTATAAATATTTGATTTGTAATTATAATCAAAATATGTTATAAAACATGCGTGGAATAGTGAAAACAAGTATAGATGGGTGATTCTAACTGAAATATGGTATAAAATGGGCGTTGGTTTGTGAAAACGAGTATAGATTGGTAATTTTAATCGAAATATGGTGTAGAATGGGCGTAGGTTGGTGAAACCGAGTGTAGAAGCATGATTCTAACCAAAATATGCTAAAAAGTGGCATGGATTTGTGGGTGCGAGTATAGAAATGTGATTTGTAACCGAAATATGGTATCAAATGCCCGTAGAATGGTGAAAACGAGTATAAATGAGTAATTGTAACTGAAATATAGTATAGAATGAGCATACAACGATGAAAACGAGTATTAGATGGGTAATTATAGTAGAAATATAAAGTAAAACTTACATGAAATGGTAAAATCGGGTATAGATGGACGACTTTCGCCAAAATATGGTGTAAAATGGACGTAGAATGGTGAAAACGAGTACAGATGCGTGATTCTACCCGAAATATGGTGTAGAACGGGCGCAGATTGGTGAAAACGAATATAGATGCGTGATTCTAACCAAAATATGGTAAAAAGTGGCATAGATTGGTGGAAGCAAGTATAGGAATGTGACTTCTACCCGAAATAAGGTATCAATTGTCCGTAGAATTGTGAAAGCGAGTATAAATAAGTGACGAGTGTAAATGAGTGATTATAATTGAAATATGGTTCATAATAAGCTTATGATGATAAATTATAGTATTTGATTGGTGATTATAACCAAAATATGGTATAAAACAGGCGTGGAATAGTGAAAACAAATATAGATGGGTGATTCTAATCGAAATATGGAGTAATATGGGCGTTGATTGCTGACAAAGAGTATAGATAGGCAATTCGAATAGAAATATGGTATAGAATGGACGTAGGTTTGTGCAACCGAATATAGAAGCGTGATTCTAACCAAAAATGTTAAAAAGTGGCATGGATTTGTGGATGCGAGTACCGAAATGTGATTTCTAACAAAAATAAGATACTAAATGCCCGTAGAATGGTGAAAGCGAGTATATATGAGTGAATGTAATTGAAATATGGTATAGAATAACCATACACCGATGAGAACGAGTATTAGATGGGTAATTATAAAAGAAATATAGTGTAAAACTTACATGGAATGGTGAAAACGGGTATAGATGGATGACTCTTGCCGAGATAATATGGTGTAAAATGGACGTAGAATGGTGAAAACGAGTATAGATGGGTGATCCTAATCGAAATATGGTGTAGAATGGACGTAGATTGGTGAAAACGAGTACATGAATGTGACTTCTACCCGAAATAAGGTATCAAACGCTCGTAGAATGGTGAAAGCGAGTATAAATGAGTGATTGTAACTGAAATATGGTATATAACAAGCTTATGATTATTTCAAACGAGTATTTGATGGGTAATTATAACCAAAATATAGTATAATATACGTAAAAGGGTGAAAACGAGTATAGATTAGTGACTCTAACAAAAAGCTAGAGTAAAGTAGGGGTAATATGGTGAAAACGAGAAAGGTAGGTGATTCTAATTGAAACGTGTAGAATTGTCGTAGGTTGGAGAAACTGTGTATAGCTGTGTGATTCTAACCAACTATGGTAAAAAGTGGCCTACATTTGGGGAAGCGAGAATAGAAATGTGATTTCTAACCGAAGTAAGGTATGAAATGCTCGTAGAATGGTGAAAGCGAGTATAAATATTTGATTTGTAATTTTAGTCAAAATATGGTATAAAACATGCGTGGAATAGTGAAAACAAGTATACATGGGTGATTCTAACCGAAATATGGTATAAAATGGGCGTTGATTGGTGAAAACGAGTATAGATAGGTAATTCTAATCAAAATATGGTGTAGAATGGGCGTAGGTTGGTGAAACCGAGTATAGAAGCATGATTCTAACCAATATATGTTAAAAAGTGGCATTGACTTGTGGATGCGAGTATAGAAATGTGAGTTGTAATCGAAATATAGTATCAAATGCCCGCACAATGGTGAAAAAGAGTATAAATGAGTGATTGTAACTGAAATATGGTATATAATGAGCATACAACGATGCAAACGTGTATAAGATGGGTAACTATAGTAGAAATATAATGTGAAACTTACATGGAATGGTAAAAAGGGTATAGATGGACTACTCTAGCCAAGATAATATGGTATAAAATGGATGTAGAATGGTGAAAACGAGTACAGATGGGTGATCCTAATCGAAATATACTGTAGAATGGGCGCAGATTGGTGAAAACGAGTATATATGCATGATTCTAACCAAAATATGGTAAAAAGTGGCATAGATTGGTGGAAGCAAGTATAGGAATGTGACTTCTACCTGAAATAAGGTATCAATTGTCCATAGAATTGTGAAAGCGAGTATAAATAAGTGACGAGTATAAATGAGTGATTGTAACTGAAATATGGTTCATAATAAGCTTACGATGATGAATTGTAGTATTTGATTGGTGATTATAACCAAAATATGTTATATACAAAACAGGCATGTAATAGTGAAAACAAGTATAGATGGGTGATTCTAATCGAAATATGGAGTAATATGGGCGTTGATTGGTGACAAAGAGTATAGATAGGCAATTCGAATAGAAATATGGTGTAGAATGGACGTAGGTTTGTGAAACCGAGTATAGAAGCGTGATTCTAACCAAAAATGTTAAAAAGTGGCATGGATTTGTGGATACAAGTACCAAAATGTGATTTCTAACCAAAATAAGATACTATATGCCCGTAGAATGGTGAAAGAGAGTATATATGAGTGAATGTAACTGAAATATGGGATAGAATAACCATACACCGATGAAAACGAGTATTAGATGGGTAATTATAATGGAAATATAGTGTAAACCTTACATGGAATGGTGAAAACGGGTATAGATGGATGACTCTTGCCGAGATAATATAGTATAAAATGGACGTAGAATGGTGAAAACGAGTACCTGATGGGTAATTACAACCAAAATATGGTATAAAACATGCGTAAATGGGTGAAAACGAGTATAGATTAGTGATTCTAACAAAAACCTAGAGTAAAGTTGGTGTAATATGGTGAAAACGAGAAAGATTGGTGATTCTAATTGAAACATGTGTGGAATTGGCGTAGGTCGGAGAAATTGTGTATAGCTGCGTGATTCTAACCAACTAGGTAAAAAGTGGCCTACATTTGGGGAAGCGAGTATAGAAATGTGATTTCTAACCGAAGTAAGGTATGAAATGCTCATAGAATGGTGAAAGCGAGTATAAATATTTGATTTGTAATTATAATCAAAATATGGTATAAACATGCGTGGAATAGTGAAAACAAGTATAGATGGGTGATTCTAACCGAAATATGGTATAAAATGGGCGATGATTGGTGAAAACGAGTATATATTGGTAATTCTAATCGAAATATGGTGTAGAATGGGCGTAGGTTGGTGAAACCGAGTATAGAAGCGTGATTCTAACCAATATATGCTAAAAAGTGGCATGGATTTGTGGATGCGAGTGTAGAAATGTGATTTGTAACCGAAATATGGTATCAAATGCCCGCATAATGGTGTATACGAGTATAAATGAGTGATTGTAACTGAAATATGGTATGTAATGAGCATACAACGATGCAAACGAGTATTAGATGGGTAACTATAGTAGAAATATAATATGAAACTTATATGGAATGGTAAAAAGGGTATTGATGGACTACTCTCGCCGAGATAATATGGTGTAAAATGGACGTAGAATGGTGAAAACGAGTACAGATGGGTGATCCTAATCGAAATATGGTGTAGAATGGACGCAGATTGGTGAAAACGAGTATAGATGCGTTATTCTAATCAAAATATGGTAGAAAGTGGTATAGATTTGTGGAAGCGAGTATAGGAATGTGACTTCTACCTGAAATAAGGTATCAATTGTCCGTAGAATTATGAAAGCGAGTATAAATAAGTGACGAGTATAAATGAGTAATTGTAACTGAAATATGGTTCATAATAAGCTTACGGTGATGAATAGTAGTATTTGATTGGTGATTGTTGTCGTGCCCCGATTCCGTAGAATCGATAGTCGTCCCCCGGGCGTGATGCCATGCGAACCTACGTTGCGATCGCACAAGGCATAGTCAGAAGGTTATCCGAAACACAACATCTAGTTAGAGTACGCAGAGAAATTGATTAACATTTGAAAAAAAAGTAAACTTTTCATTGATAATAAAACTTCATTTACATGACTCCATTACAATTAGTGCCGCGCGGGCTTACAACATGACTCAACTTACAAAACGAATGCTGATGAGATAGTCGTTCCATACATTACATCCCTTTTTACAAGCAAAACATAACAATTTCCACCTGCTATTGAGGGAAGTCGATTCGTCATCTTTTCTTTCTTTTGGACTGAGTGCAGGGTCTTCAAAATGATTTCCAGAAACAAGCCTTCAACTCACGAACGAGACTTCAAAAGTGTTCGCGCCGCCTTGAGCTATAAGTGGCACGCCCTTCGTGGTGCGGGGTACCTGCGTGGAGAGTGAGGATCAGTACATTACACTTTGTAATGGTGTGTGGCTATTTAAGTGTCACGCCCCAGAACCAGAATACTGGAGAGCGGGGGCAGACATAGCCAGCTACGTATATTGAAATAGAAAATATCTCAACTATACGGTCACGGCTGTCTAGATATGAGGGTTTACTACAAGCCAACGGTCTCTTATGGTCAAGCCTATTGTCTCAATCTCAAGCAAGTAATATAATCACAAGATGTTTGACCACCAAATATACAATAAAAGGCGTCCCAAATATTACATATCAGCTGATCATGAAGCTAGTCGTAAAAAATGCTAGGACTAGCAAGAGTTAAGTCATACGTGATCAACCCTAGGATTTGTTAATCATGTTTACAGCCCGTAGGTAGACAGTAAGTAAAAGTGCATCGAGCTAACAGGTGCTCGTCGGCTAAACGCCTCAAAAGAATAGTTTTACAATAAAGTGGGCAAGACAAAAGGAAAACCCATTCTTGGCCCGGATTTCGTCTAGTTGTCACCATTGGGCTGGAAGCTTGGTAGATCCTCGGGAGCTGCTCCAAAATCTGGACACACAAAACCAGCTGGGTCAACCCCAGAAAGAGCAAGTGCCATAAGGGGCCACGAAATAAGAACAAAAGCCAGCAATTAGCACAAAAAAATCTAATATTAAAATTAGAATTTACGAAAACATGTCAGGACGATATACGACGAGATAACCATGGAACTATTCCGATAGCCAGGTTACAACCCGTAAACCAAACAAGGACCGGGGTTGTAACCCTTCATCTGAACATAACTTGGTTTTCCACCATTTATCGGCAAGATAATAATGTAAGAAATCAAGACATGAAGCAATCTTGTACTGGATCAAGACATGAGTAGACTGGTTATACCTCATTCAATCAATCACAGCCAAGCAGATACTACGGCTTACTACTTTAACTAACTAGGGTTATCACAGGCCTAATTACTAACAAGATGCAGTGAGATTATTCCACAGCCACAAGCCCTGCAGACCATCCAGGTGACCCAGGTCAAAAATTAGGGGTTAAATTCTGGTGGGTACATCGTCCAGGAAACGCATGTACCCTTAAGTGACTTAGAAGGTGCAACACATGACAGTGTGCTGGAAATGTGCCCTACTCGACGGCAGGCTACAGATCCCAAGAGCGCCCAGGTAACGGGATTGCCTGTAGCTGTGTCATCTCTTCATGACTACTGTGTTATTCTAGTTATTAACCTTAATCCATTTTGGTAGGTACCCCTGACCGTGGTACTCAGGAGTCCCATCCTAGACATGATGCAAGACAGGACAAGTGGCTTTAAAAAGCAAGCAAGAAAGAACCACCCACGGTGTCAAGGCAGGTCAAGCTAAGTTAGCCGTCGCAACAGCATTAAGTTATCAAGTCATGCTACAAGTCAGGAGTGCGCCGCCACGGGCCACTATCAAGTTATCAAGTCACAAGGATTAATTACAAGTTACAAGTTAGGTGTGCACCCCACTGGGTCACTAGCAAGGAGATCAGAGAATACCAGGATCATAATTTACAGAAAATCCTGAAAACCATACTAGTCATAAACAATTATTTAAAAATCGTGTTAGGCCGTGTCGGGTCAAGATAGTCGTGCTGTGTTGAACAAGATCTCAGGAAACCCAATCCACAAAAGAGAAACCAAGTCGAGAAATAAAACCAATACTCCAAAAGCCAATGGGTTAAGCAAGGGGTCAGGGGGTTGGATGGCGCATAGCCAAAGGCGCAGGGCCAATGGCGCAAGGGGCCGGGTGCATGGGTCACGAGGGTCGGGTGCGCAGCGGGCTGCACAAGGGAGAACAGCACAAAGGGAGACTACGCAAGGGAAGGGCGCATGCACAAGGCGCGGCGTGCAGGCGGGCAGCGTACGCGCAAAGGCACGGGCGTAGGCGGGGAGCGTACACGCAAAGGCGCGCGCGCAGGAGGAAGCGTACGCGCAAGAGCGCGCGTGCAGGGGAAGCGTACGCGCAAGAGCGCGCCCGCAGGGGAGCAGCATACGTGCAAGAGCGCGCGCAAGGGGAAGCGTACGCACAAAAGCACGCACGCAGGGGAGCAGCGTACGCGCAAAAGCACGCATGCTGGGGAGCAGCGTACGCGCAAAAGCACGCACGCAGGGGAGCAGCGTACGCGCAAAGGCACGACGCGCAGGGGGATGCGTACGCGCAAAGGCGCATGCGCAGGGGGATGCGTACGCGCAAGGGCGCATGCGCAGGGTCTTCTCCTCTATGGCTGAGAAGAGGCCTCAATGGCTCCCAAAACTTCAAAATATCACAACTTGGCCATCCGAACTCCAAATCCGGATTTCCAAAGTTCCATCTTGGGTGAAATTGAATTCTCTTCCACATGGAAACATCAAAATCCATAAAAATCCAACTTAAATAGATCAAAACCATGTAAATCTGAAAATAGGGAAAACTTAGATCTAGAACAATGGAGATTCCAAATCATAAAATGCCAAGTTCTAATGTTGATCACCATGTCCTAATCTTGCTAATAGACAAATAAAATAGGGTTCTCATGTAGTGGCAAGGTGCACTTGCCTATGGGTTGGTGTTGTGTAGAGGAAGGAGAAGAAGAAAATTGATGGAGGTTTATGAGGAGAGAGAAAGAGTTGGTAGAGTTTTAATGAGGGTGGGATGTGGTGTGTTGAGGGTGGAGCATAGGCTAAGGTGTTCCAATACACATTAAACCAAACCAAACCAACCCAAACCAATTAAAATCGAGCCATGTCAAAACCCAAAATACGAGAAATACCAAAATTCTACAAGTTGAGGAAAATAAAAAGACATGCCAAAAATCCAGATACGAGTATAAATACGAAATACGGGAAATACGGAAAATGAGGGTGACAACTCTACCCATCTTAAAAGAATTTCGTCCTCAGAATTTAATCAAGGAGCTAGAGATTGCCACGACAAGTTACACTAAGCACAGGCAAGCTACACTAAGCAGTTCAATCATACAATCATACGTGTAATCAAGGAATGAAAAGCGTAAGGCATAAGGAAGACATTATACCTTATGAGTCAAACAGGTAGGGATAACGTGATCTGATATCATCCTCACACTCCCACGTTTGACTCTCCCAAGGAGCGATGAACTCAAGCAACATGAACTAAACTGATAGTCTTGCGCTTGAGGTCTCTTCCCTTGGTCAAACAGGGACACGGGCCTTTACTCATACAAAAAGATTGGTACCAATAACCGTTTTCGAATGATCTAGGACATGGCTCGGGTCCGGAATATACCGTTGTAATTAGGATACATGAAACATGGCATGTGTTCGCATAACGACGGCGGAAAGTAAGACAATAGAACACCGATACCTCTCTGCCGATCCTGGATCTGGGCCTGGGCCAGGGCGAACTGCTGGGACCTCTGTTGCTGGAAGGCCTGGGCCTGAGGCGGCAATGGCCTCTGAGGCTGATACTGCTGCTGTACTGATGCCGGTCCCCTAACCGAAGGACTAGTCTGGACCGATGAGGAGGAACCGGCTCTATTCGGACAGGACCCTATCATGTGGTCCGATGCTCCATAAGCCAATCACAATTCCTGTGCTCTGCGACACTCCGAAACAACGTGCCCTGGCTTTCCACAATAAGTACAGCCCATTGCGGAAGACTGCTTCTGCTTCTGCTGCTGCGGGTACGTCGGGGTTGAATGCTGAACCGACGTAACCGAATCCGTCCTTTGGGGAACTCCAATAGTCAAGGCCCTAGCTGCCGGGGCTGGTGCTGAAGACTGGGTCATCTGGCCGTGAGACTGCTTCCGACCTCCGGTCCTGTCCACGATCCTGTGGGAGGTATACTCATGCCTCCTAGCCGCCCTCAATACTGCATCGAACGTCTGGTGCTCGAACTGCTCGACTGCCAACAAGATCTCCAAATGCAGCCCTTGCTGGAACCGCTGGGCCCTATCAAACTCGGTTGCCACCAAGGTGGGGGCAAACCTACTGAGTCTAGAAAACTCAGACGCATAACTGTCAACTGTTCTGCCTCCTTGCTTCAGGTTGGTAAATCTGGTCTGCAGGTCATACCGAGCCACATCATCGAAATACTTCGTCTGGAATCTCTCTCTAAATACCGCCCAAGCAATGGGTGCCACTAATCCCATGGCCTGCGTCGCCCACCAACTGTGAGCTAAGTCCAGCAACTGCAGGCGTACCACCGCCACCTTCTCATTCTCAGGTGTCCTAGCTGCTTCCAGAATTACCTCGGTATCCTGAAGCCATGCATCCGCGGCAATCGCATCCTCGCTGCCGTCGAAGAAAGGAGGGTTCAATGGCTTGAAGCTGTTCGCCGCCTGGTTCCCTGGATGTCCGCCTCTAGTCAAAGCATCTTGAACTGTCTGGTGCAGGGCGTCGCTTCGACGATCCGGGGAAGCTATCAAGGTTCTGATGAGGCCTACTAAGGTACCATCATCTGGCTCTACGGGCTGGACGGGCCGAACTGGTGACTCTCCTCCAGTAGGCACAACTCTAGAGGCTACCCCAGAATGCTGGGCTTGATCTCCGGGTTGCTGCTGGTCCACGGAAGGTGCTCCATCTTGCTGTTCGACGGGGTCAGGTACAGTGCCGCTGAAGAAGATGACACAGGGAAAACAATAAGGAAGGACCAGGACAGATCAACGATACAAGCATGTGATGAAGTCAAGATTCTCAGGGATTCAGAGGATATGAACGGAGATCAAGGACGAATAATGATTGAGACATCTATCGGTAAACCCTCACATTTCTTGATTGACAAGACCTGCATGGGCCACCACTTAAACCATGTCACGCCCCAGAACCAGAATACTGCAGAGCGGGGGCAGACATAGCCAGCTACGTATATTGAAATAGAAAACATCTCAACTATACGGTCACGGCTGTCTAGATATGAGGGTTTACTACAAGCCAACGGTCTCTTATGGTCAAGCCTATTGTCTCAATCTCAATCAAGTAATATAATCACAAGATGTTTGACCACCAAATATACAATAAAAGGCGTCCCAAATATTACATATCAGCTGATCATGAAGCTAGTCATACAAAATGCTAGGACTAGCAAGAGTTAAGTCATACATGATCAACCCTAGGATTTGTTAATCATGTTTACAGCCCGTAGGCAGACAGTAAGTAAAAGTGCATCGAGCTAACAGGTGCTCGTCGGCTAAATGCCTCAAAAGAATAGTTTTACAATAAAGTGGGCAAGACAAAAGGAAAACCCACTCTTGGCTCGGGTTTCGTCTAGTTGTCACCATTGGGCTGGAAGCTTGGTAGATCCTCGGGAGCTGCTCCGAAATCTGGCCACACAAAACCAGCTGGGTTAACCCCAGAAAGAGCAAGTGCCACAAGGGGGCCACGAAATAAGAACAAAAGCCAGCAATTAGCACAAGAAAATCTAATATTAAAACTAGAATTTACGAAAACATGTCAGGATGATATACGACGAGATAACCATGGAACTATTCCGATAGCCAGGTTACAACCCGTAAACCAAACAAGGACCGGAGTTGTAACCCTTTATCTGAACAGAACTTGGTTTTTCACCATTTATCGGCAAGATAATAATGTAAGAAATCAAGACAGGAAGCAATCTTGTACTGGATCAAGACATGAGTAGACTGGTTATACCTCATTCAATCAATCACGGCCAAGCAGATACTACGGCTTACTACTTTAACTAACTAGGGTTATCACAGGCCTAATTACTAACAAGATGCAGTGAGATTATTCCACAGCCACAAGCCCTGCAGACCATCCAGGTTACCCAGGTCGAAAATTAGGGGTTAAATTCTGGTGGGTACATCGTCCAGGAAAAGCATGTACCCTTAAGTGACTTAGAAGGTGCAACACATAACAGTGTGCTGGAAATGTGCCCTACTCGACGACAGGCTACAGATCCCAAGAGCGCCCAGGTAACGGGATTGCCTGTAGCTGTGTCATTTCTTCATGACTACTGTGTTATTCTAGTTATTAACCTTAATCCATTTTGGTAGGTACCCCTGACCGTGGTACTCAGGAGTCCCATCCTAGACATGATGCAAGACAGGACAAATGGATTTAACAAGCAAGCAAGAAAGAACCACCCACGGTGTCAAGGCAGGTCAAGCTAAGTTAGCCGTCGCAACAGCATTAAGTTATCAAGTCATGCTACAAGTCAAGAGTGCGCCGCCACGGGCCACTATCAAGTTATCAAGTCACAAGGATTAATTACAAGTTACAAGTTAGGTGTGCACCCCACTGGGTCACTAGCAAGGATATCAGAGAATACCAGGATCATAATTCACAGAAAATCCCGAAAACCGTACTAGTCATAAACAATTATTTGAAAATCGTGTTAGGCCGTGTCGGGTCAAGATAGTCGTGCTGTGTTGAACAAGATCTCAGGAAACCCAATCCACAAAAGAGAAACCAAGTCGAGAAATAAAACCAATACTCCAAAAGCCAATGGGTTAAGCAAGGGGTCAGGGGGTTGGATGGCGCATAGCCAAAGGCGCAGGGCCAATGGCACAAGGGGCCGGGTGCATGGGTCACGAGGGTCGGGTGCGCAGCGGGCTGCACAAGGGAGAGCAGCGCAAAGGAAGATTGCGCAAGGAAAGGGCGCACGCACAAGGCGCGACGCGCAGGCGGGCAGCATTCGCACAAAGGCGCGGGCGCAGGCGGGGAGCGTACATGCAAAGGCGCGCGCACAGGGGAAAGCGTACGCGCAAGAGCGCGCACGCATGGGGAAGCGTACGCGCAAGAGCGCGCCCGCAGGGGAGCAGCGTACGCGCAAAAGCACGCACGCAGGGGAGCAGCGTACGCGCAAAAGCACGCACGCAGGGGAGCAGCGTACGCGCAAAAGCACGCACGCAGGGGAGCAGCGTACGCGCAAAGGCGCGACGTGCAGGGGGATGCGTACGCGCAAAGGCGCGTGCGCAAGGGGATGCGTACGCGCAAGGGCGCGGGCGCAGGGGGATGCGTACGCGCAAGGGCGCGTGCACAGGGTCTTCTTCTCCATGGCTGAGAAGAGGCTTCAATGGCTCCCAAAACTTCAAAACATCACAACTTGGCCATCCGAACTCCAAATCCGGATTTCCAAAGTTCCATCTTGGGTGAAATTGAATTCTCTTCCACATGGAAACATGAAAACCCATAAAAATCCAACTTAAATAGATCAAAACCATATAAATTCGAAAATAGGGAAAACTTAGATCTAGAATAATGGAGATTCCAAATTACAAAATGCCAAGTTCTAATGTTGATCACCATGTCCTAATCTAGCTAATGGACAAATAAAATAGGGTTCTCATGTGGTGGCAAGGTGCACTTGCCTATGGGTTGGTGTTGTGTAGAGGAAGGAGAAGAAGAAAATTAATGGAGGTTTATGAGGAGAGAGAAAGAGTTGGTAGAGTTTTAATGAGGGTAGGATGTGGTGTGTTGAGGGTGGAGCATAGGCTAAGGTGTTCCAATACACATTAAACCAAACCAAACCAACCCAAACCAATTAAAATCGAGCCATGTCAAAACCCAAAATACGAGAAATACCGAAATTCCACAAGTTGAGAAAAATAAAAAGACATGCCAAAAATCCAGATACGAGTATAAATACGAAATACGGGAAATACGGAAAATGAGGGTGACATTAAGTTCCAAGCTCTCATTTGGTTGAAGAGTTTATATGACTTAGTTTATGAATGTTTCTAACCATCCTAATGAATTTCAAACAAGCATATGACAAGCATAATATAAAATACGTTGGAACTTACCCACGGCGGACTGCGCCGCGCCTTATGAGACTTACCATATTCTTTCCTGTTAATTGTTATCAATTTCATACCAAGTACAATATTACATGTGATTGGTCACTGGCATAACAAGCCATCATAGACTCTATAGCTTTTGTTAGCCAGGGCCCTTGCAGCGCAAGTAGCGAGCCCCGCTGTAAGTCCCCGCTTAACCCGTGCTATCATCCAGCACATCTATACACCATGTTTCCTTTCTTGGCCGAAATGGTCCCGTGGCCCCGGGTTGCCGCTACGGGAAAACTCTACCTTGTCGACAAGTTGTCCATGACTGTGCAACATCAAATTTTAGTTATTAAGGTATAGCCTACATTTTCTTTGAAAACTTGATCATTTTATCATGTTCGTTCCCTTGCATTCATTCTTTCATTCGCAACAACATTATCGATTTACCTAAGAAGGGGTCGAGAAGAGAAGGGTCAGCCACTCATCTTGAGTTTGCTTGAGGCGAGAGAACTTGTTGGTCGTGCTAGACGTCGCCTATGCGATTATCTGAAATCGTACAAGCAACCGATTAGAACACTGTATTATTCAAGAAGTTCGATATAAAATGCGAGTTCGAAATGCAAGCCATGAAGACCATCGAAAACATTCACGAAAACGTATTCCAAAAACCAAGGCCAAAACCAACGCAAGCGGCGTGAAAAATAGAGCAACGGGAGGTCTCTCCCGACTCAGCCGCAGAGTAAATCCTTGAGGCGCAACCCGTAAAATATGGGACTTGGTTCCGAAGAAGCCATTCCATAACGGAGAATGGATCTTAATTCAACCATTCCCGTTCGACCGATTTGATCGATCCCGACCTATTGGTCCCTACCGAATCGATAGCGACAGTGTTCCTTTCTCGCGCACCCCGTGGACGGAGAACGGGGCACGATGTAGGGACGGGGCACTACAATTGTAACCAAAATATGGTATAAAACAGGCATGGAATAGTGAAAACAAGTATAGATGGGTGATTCTAATCGAAATATGGAGTAATATGGGCGTTGATTGGTGAAAAAGAGTATAGATAGGCAATTCGAATAGAAATATGGTGTAGAATGGACGTAGGTTGTGAAACCGAGTATAGAAGCATGATTCTAAACAAAAATGTTAAAAAGTGGCATGGATTTGTCGATGCGAGTATTGAAATGTGATTTCTAACCAAAATAAGTACTAAATGCCCACAGAATGGTGAAAGAGAGTATAAATGAGTGAATGTAACTGAAATATGGTATAGAATAACCATACAATGATGAAAACGAGTATTAGATGGGTAATTATAATAGAAATATAGTGTAAAACTTACATGGAATGGTGAAAACGGGTATAGATGGATGACTCTCATCGAGATAATATGGTGTAAAATGGACGTAGAATAGTGAAAACGAGTATAGATGGGTGATCCTAATTGAAATATGGTGTAGAATGGGCATAGATTGGTGAAAACTAGTATAGATTCGTGATTCTAACCAAATATGGTAAAAAGTGGCATAGATTTGTGGAAGTGACCACATGAATGTGACTTCTACCCAAAATAACGTATCAAACGCTCGTAAAATGGTGAAAGCGAGTATAAATGAGTGATTGTAACAGAAATATGGTATATAATAAGCTTACGATAATTTTAAGCGAGAATTTGATAGGTAATTATAACCAAAATATGGTATAAAACATGCGTAAAAGGGTGAAAATGAGTATAGATTAGTGATTCTAACAAAAAACTAGAGCAAAGTAGGTGTAATATGGTGAAAACGAGAAAGATAGGTGATTCTAATTGAAACATGTGTAGAATTGGCGTAGGTCGTGTATAGCTGCGTGATTCTAACCAACTATGGTAAAAAGTGGCCAACATTTGGGGAAGCGAGTATAGAAACGTGATTTCTAACCGAAGTAAGGTATGAAATGCTCGTAGAAGGGTGAAAGCGAGTATAAATATTTGATTTGTAATTATAATCAAAATATGGTATAAAACATGCGTGGAATAGTGAAAACAAGTATAGGTGGGTGATTCTAACCGAAATATGGTATAAAATGGGCGTTGATTGGCGAAAACGAGTATATAGGTAATTCTAATCGAAATATGGTATAGAATGGACGTAGGTTGGTGAAATCGAGTATAGAAGCGTGATTCTAACCAATATATGCTAAAAAGTGGCATGGATTTGTGGATACGAGAATAGAAATGTGATTTGTAACCGAAATACGGTATCAAATGCCCGCAGAATGGTGAAAACGAGTATAAACGAGTGATTGTAACTGAAATATGGTATATAATGAGCATACAACGAAGCAAACGAGTATTAGATGGGTAACTATAGTAGAAATATCATGTAAAACTTACGTGGAATGGTAAAAAGGGTATAGATGGATGACTTTCGCTGAGATAATATGGTGTAAAATGGTCGCTGAATGGTGAAAATGAGTACAGATGGGTGATCCTAATCGAAATATAGTGTAGAATGGGCGCAAATTGGTGAAAATGAGTATAGATGCGTGATTCTAACCAAAATATGGTAAAAAGTGGCATTGATTTGTGGAAGCGAGTAAAGAAACGTGATTTCTAACCGAAGTAAGGTATGAAATGCTCGTAGAATGGTGAAAGCGAGTATAAATAAGTGACGAGTATAAATGAGTGATTGTAACTGAAATATGGTTTATAATTAGCTTACGATGATAAATAGTAGTATATGACTGGTGATTATAACCAAAATATGGTATAAAACATGCGTAGAATAGTGAAGACAAGTATAGATGGGAGATTCTAATCAAAATATGGAGTAATATGGGCGTTGATTGGTGAAAAAAGTATAGATAGGCGATTCGAATAGAAATATGGTGTAGAATGGACGTAGGTTTGTGAAACCGAGTATAGAAGCGTGATTCTAACAAAAAATGTTAAAAAGTGGCATGGATTTGTGGATGCAAGTACTGAAATGTGATTTCTAACCAAAATAAGATACTAAATGCCCGTAGAATGGTGAAAGCGAGTATAAATTAGTGAATGTAACTGAAATATGGTATAGAATAACCATACAACGATGAAAACGAGTATTCGATGGGTAATTATAGTAGAAATATAATGTAAAACTTACATAGAATGGTATAAATGGGTATAGATGGACGACTCTTGCCGAGATAATATGGTGTAAAATGGGCGCAGAATGGTGAAAACGAGTACAGATGGGTGATCCTAATCGAAATATGGTGTAGAATGGGCACAGATTAGTGAAAACGAGTATAGATGCGAGATTCTAACCAAAATATGGTAAAAAGTGACATAGATTTGTGGAAGCGAGTAAAGAAACGTAATTTCTAACCGAAGTAAGGTATGAAATGCTCGTAGAATGGTGAAAGCGAGTATAAATAAGTGACGAGTATAAATGAGTGATTGTAACTGGAATATAGTTTATAATAAGCTTACGATGATGAATAGTAGTATTTGATTGGTGATTATAACCAAAATATGGTATAAAACAGGCGTGGAATAGTGAAAATAAGTATAGATGGGTGATTCTAATCAAAATATGGAGTAATATGGGCGTTGATTTGTGAAAAAGAGTATAGATAGGCAATTCAAATAGAAATATGGTGTAGAATGGACGTAGGTTTGTAAAACCGAGTATAGAAGCGTGATTCTAACCAAAAATGTTAAAAAGTGGCATGGATTTATGGATGCGAGTACAGAAATGTGATTTGTAACCAAAATAAGGTACTAAATGCCCGTAGAATGGTGAAAGCGAGTATAGATGAGTGAATGTAACTGAAATATGGTATAGAATAACCATACTAACGATGAAAACGAGTATTAGATGGGTAATTATAATTGACATATAGTGTAAAACTTACATGGAATGGTAAAAATGGGTATAGATGGATGACTCTCACCGAGATAATATGGTGTAAAATGAACGTAGAATGGTGAAAACGAGTATAGATGGTTGATCCTAATCGAAATATGGTGTACAATGGGCGTAGATTGGTTAAAACGAGTATAGATGCGTGATTCTAACCAAACATGGTACAAAGTGGCGTAGATTTATGGAAGCGAGTACACGAATGTGACTTCTACCCAAAATAAGGTATCAAACACACGTAGAATGGTGAAAGCGAGTATAAATGAGTGATTGTAACTGGAATATGGTATATAATAAGCTTACGATAATTTTAAGGGAGTACTTGATGGGTAATTATAACCAAAATAGGGTATAAAACATGCGTAAAAGGGTGAAAACGAGTATAGATTTGTGATTCTAAAAAAAACTAGATTAAAGTAGGTGTAATATGGTGAAAACGAGAAAGATAGGTGATCATAATTGAAACATGTGTAGAATTGGCGTAGGTTGGATAAACTGTGTATAGCTGCGTGATTCTAACCAACTACTGTAAAAAGTGGCCTACATTTGGGGAAGCGAGTATAGAAACGTGATTTATAACCGAAGTAAGGTATGAAATGCTCGTAGAATGGTGAAAGCGAGTATATATATTTGATTTGTATTATAATCAAAATATGGTATAAAACATGCGTGGAATAGGGAAAACGAGTATAGATGGGGGATTCTAACCGAAATATGGTACAAAGTGGGCATTGATTGGTGAAAACGAGTATAGATAGGTAATTCTAATCGAAGTATGGTGTAGAATGGGCGTACGTTGGCGAAACCAAGTATAGAAGCACGATTCTAACCCATATATTCTAAAAAGTGGCATAGATTTGTGGATGCGAGTAGATTTGTAACCGAAATATGGTATCAAATGCCCGTAGAATGGTGAAAACGAGTATAAATGAGTGATTGTAACTGAAATATTGTATAGAATGAGCATACAACGATGAAAACGAGTATTAGATGGGTAATTACAGTATAAATATATTGTAAAACTTACATTGAATGGTATAAACGGGTATAGATGGACGACTCTAACCGAAATATGGTGTAAAATGGACGTAGAATGGTGAAAACGAGTACAGATGGGTGATCCTAATCAAAATATGGTGTAGAATGGGCGCAGGTTGGTGAAAAAGAGTATAGATGTGTGATTCGAACAAAAATATGGTAAAAAGTGGCATAGATTTGTGGAAGCGAGTATAGGAATGTGACTTCTACCCAAAATAAGGTATCAATTGTCCGTAGAATTGTGAAAGCGAGTATAAATAAGTGACGAGTATAAATGAGTGATTGTAACTGAAATATGGTTTATAATAAGCTTACGATATTGAATACTAGTATTTGATTGGTGATTATAACCAAAATATGGTATAAAACAGGCGTGGAATTGTGAAAACAAGTATAGATGGGTGATTCTAACCGAAATATGGAGTAATATGGGCGTTGATTGGTGAAAAAGAGTATAGATAGGTAATTCGAATAGAAATATGGTGTAGAATGGACGTAGGTTTGTGAAACCGAGTATAGACGCGTGATTCTAACCAAAAATGTTAAAAAGTGGCATGGATTTATGGATGCGAGTACAGAAATGTGATTTCTAACCAAAATAAGGTACTAAATGCCCATAGAATGGTGAAAGCGAGTATAGCTGAGTGAATCTAACTGAAATATGGTATAGAATGACCATACAACGATGAAAACGAGTATTAGATGGGTAATCATAATAGAAACATAGTGTAAAACTTACATGGAATGGTAAGAACGGGTATAGATGGATGACTCTCACCGCGATAATATGTTGTAAAATGAACGTAGAATGGTGAAAATGAGTATAGATGGGTGATCCTAATCGAAATATGGTGTAGAATGGGCGTAGATTGGTGAAAACGAGTATAGATGCGTGATTCTAACCAAACATGGTAAAAAGTGGCGTAGAGTTGTGGAAGCGAGTACATGAATGTGACTTCTACCCAAAATAAGGTATCAAATGCTTGTAGAATGGTGAAAGCGAATATAAATGAGTGATTGTAACTGAAATATGGTATATAATAAGCTTACGATAATTTTAAGTGAGTACTTGATGGGTAATTATAACCAAAATATGGTATAAAATATGCGTAAAAGGGTGAAAACGAGTATAGATTAGTGATTCTAACAAAAAAACTAGAGTAAAGTAGGTGTAATATGGTGAAAACGAGAAAGATAGGTGATTTTAATTGAAACATGTGTAGAATTGGCGTAGGTTGGAGAAACTGTGTATAGCTGCGTGATTCTAACCAACAACGGTAAAAAGTGGCCTACATTTGGGGAAGCGAATATAGAAACGTGATTTCTAACCGAAGTAAGGTATGAAATGCTCGTAGAATGGTGAAAGCGAGTATATATAATTGATTTGTAATTATAATCAAATTATGGTATAAAACATGCGTGGAATAGTGAAAACAAGTATAGATGGGTGATTCTAAATGAAATATGGTATAAAATGGGCGTTGATTGGTGAAAACGAGTACAGATAGGTAATTTTAATCGAAATATGGTGTAGAATGGATGTAGGTTGGTGAAACCGATTATATAAGCGTGATTCTAACCAATATATGCTAAAAAGTGGCATGGATTTGTGGATGCGAGTATAGAAATGTGATTTGTAACCGAAATATGGTATCAAATGCCCATAGAATGGTGAAAACGAGTATAAATAAGTGATTATAACTGAAATATGGTACAGAATGAGCATACAACGATGAAAACGAGTATTAGATGGGTAATTACAGTAGAAATATAATGTAAAACTTACATGGATTGGTATAAACGGGTATAGATGGACGACTCTAGCCGAAATATGGTGTAAAATGGACGTAGAATGGTGAAACCGAGTATAGATGGGTGATCCTAATAAAAATATGGTGTAGAATGGGCGCAGGTTGGTGAAAACGAGTATAGATGCGTGATTCTAACCAAAATATGGTAAAAAGTCGTATAGATTTGTGGAAGCGAGTATAGAAATGTGACTTCTTCCCGAAATAAGGTATCAATTGTCCGTAGAATTGTGAAAGCGAGTATAAATGAGTGATTGTAACTAAAATATGGTATATAATAAGCTTACAATAATTTTAAACGAGTACTTGATGGATAATTATAACCAAAATATGGTATAAAATATGCGTAAAAGGGTGAAAACGAGTATAGTTTGATTCTAACAAAAAACTAGAGTAAAGTAAGTGTAATATGGTGAAAACGAGAAAGATAGGTGATTCTAATTGAAACATGTGCAGAATTGGCGTAGGTTGGAGAAACTGTGTATAGCTGTGTGATTCTAACCAACTACGGTAAAAAGTGGCCTACATTTGGGTAAGCAAGTATAGAAACGTGATTTCTAACCGAAGTAAGGTATAAAATGCTCGTAGAATGGTGAAAGCGAGTATATATATTTGATTTTTAATTATAATCAAATTATGGTATAAAACATGCGTGGAATAGTGAAAACAAGTATAGATGGATAATTTTAACCGAAATATGGTATAAAATGGGCGTTGATTGGTGAAAACGAGTACAGATAGGTAATTTTAATCGAAATATGGTGTAGAATGGGCGTAGGTTGGTGAAACCGAGTATATTAGCGTGATTCTAACCAATATATGCTAAAAAGTGGCATAGGATTTGTGGATGCGAGTACTAGAAATGTGATTTGTAACCGAAATATAGGTATCAAATGCCCGCAGAATGGTGAAAAACGAGTATAAATGAGTGATTGTAACTGAAATATGGTATAGAATGAGAGTACAACGATGCAAACGAGTATTAGATAGGTAACGTATAGTAGAAATACAATGTAAAACTTACTATGGAATGGTAAAAAGGGTATAGATGGACGACTCTAGCCGAGATAATATGGTGTAAAATGGATGTTGAATGGTGAAAAACGAGTACATATGGGTGATCCTAATCGAAATATGGTGTAGAATGGGCACAGATTGGTGAAAACGAGTATAGATGCATGATTCTAACCAAAATATAGTAAAAAGTGTCATAGTTTTATGGAAGCGAGTATAGGATTGTGACTTCTACCAGAAATATGGTATCAATTGTCCGTAGAATTGTGAATGCGAGTATAAATAAGTGACGAGTATAAATGAGTGATTTTAACTGAAATATGGTTTATAATAAGCTTACGATGATGAATAGTAGTACTTGATTGGTGATTATAACCAAAAATATGGTATAAAACAGGCGTGGAATAGTGAAAACAAGTATAGATGGATGATTCTAACCAAAATATGGAGTCATATGGGCTTTGATTGGTGAAAAAGAGTATAGATAGGTAATTCGAATAGAAATATGGTGTAGAATGGACGTGGGTTTGTGAAACCGAGTGCAGACGCGTGATTCTAACCAAAAATGTTAAAAAGTGGCATGGATTTATGGATGCGAGTCCAAAAATGTGATTTCTAACCAAAATAATGTACTAAATGCCCGTAGAATGGTGAAAGCGAGTATAGCTAAGTGAATGTAACTGAAATATGGTATAGAATAACCATACAACGATGAAAACGAGTATTAGATGAATAATTATAATAGAAACATAGTGTAAAACTTACATGGAATGGTAAGAATGAGTATAGATGGACGACTCTCACCACGATACTATGGTGTAAAATGAACATAGTATGGTGAAAAGGAGTATAGATGGGTGATCCTAATCGAAATATGGTGTAGAATGGGTAGATTGGTGAAAACGAGAATAGATGCGTGATTCTAACCAAACATGGTAAAAAGTGGCATAGATTTGTGGAAGCGAGTACATGAATGTGACTTCTACCCGAAATAAGGTATCAAACGCTCGTAGAATGGTGAAAGCGAGTATAAATGAGTGATTGTAATTGAAATATGGTATATAATAAGCTTACGATAAATTTAAGCGAGTACTTGATGGGTAATTATAACCAAAATATGGTATAAAACATGTGTAAAAGGGTGAAAACGAGTATAGATTAGTGATTCTAACAAAAAACTAGAGTAAAGTAGGTGTAATATGGTGTAAACGAGAAAGATAAGTGATTCTAATTGAATCATGTGTAGAAGTGGCGTAGGTTGGAGAAACTGTGTTTAGCTGCGTGATTCCAACCAACTACGGTAAAAAGTGGCCTACATTTGGGGAAGCGAGTATAGAAACATGATTTCTAACCGAAGTAAGGTATGAAATGCTCGTAGAATGGTGAAAGTGAGTATAAATATTTGATTTGTAATTATAATCAAAATATGGTATAAAACATGCATGGAATAGTGAAAACAAGTATATATGGGTGATTCTAACCGAAATATGGTATAAAATGGGCGTTGATTGGTGAAAACGAGTATAGATAGGTAATTCCAATCGAAATATGGTGTAGAATGGGCGTAGGTTTGTGAAACCGAATATAGAAGCATGATTCTAACCAAAAATGTAAAAAAGTGGCATGGATTTATGGATGCGAGTACAGAAATGTGATTTATAACCAAAATAAGGTACTAAATGCCCCTAGAATCGTGAAAGCGAGTATAAATGAGTGAATGTAACTGAAATATAGTATAGAATAACCATACAACGATGAAACGAGTATTAGATGGGTTATTATAATAGAAATATAGTGTAAAACTTACATGGAATGGTGAAAACGGGTATAGATGGATGACTCTTGCCGAGATAATATGGTGTAAAATGGACGTAGAATGGTGAAAACGAGTATAGATGGGTGATCCTAATCAAAATATGGTATAGAATGGACGTAGATTGGTGAAAACGAGAATAGATGTGTGATTCTAACCAAACATGGTAAAAAGTGGCGTAGATTTGTGGAAGCGAGTACATGAATGTGACTTCTACCCGAAATAAGGTATCAAACGCTCGTAGAATGGTGAAAGCGAGTATAAATGAGTGATTGTAATTGAAATATGGTATATAATAAGCTTACAATAATTTTAAGCGAATACCTGATGGGTAATTATAACCAAAATATAGTATAAAACATGCGTAAAAGGTAGAAAACGAGTATAGATTAGTGATTCTAACAAAAAAAAACTAGAGTAAAGTAGGTGTAATATGGTGAAAACGAGAAATATAGGTGATTCTAATTGAAACATGTGTTGAATTGGCGTAGGTTGGAGAAACTGTGTATAGCTGCGTGATTCTAACCAACTACGGTAAAAAGTGGCCTACATTTGGTGAAGCGAGTATAGAAACGTGATTTCTAACCGAAGTAAGGTATGAAATGCTCATAGAATGGTGAAAGCGAGTATATATATTTGATTTGTAATTATAATCAAAATATGGTATAAAACATGTGTGGAATAGTGAAAACAAGTATAGATGTGTGATTTTAACCAAAATATGGTATAAAATGGGCATTGATTGGTGAAAACGAGTACAGATAGATAATTTTAATTGAAATATGGTGTAGAATGGGCGTAGGTTGGTGAAACCGAGTATATAAGCGTGATTCTAACCAATATATGATAAAAAGTGGCATGGATTTGTGGATGCGAGTATAGAAATGTGATTTGTAACCGAAATATGGTATCAAATGTCCGTAGAATGGTGAAAACTGAGTATAAATGAGTGATTTTAACTGAAATATGGTATAGAATGAGCATACAACGATGAAAACGAGTATTAGATAGGTAATTATAGTAGAAATATAATGTAAAACTTACATAAAATGGTATAAACGGGTATAGATGGACGACTCTAGCCGAAATATGGTGTAAAATGGATGTAGAATGGTGAAAACGAGTACAGATGCGTGATCCTAATCGAAATATGTTGTAGAATGGGCGCAGGTTGATGAAAACGAGTATAGATGCGTGATTCTACCAACATATGGTAAAAAGTGGCATAGAATTGTGGAAGCGAGTATAGGAATGTGACTTCTATCCGAAATAAGGTATCAATTGTCCGTAGATTTGTGAAAGCGAGTATAAATAAGTGACGAGTGTAAATGAGTGATTGTAACTGAAATATGGTTTATAATAATAAGCTTACGATAATGAATAGTAGTATTTGATTGGTGATTATAACCAAAATATGGTATGTGTGTGTATCTATATTGTGTCTTGAGATTGTTAGCAAGTAGTTAGATAGATAGGTTGGTAGCTATTAGGTGTGTCATGTATCAGTTAGGGGAGGAGTGTGCAGGACCTATAGGTTAGGGGTAGAGGAATAGGGAAAGTTGAGTGTGTAGGTACCTGTGAAGGTGAAATTGTGTGGAGAGTGAGAAGTAGCACCAAGGGAAAGGGGTTTTGGAATGACAGTAGGGGAAACAAGTTTTGGGAAGGGTTTTACAGCAGTTTGCACTGCTAGTTAAGCTGTATCATCAGCAACATAGCTGTTGCCTTTGGCAGCAACATAGCTGCTGCCTTTGGCAATAGCATATGTGAGGGATATAGGGGGGCATTGTGGGGAGTTCAGTCGAGCAAAGGCAGCATATAGCTGTAGCTTATCAGCAGCATGTTGCACAGGCTTTAGGACAACATATAGATTGCAGCAGCATACTGCTTCAAGAGACAACATCTTGATATAGGTGTACATGGTGCATAGGTCAGAAGGGGGTTCAGGGGTATTGGCCCCCTTAGCAGCAGGTTGAGGGCTACTTGCCCCCCTAGGCAACAAGTTAGAGGAGGCCACTAGGCCATTGGGTAATACCCAGGTGTGTAGGACTGTTGGGGGCATTAGGCCCTGGGCCACATGGCCATTTTGCCTATGTGTGTCATGTTGTGTGCATGAGAGTGGCAGGGCCTTAGGCCATATGTTAGAGTGGTGGCAGTGTACCACATGTAAGTAGAGGTATTTAGGTTATATCATATGTGAGAGTGAAGAGGAAATAAGGCACCTGTAGCAGCAATTGTAGTATGCAGCAGCTTGTTGAGTGTGTGTTCATGAATATGTGTGTTCAGTGGAGGCAAGTAGTAAAGGGCATAGTTGATAGGCTGATAGGTATCTACATCTACACATGTGTACCTTAGTGCCTAATAGATAATGAGTATGTAAGGGGTTTACCTGTGCCTAATAAAGCTAGGTAATTAACTATAGGAATACTAGGTAGGTCATACCTAATATAGGTAATAGGATAATATCTATATAGTAGGCTAAGGTAAATACCTATGTATAAGTAGGTAATGTACATAGGCAGTAGGTAATTAAGAGATTACCTACATTAGGTAATGGTCATGGAAAAGAACTGAGATATGGTACTAGATAATGAGAAATGCCCTAACATAGGTAAATAGGGTGATACCTATAACTAGGGTAATTTAACTCATAGGGTTTATCTACAAGTTAAATAGGGTAATGTTAGGGTAAGGGTTACCATGCAAAGGTAATATATGATATGTAGGTAATATATAGATAGATAGGTAGGTAATGGGAATTAGGCATTGCCTATATATTTAAATAGGTTAGCATAACCTATGTTGCACTCGGTTCGACCAAGGTTGACCAGTTTGACCCAAAAGTTAACCTTTAAGTCAAATTGACCTAGTTTGACCACGAAAGCCTAGTTTGACCTAAATTTGACTTAGATTGCATATCACACACTAGATATCAATGTTTAACACACTTAAACACCAATTAACATGCATATCTCATATATAGGTCTTTGTGACTCCACTTTGGTCCTCTATTCACATTTACTGCTCAGGACCACAGACAAGTACATTCTCTGATGGTTTACATTATTTCATTACTACTATAATTTAAGTATTTAGAAATGTTACTTATGATTCTTGACACTACGGTATACGGATTGGTATTGTCATTGGATCTTTAGTCATGAGATGTTACCTTGACTCATCGCAATTGTATCGGATATTGTTCCTCATTGGTATTGCATAATAATAGATAATATTAGATAACAATAGAATATTGGACAATATTGGATACATTGGCTAGTAACGTGTCATGGTTGGATCCATCCTATCAGTCGGGGTGGAAAAAATACTAGTTAGGTATGTGATCAAAAACTATCGGCAAGTAGTGTAAATCATCGGCAACTAGCTAATCATGCACTGCACGATCACATATCTATTTGGTATTTCAAAACACATTGTACATTATAGTTTTCATGTTCAGTTCATTGGTTACATTGCTCTATCCCTGATATCGTAGTTCTACTTACATTTCTTGTTAGCACTGATTACATTCTATTGATTAAACTGCCTATCTCTCTTTATTACTTTTATTGCATCAGTTTGTTCCTCATCGTATATAGCATCTTCTTTATCACTGCCTTATAGTTTTTGTTAATTAATAGGAACTATTGTTATTTTATGTACTTCACTCCAATCCTGACTAGATAACATTTTTTAGAGTATTTAGAGGAATGACGACCATGCCCAAGAGATCTTCCTTGGAGCAGGTGCTCGCTAAGGTTATTGGACCTTATCTCCAGTTTATGAGATTTAGATGTTTTGTTTTATTCAGGATATGTATTATTGAAATATAGGCTTCTAGACACTGTTTGTACTTGTCATATGCTACTATTTAGTTTTCATCTTCATTATCTCTATCTTTATCGTGCTTTATCTTCATTGGACAAGCGATTGAGTTTATATTCCAGATGTCATATTATTCCTCCGTATGGAGATGACAGGTTATATTCCATATTGTTAGATGATAGATATTACCATCGACCTATACAGCGTTCTACCGTCGATACTACGGCATAGGCTGAAGTACCCACGTGCTCGTGCCCCTAAACTGGGTGCCGGTCCTGTGACCGAAAATCTATTTTTTCCTATTTTCAACAGAAAAGAGAAGTTTTTAAGCTTTGTCTATTTTGAGATACAATCGAGTAGAATAATCTAAACAACATATTTGCTATATATATATATATATATATATATATATATATATATATATAATTTATAATAATACTTAGTAAACAATATAAAACAAAATACGGAATAAAATAACTTATATTTTAATTATACCAAAATAATTCTAATAATACCTAAAGTATTTGTAACCTATAATATATTTTTATTTGTATAAAATATCCAATAGTTAATATTTCATAACCAACAAAATGAATCATTTTACCATAAGTCATATTAACTAATATTACGACCAAATGTGAGACATACAAATAAAAATAGAAATAATTAAATAAATACTTCCAAGATTTTTAGGTGGGTTACAATAATCATTGCATATGTGCATGTATGCTTCAGGATTGAATTGTACAATAAAAGTAACAGTTAATGCCTCAGAATATTTTTGTGTAGAGAATGGTTAATCGATATATAAAATTATCAAATTGAAATAGATTACTTGACCCTTGCGGTATGAAATTTTATAAAAGTTCGATACAAGATTTTGAAGGTTAGGATACAAATAAAGATTGAGGTTAACAAAATATGTTAGACATTGTCGAAAAATAATGTGACAATATGGATGACAGATGGTTGAAATATAGATTGTTGAATTATAACTTAGTGGTATGATTTTTATCATGCAAACTATGATATTATGATGGTTGATGTTGGTAGATTTGTAACACGATCATATAACTATTGAATGGTAAATGTGGATAACTATTGAATTTGGGGTTATTAATTATGAAATTTTATATGAGAGCTCGATGATGCAATGCGAATAAGTTGACGTTAATGTGACTCGATGATTTTGTGGTGACTCTATTGGTGTTATGGATATAACATAAGTAAAGAACCGATCGATAGAAATAGGAGAAGAATAATCTTACCTTGTTGATTGGGAAATGTTTCGGATAGATCGTATAAAGGAATTTACTACATGAATACAAGATACAATTGGGAAAGAATTTGGAGCAAAAGATTATAAATGATAAAATATCAAAATACTATGCTGAAATTGATGACTCTTGAATAGTTAGCCTTGTCATACGTATTAATGTGGGTATGAATGAATTAGAATACCATATAAAGAATCTGTGATGGGTAAATATATGAACAGAGGAATATGCGATGGAAAACTGAGGAATGGAATTGAATTTGAGTTGTTGGAAATTTATATGATGAATTGGGATTTAGACCGTAAAGTTGCTGGATCATACTTGTCAATTTTTGGGATAATCCTAGAATGAGCCTTTATTTGAGTTAGTCCCTTAGGGATAACCATGGGTAGATAGACTTGACCCTAGAGGCCTATAGTTGTATGACCAGGAGTGATCGACAATGACGATCCATTGTTTTTACTATGAGTTTATATCCATATATTTGGTTATAGTCCCTTAGAACTGTCGGTTGATGATTTGTCCCTAAGGATAAAAAAATTAGTATGGTTCCTAGCAGCTGCCCATTCTAGAGGAGCCATCTAAATGATTAGGTTTAGCTGTTGGTATATAGCTAGTCTTTGAGAATTGATCGAAGAATAAAGTGACCGTTGGAGGCCCATAGGATGACCCTTTTGATAATGTACCAAAGATGGCGGTGATAAGTAAGACCTAAGGTATATATGTTGCGACATGAGCCTCAAAGATGTTTGACAATTTGATAAGTAATGAGTTGACCTTGCTGGAATTTTAAATGTGTAGTGAGACTGGAATTGGATGTATCGAGGAGGGAGTTTAGGAATTGAATTGTCCCATAAGTTGGAATTGACAGCTCTTGACGGAAATGACATCGATATCTAAATTTGTTTGGCTGATGATTTCATAATTGGAAAAAAATCATATAAGATGGAATGTTAATTATGCTCTTGGTACGAATTATTGATAACGGGTGGCCCTTGGATTGATACTTTTGGAATAATGAATTACCCTGGTAGAAATTTTTGGAAGATTCTGAAGTTATCTTTAGCAATTGAATTCCTATGGGATAAGCATTTCAGTAAAGAAATTGTTAGAAGAATTATATGTTGATTGGTACTTATAAAAGATAGTTTCAATTACTCATGATGTTCTAATATTAGATGATGGTAAGAATTGAATTGGATCACAAATAATATCGTGGGGAGTTTGAATCAAAATTTTAATTGAATAAAGATTGTGAGGTGACTATATTAGAATGTTTGGGGAAATTGTTGGATAAGTCATGATACTCAACACGAATCAAAATCAAGTAACAACTGGATGCATTCGTAAATTGATTAGGACCGAAGAAATCATATTTTGACTATTGTGAACTTCAAATATGGTCGATTTAAGTTAGAACCTCGGTTCAGATGATTAAAATACTTTGATTGGCTGAGTAACATACCTGGATAGTCCCTAATGTTAAATGTTTGTGACTGGAAAGAGAGTGATTTTGGCAAAATGAATGAAACAAGAAGTTTGCATAAGTTAAGTGAAAGAATGTTTATAGATTTTGATAATACCTAAACCGAAACTTGATATTCAATGTGTGCAAGTCGGATTGGGGAAGAAAATTATAGCTATAGTATATCGAATCGTGCTAACACAGACGTTGGCTAAAATACATATATTTTGGGGACGCCTAAAATATATGTATGATCCAAACAAAGTGATAGACTGCGACAAAAATAGAACTGCAGAAAGAAATTTAGTGAATTAATGAAGCCATAAGTATTTGAAAGAAAAAAGATGGATTTAATCAACGATATATAAATTTGTGCCGTTGGAACAGAATTTTAGATATGTTAGAAGAGCCTAATTAGAATAGTGAAATAAAGCTGAATGAGAAACCTATTGTGACTAATTGAATTAGTAGAATGAGTTCTCTTAAGTTTCGTGGATGAAATTTTTTATGAGTGGCATATAATGCTTCGCTCTCCGCCGAGGCATTTGATTGGCTGGATGGATTTGATCAGAATGTGAACCGTGGCTTGTGTTAGAAATTAAAAGATTTGAGGATGATGCAGTCTTTCTTAAATTGGCCTGGTGGGATGAGTTATCGAGCGTGGCTCACTAGTATGTTTATGTCAAGTACGGGAGATCAACATTTTGTCAAATCATCTTTGAAGGACCCGTTGAGCATATATATGATCTGAGCGAGAAGACCCTTCGTATAGGTAAGTGGACTTGTACCTTCTCTAGTCCTTCACGCTTAATAAAATAAATTAGTGTGCTGCTGTATTTTGCCCCAAATATTCAATGGTTTAATTGTTGCAATGGTAGTGATGCATATGTTGAATATTGTTGAAATGAATAACACATGAACAATGAGGTATCAATGTGAATAACACATAAGAAATGAACTGATAATATTATCGACACAAAAGAATGCCATTGACACAAACAAATAAATGTTGTATGTCCCTATAATAAATGAAATAATATGAGAAATGTTGTGATGTGATAAAATATGAAATGTGAAATGATGAGGCTTGGGATAGAAAGATCACCAAGTGTGAAAATGATTAAATGATAGAAATGATAAGTCGTTGAATACAGCTTTGGATGAAATAAGATAATGAATAGTTGGCTTATTTACTTTTAGTACATTAACATGCACTTTATGTTTATCGAGTCGTATACGCATTCACATGGTCAAGGACAACTTGTGAACAAGTCTGAGTGAGATTTCTCGGACGGTACGTGGGGCACAGGGACCGATCCAATGTAGGTGAAAATATTGGCCGTGTTATAGTGACACAAGTTAATTGTGAGACTTCCATAAGGCTTGCAACCTACGTTGAAATGGCACGTCACATTACCCTTGAAATCCTATATGGCATGTTCAAAATTATAAGACATTCATTGAGGCTAGCAACCTGCTTTGAATGGTGCATAGCAATACCTAGTTGGAAAGTCCTTTATGGTGCAGTTTTCACCAACGACCATATAGTTGAATGCACACTAATGAATGTCTTATACAAGTGGTAAGTATATTATATCCAATGCAAGTATTGAAAAGTCGATTGTCGGTTAGGATTTGCTAAAATGTGATATATTATCTTTATGTTATTCAATATTAATGCTTAACATCTTAACTCAAGTATGCTAAACTACTACTTTGTTATGAATTGTTAAATTGACTATAGGCCCTGACAGAAAGATCAATTTAATAAATGCTTGCTCATATGACTAGAAGTGTTGGTTTAGACGAGTTGGCTAGTTCTACTTGAGAGTACACGATAATGTACTAACCCACGTCTCTGTAGACTTTTTACACAAGTACTTGGAATTTACAGTACACAGTGATTGACTTGATCAGTTCTGAGGCATCAAAGATTTGTTGGGCATGTATAAGTGCTCATTGAAAAAGATGTATTTTGTTTATAAAGGGCTTAATGTGTGGAACAATGTATTGTTATTGTGCAATTGAGTTGTAAGCCTAGTCGGCATATTCATTGTAAGCCAAGTTGGTGTCACGACCCGCACCCGAATAAGAGTACGAGTGTGGCAAACCCCAGCCTACGTCATAACAATGAAGTAGAACACTTTCTAGGTCAACAATACTAACTATCATCATCTCCTAAATGTACATCATAACCTGTTACTGATATCTCAACTCCAGAAGGAGGACAATATGTTAATGATAATATCAAATAAAACTCGATCATAATAGACTATAAGGGAGATAAATGGCACGATAATGATACGAAATGAGAATCCAAAAGAAGTCTAGAAATATACATCTCAAATTAACATCAATAAGTCTAAGAGTCTAGCTATCTCATCATCAATACAATCTCAAATAATAACAACTTCAAAGTCTCAAAAGCTGAAAACAAATCCAGTACTAATAGCTAAACTAGCTAAGTCACTACTAGTGGTGTCCCCTCTACAGGAACTAGCTCATTTGGAGGCTTCTGTATATACCCATCATCTACTCCTGGTCCATAATATGTGGGGAAAAAGTCCTCAAGATTCTCTGAAAAATGTTATGCAGTCAGGATTGGAGCGAAGCACATAAACTAACATCAGTTCCATTAAATTGACAACAACTATAAGAACAGTAAGTAATGAAAATACAAGATAGAATGTAATGCTGGAGCAATAAGAAAAATTGGTAAACAGGTAATCATACCACAGACAATAGTGAACTGTAAGTAAACAAGAGAATGATTGTATCAACATGTATAATCTGGAATAGAGAAATGAACAACTACTATGTGCCTTAAAATACTAGTTTATTATGTGATGGCTCTATCACATATGATTGGCTATGCACAAGTACATGTAGGGGATCATGCCAATCATATATAGGGATTTATGCACAAGTACAGGTAATAAGGTCATGCTATATCATACGTGAGGTGTGGGGTGAGCTATGCACAAGTATATAGGGGCATAATCACATAATTAACCAATACTTTCCCATCCTCCGGCTAGTATGATGGATCCAATAACGACGTCTCATGACAGGTACCAAGATACTAGCCGTCATAAGTATCGTGTCAGGAATCAGGTATAACAATAAAATACTGATATTGTAACCCCTCTTCCCAAATTTTGAAAATTATATTATATTATATTATATTATATTATATTATATTATATTTATTTGTGTTTAAAGGTAATTTGTCGTCGAGACTTTGAGAAAGATATTTTGTTATTATTCTGTTATCAAAAAACTTGTTTTAAAATAAATATTTTAAATGTACTAATTTCTTGTAATAAAAATCTTTTAGCCTTGAATTTTATTATCGACACCATGAAGATGTTTGTTATTATTTTTGGACTTTCAGAACTATAGGTTTCGAAAGTGATTTGAAAATCGTATTCATTTTTTCTCGATAAAAAGATTTTTGTCAAATTATTTATGAAAAAGATTTTGATTTAGTACGAATGTACTTTAAATAATTTTGCAAGTATCAAATATTACTAAAATTACTTTGATAATACTAGATATATTTTTCAAATTATTATTAAAATCCATTATTGGATTATATTACATTAATTTAGTTTTGAAATTATTGGTTATTATGTTACCGATAAACATTGCCAATTTATTTAAATTTAGATGATTTAAATTGTATGATTTAAAAAGAATTTGATAAGTTAATTATTTATTTGAACTATTTATTAGATTAAGATTATATTAATTTTGATTTAAAAGTGTATTTGATTTAAATCAATGGAGGAAGATTTAGCTGTAGGATTTGTAATCCTTATCTAACCAGGAGTTATATCTATCGGTCTCTTCCTATTTAAGGAGAGTTGTTTTTCCCACAGCGGAACAATTCTTAACCAACTCCATACCACCAAAAATTTTCGTCAAGCCATCATCGTAGCCATTATGCACCGTGTCTGTTCCGTGTCCACCACCTCTTCCAATTTTTTTACATTTATATTTTCTCTTTCGTGTCCGACACACATGGACACGTTCAAATCCCTACAGACTCTAATTTCTGTGTCTAGTGTCGACATCCTAATACCGACAGTACAACAACTTTTCCAAATGGAACCCTGACCCAAACTCCTGCCGGCCACCCTCCTCGCCGGAGCACCACCGGTACGGTCATCAACTCCTCGCCATGTCCGGCCTCCACCGATTCCGCCGATGACCCTGCTCCTCTCCAGCATAACAGTCAATGCCTTCAACGCAACCACGACCACTCCTGTCGAAACCCCCTCGCACCCAGCCATCCACTATCGATGATCGGCAGTCCACTACATCATCCGAACCACCATCACACACCACGACCTCCTTCCTTCCAGATCCCCATCTTCGGCTACCACGTCAACCGACCACACCCAACTACACATAGCCTCGGACCCTCCTCCACGACCTCGAACCCATCGACTGCTGCGTCTACATCCACCACTACCGATATCACCACCACCACGGCCACTCCGGACAAATAACCCAAAACGACCACCACATCACACAACACCAAAAATTACAATGACCTCCACTTACCAGATCCGACGTCCGACCTTCACAAACCGCCACCACCACTGGTCTTTACCGCTCCACCGGTACGGTCATCAACTCCTCGCCATGTCCGGCCTCCACCGATTCCGCCGATGACCCTGCTCCTCTCCAGCATAACAGTCAATGCCTTCAACGCAACCACGACCACTCCTGTCGAAACCCCCTCGCACCCAGCCATCCACTATCGATGATCGGCAGTCCACTACATCATCCGAACCACCATCACACACCACGACCTCCTCCCTTCCAGATCCCCATCTTCGGCTACCACGTCAACCGACCACACCCAACTACACATAGCCTCGGACCCTCCTCCACGACCTCGAACCCGTCTACTGCTGCGTCTACATCCACCACTACCGATATCACCATCACCACGGCCACTCCGGACAAATAACCCAAAACGACCGCCACATCACACAACACCAAAAATTACAATGACCTCCACTTACCAGACCGGCGTCCGACCTTCACAAACCGCCACCACCACTGGTCTTTACCGCTGTGCCGGACGATCACTGTCGGGCTGATCAGATCCGATTTTCAACCTCATGTCACCACGCTCCTACGGCCGGCCGCTCGATCGCGTCCGGAGAACGACGCCCAGCCTCCAGAGCCTGTGCAATCCTCGTGCCGGCACCCTTCCTCCGGTGAGTCCCTCTCCGCCGCCCCTCTCTCTTCGATCTCTCAACTCCTCTCTCTCTGTCCCTCTCTCTCATTCTTTCTCTCTGTTTGAGAGAGACAACCATAGGTCAGCCCATATTTTGGGCTTTAAGTAGAGTTTTGGGCTCTTTAGTTGGGCCAGGTTTTAAATAAATATGTTTTACTATATATATATATATATATTTTTTTACTATATATATATATATATATATATATATATATATAAGATGTGGGCTTAATTTTTATGCTTGTTACAAATATATATAATATATATATATATATATATAATATATATATATATATATATATATATATATATATATATATATATATATATATATATATAAATATATATATATATATATATATATATATATATATATATATATTTATATATATATATATATATATATATATATATATATATATATATATAATCAAATTAAAGTTTTTTGGTTTTTGTACTAATTAGGTTTTTGTATGACAAGCTTATAAAGTTAGATGGACTTTAGTATATCTTTGGGCTTTTATTGGATTTCTAATATTATTAAAGATGTCTATTTAATGGTTTTATTTAAAGTTTTCTTAAAAAGGTTTGTATCCAATATGCCTCCAAACATATTTTTTAGTTTGTAAATTATTATTATAAGGTTTCAGCCTAAAATAATATTTTATGATTTTTCTATAAATTATATTATTTCTAAGTTATATATATATATATATATATATATATATATATATATATATATATGATTTATTAAGGGACTATATTTTTCTAAATCAATCTCCCTCCTAGATTAATTTTGATTGTGACTATTCGTATTCCTACTTTCCTTGCCAAATCTGAGTTTTTGCATATCAACCCTAGCCAATTCAACTAATCTGGACCCAACGGGATTGTTCGTTTCACCAGCTAAGGACTCCATACGAGTACAGTTCATGTTTTGTTTCCAATATTGTTAATTACTATAAATGCATGTTTAGTTATGTGATACTTTATTCTAGACACGTTCATTACACGGTTTAGTGAATTCATGTTTACCTGTTTATCGTGTTATACTTGATCATCGTATTCCATGTCTAGTAGTCGGGTGGAGAAGTACCAAGTAAATATGTGATCGGATCTTAGACCTTGCTGCATGTCATATTGCATATTTATATAGTAGACCTTGTAGACAGTGCGGTGTAACTACCCCAGACCGATCACATATTGAAAGGTGTACTTCAAATCACTTAGATGGTTATGTTTTCTTGTTTTATGCTTTACTTGTCTTATAGCACATGTTAACTGTTCCACCTTACTTTCCATGCCATGTCTTATAGTTTACTTATTTCATCATGTACGTCATAACTATTCATTATATTTATGGTCGTTATCATATATTTGGAACTGCATGCTTAAATTATACTCGTTCCATTCCTGACTGGCAATCTAATTTTCAGATTAGTTGTTGCTACTCTATGCACTTGGGTTCTTTGGAGAGCTATGGATATGTTTTAAAGGCCAACCCTAGAAGACTAGATAGATAGATGAGTTTACAATTTTGTGAGACATTCAATTTTATTCAAATATAATCATTGAATATTGTAATTTAATTTAGTTTTATGAATGAGCAAAGAAATTAATTATGAGAAAATACTGTGACTTTGATCATTGAGGTCTAGACAATGTTCTACCACTGATACCATGGCGTTGGCTTGTCGCACTTGTACCCCAAAAAGCGGGTGCAGGTGGTGACAAGTTTTTTCTAGTGGCCCATGCAGGTCAGTCTTCGCAATAATTATGTGAACTCGTGGTAGTACCATATTATTCGTACTGCTGCGAGCCTGCGATTAGGAATTGCTCATTCACAATTAGGTTGATTTAATTTTTAGATAAATGACTAGGCCTATGACTAGGTACACCGTGGAAAACTAATAAATTTATTTTGAATTGATTGCTTGGGTAGTTGAGGTTGTTACATAGGATACATGATTAAGGTAGTGATATACTTTCAATTTTGAGATACCCTATTTGATATATTTTATCTGATGATAATGACAGAATGACTCTAATCAGAGGTGGGTAGAGTCTTCGATTGATAAATTGAGTCTTTAAAATTATTAGCTTTTGGTGTCTTTGAAGTTTATGTATGGTTTGATCAATTTACTGATAAGGTTGAATTTCAAATTTTCAAAGAAAATGATTTTGATTTAATTAATGATAAATAAGATCATGGAAATCTTTAGAGATTTATTAAATTTGAAATTTTGAGGAGATAGTGATAGAATAGATTTAAGTGTTTAAATTTTGAAGATTTTAAATTTTGGTTTTTGAATTTAAAATTTGAGGAAGTCATGCAAAAGTGGATTCATATTTAAAATATTTTGGAATAATTTAAATTTGGTTGAGTTTAGATTTTGAGAATAAATACCAATTTGGACTAATAGTTAAATATCCAAGAAGTCAATGTTGACCATTTTGCTAGATCACAACCTTGAAGATTATGATAAAGTTGAGTTATTTATTAAAACTTTGAAGGTATCAAATATGGATTAAAATTTAGCATTTGAAGAGGAAGATATTTTTTTGAGGTTAAAATGTATATACAGTGATTTGAATTTTTATGATTGGAAAATATTTGAAATATTATTGAGGATACGGACTTATAAGGTTGGTTGGTGATAGGTTAGATGTTATGTGGGAAATGCTCTTCCAAACTATGTTTGATGATCACATTATTCTATTTCCATCATTATGATCTAATTCCTTATTAAGAGACTTTTATTATCTTTCATTTCGCTAAGATAATTTTTACTATCTGTTTTTTTTCCATCTTATTAATCATCCCTTCTGATCATTTCCTCTTATTAAAACTCTTCTACCACTTCCACTTAAAAATTAAATAAATTCTTATATCCTTCCACCCGATCAATCGAGTCTAGCTAGTCTAGACATTCCTTGAATTTCGAGGAAGGTGACATGTTAGATGTGACAAATATAGGAAAAAAATAGGCTGATTAATGATTAAATTTTGGATTATAATTATGTTGAGGATTGTCTAGTAGCAAATAAGAATCAAGTAGTAACACTAGAAACTTCAAGGATGATTATAGAAATAGGAATGTGAATTCTAGATGGTTATTAGAAAGTAGGTTAAATAATTTTGAATGACAGTAGAAAGTTATAAAATATAGAAGGTGATTGTTTGAAAAAGGATGGCCTTATAGGAAATAACATGAATTGAAGAACCATGGAATTAAGGAGGTTAAAATTTTGATAATAGAAGACCATGTTTAATTTGGTTGGATGAAGTCACGAATACGCAAAATATCAATAAATATAGGTATTGATGATAATAATAAAGTTTGAGTCGTGATTTAAGGCTTTAAGGATAATGCTGATTTGAATTTTGAGATTATGAATTCTCGAGGTTAATGAGAGAAATTCAAATAAAATTAAAATAATGACTTGAGGATTTTAATATATGAATTAGAGATTTTTGCATTATGTGATGATGATGAGAAGTTGCACAGAAGATTAGTATGAGTAAAACAATGGATGACTAAGGATGGTACAATTTTCAAATGTCAAATAGTTAAAGACCAATATTACTAGATAAGGAAGCTTTCAAACTTTTTGAAAAAATATAGTTTTAGCCACAAGATTGATCAATGGATATATGAAAGTTATGTTATAGATGGATGAGATAAATTTTTGATGATATTGTTGACTTATAAATTAAACTATGATTCGAGGTTGAGGTAAAAAAGTTTAAATTTTAACCATGGTGAATGGTTGTAAGGACCCGAATTCGAATTGTAGGATTTTGACCTAAGATCCTAATTTTTATATACTACTAAGTTCGATAAGGGATCAAAGGAAATAAAGAGAAATATGAACTATGATTAATAGAGGATATTGTTAGGAACGAAGCACGAAAAATGTTCCCCCAAACCAGAGAGTTCTGCGAGAGAACCGAGCAAAAGCACTCAAACCAAAAACGACGAACACAAATCGCAGACATAGATATTTTTGACGTAGAAAACCCTTGCAGAAAAAACCACGGGACGATCGGAGTCTAACCCTGAAGAACCTCCACTAATGGAATAAAGAGAATACACCCTTTACAAGCTCCTCCTGATCCAAACGGATCACCACAACTCACTTGAAAGAAGAAAATTTAATTGTAGACTCCGAAGAACAAGAGATGTCAAAAAATTATTCTAAGCGATGTCTCCTTCACAATAGTCTTCAATTCTTTCACTCTAAAAAATTGTAAACCACTATTGCTCCTCTCTTTTTTTGAGATATATTTTATGGTGAGGAACCACCTAGTATATATAGCCTCAAACCACAACTAATTGAGGTATTCTACTATATATAGGAATACTTAATCTAAACCATTGATATATTTCTATTATATATAGGAATACTTAATCCAACTCCATTGGGATATTCCTAATATATATAGAAATACCTAATCCAAATCTATTAGAATATTTCTATTATATATAGGAATACCCAATCCAACTCCGGGGTATTTTCCACATAGGTTGGGAACCCCACCCACTCCAATAATCTCCTCCTTCACAACTATGTGGAGGGGGTCGTCATCCCGATGATCCTCATGCAGTACTCGAACTTTTCTCTTAGAAGAACCTTCGTGAACATATCTGCTCCATTGTTATCTGTATGAATCTTCTCAAGCATCGCGTCCTTCTTCTCAACCACATCTCGTATCCAATGATACTGAGTCTGAATGTGATTGGATCGACTATGAAATGTCTGGTTCTTCACAAGGTGAATTGCACCCTGGCTATCGCAAAGCAAAGTATACTCCTCTTGCTTTAGCCCTACTTATTGCAGCAACTTCTTCATCCACAACAACTCCTTGCAAGCCTCTGTCACCGTAATGTACTCTGCCTCTGTCGTCGACAAGGCAACACTTCTGCAACCGTGACTTGCCATAATACCGCTCCACCAGCAAACATCATCATATAGTCCAAAGTCGAGCGCCTCGTGTCTACATCTCTAGCCATATCAGCGTCAGTATACCCGAACTGCTTCAGCTCATCACCACCAAAGGAAAATTTCCAATTGGCAGTACCCTGAAGGTACCAGTAGAACCCATTTGACCGCACTCCAATGTACCCTTCCAGGATTAGAAAGATACCTGCTAACTGTGCCAACTGCGTGAACGATGTCTGGTCTCGTACACACCATAACATACATGAGGCTTCCCACAGTTGAAGCATATAGAACCCGCTCCATATATTCCTTCTCGTCCTCGGCAGATGGACACTGCTCTTCAGTGAACTTAAAGTGAGCTGCAAGGGAGTTACTCACTTTCTTCGATCCGTCCATCCCAAAATGCTGAAGTACTCGGTGAATGTACTTCTTTTGGCATAAGTGTAGCAGTTTGGACTCTCTCTTTCGGTTGATCTCCATCCCAAGAATAGTCTTCATTATGCCCAAATCCTTTTTAGAGAAGGCCGTGCCCAGTTGGCGCTTCAACTCCGCTATCATAGTGGCATTTTGACCCGCCAGTAGCATATCATCAACATAAAGCAATAAAATTATAAAATCATCATCGACAAAGTACCTTACAAATACACAGTGGTTCGAAGTCGTCCGTGCATAACCGTGCTCTCCTATAAACGACTCGAACTTTCTGTACCACTGCCTCAGAGCCTACTTCAGACCATAGAAGCTCTTCCTCCACCGGTATACCAAATGTGACTTGCCCTTCTCACAGAATCCCTATGGCTGCTCCATGTACAACTCCTCCTTAAGATCACCATGGAGGAATGTTGTCTTCACATCCCTCTGCTCGACCTCCAAGTCGAAACTGGCTGCCAATGCTAGCACCACCCGAATAGACGATCGTTTGACGACTAGCGAAAAGAACTCATCATAATCTACGCCCTTCCGCTGACCGTAGCCTTTAACTACCATCTTCGCTTTGTATCGAGGGCGGGTAGCATCATTTGTCTACTTCACTTTGAACACCCATCGATTTTTTAAAAACTTCTTGCCCTTTGGCAACCGCACCAGATCATAAGTGGAGTTGGCCTGTAAGGAACTCATCTTCTTTTGCATAGCCTCCTATTCTCTCCTGTCTATGTTCGTCGTCCATAGCCTCTATGAAACTTTTGGTCTCTCTCCAGTTAGTAAGTAGCACATACTCATTTGGTGAGTATCTCGTAGATGGTCGACGCTCTCTGTCTTTTCTTCTCAGCAGAACCACTGGTGCTGGTTGTATATCAACAGCCTCCTCCCCTTCAGGAACTGCCTCCCTGGCATGCTCATCCTCCTAAGGATTACCCTAACCACCATCAGCAGGCTGATGATCAAGGTTAGGAGCAACTCCATGTATTGGCTCCCCCATAACTTGATCCTCTGCGATGTCCTCTGGAAACTGCTCGAAGCAAACTGACTCTAACTCAGGCAATTCCTCAGCCTCAAAAGGCATCTCAGAATCCTGAGTGTTGGTCCTGGTCTGATCCTTGAGGAATACCACGTCCCTGCTTCTATAGAGCTTTCTTTCCTACGGGATTGTAGATTCTATAGCCAAACTCATCCCGACCGTAGCCCAAAGATGCACCTCCTCGTCTTCGGCTCAAGTTTAGATCTTTCGTCCTTCGATACATGCATGAAGGCAAACACTCGCAGGTGATTGTATGGCGGCTCTTTGTCGTACCATATATTGTCAGGCATATCATCCTGAAAAGCAGTACTAGGAGATAAATTAATAGTATAAGCAGCAGTATAAAGAGCCTCACCCCAGTAAATGCCCTGATAAGTTTGCCTCTGATAGCAAACACCGTACCCTCTCCATCAGTGTTCTGTTCATTCGCTCTGCTACACCATTGAGCTGAGGTGTCTTGGGCCAAGCCTTCTGGTATCGTATCCCTTAATCTTTGTAATAAGAATCAAAGGGACCAATGTACTCGCCGCCAATGTCTGGCCGAACACATAGAAGCTTCTTGCCCATCTCCCTTTCAATAGAGGTCTGAAACTCTTTAAAATTGGATAGCACCTGATCCTTAGTCTTTAAGGCATAGACCCAAATCTTCCTGAAATAATCATCAATAAACGTCACAAAATAAGAAGCACAACCAATAGATTTTACGTTCATAGGACCATAGACATCTGAGTGAATCAACTCGAGCAACATCAGCTTCCTCGAACTTGGGTGACTTTAGAAAGATACCCTATTTTGCTTTTCTGCTAAACAGTACATGCACTTCTTCAATTTTGTAGACTTTAGCCCTAGAATCACCTTCCTATTCAGCAAGTATCTCATCCCCTTCTCGCTGATATGGCTGAGCAGCCTGTGCCACAACTCTGTAGATGCATCACTAAGTGCATTCACCTCATGTGTCCCCTGGGTGCTCCCCTTCATATAGTAGAGTTCGGAGTTCTTGCTTCCTCTGGCAATCACCATCGAACCTTTGGAAAGCTTCCACAGACCGTTTTCGAAGAGATTGAAGAGACCCTTCATCATCCAACCTTCCAACCGATATCAGGTTGAAACGGATATCAGGGACATGACAAACATCTTTGAGAACAAGAACTGCTCCCGCCTTTGTCCTCACATGCACATCTCCAATGGCAATCGCCTTCGACACATCTCCGTTGCCCATCTTCAACACTCCACAGTCGTCTGTCATGTAAGTGGCAAATAGTGCCATATTGTGAGATATGTGCGCTAAAGCACCCGAGTCCAGCAGCCAAGAATTATTATCGCAGGTGAGGTTCATGACAACCTCATTGTAAGCCTACTTTCCAAAATTTTTTAAAATTTTATGATTAATTTTAAGATCATTGGGAGTCATGCCTTAGCTCATAGGAGGGCTATGACCACATTATGGTTATATGGACTCTAGATAGGTTGAATACACATTATTTAGCTATTTTTTATTTTCTATAATTTTTGGATACTTTTAGATATTTAATATTTAAGGGTTTATTATTTTAAGGAGTTTCAGGATTTATTGTAAGGTCATTTGGGGTATTTCAGGACCAAATATTTTTATTTGGGCTCTAGATGACTAGAAATATTTTGTAGAATTTTTTTTTGAGATTTTCTACAATTTTTAGAAAATTTTAGATAATTAAAACCTATATAGTTTATTTTTCCATAAACTTTTAGGATTTATTGTGGAGTCATACGATGATATTTTGAGTTAAAATCTTTTTATTTATGTTCTAGACACTTAGAAATATTTTCTAGAATTTTCTAGAAGTTTTCTGGATTTTCTGTAATTTATTTAGATTTATTTGGAGTTAAAATATTTTTTAAATGATTTTCTGAATTTAAATTAGTATTTACACAGTTAGCATCCCAGTCAGCTAAACCCGGGCCCACCTGTGCTCAACCTCCTCTCTCTGTCTCTCTCCTATATATACATATATTCCAGGAAAGCCTAATTAATTCCTGGCCGAATTTGAAGATAGTGTTCCTTGGAGATCCCCGACTTCGCGAAGCGATTGCCGCCAACCCCGACGTGCTTTTTCTACGCCTTTTTTTTATTGGAAGCATATTGAGGTTAGGTTTCTGAATATACAATTTATTTTGATAAATTCTGAACCTAGATTTCTGGAAAATTCGTAGAGTGTCAGTTGTCTAAATTTTGACACGTTTTGGTATTTTCGAGATTCTGTGAGAACCAAGAATCAGAATCATGAATCGTTTAAAGTTTCAGAAAGCTAACACAGAGATCTACGACATATATTTTTTCCAGAAATTAACATGTTAATCTAATATTTTAATTAATTTGTAGAACTCGGTTTTGGCCATAGAATCATCGATTTGGTCACGGTTAGCCATAATGGCGATATCTTTTGACCAAAGCGTGATTTTGTGGCACGGTCAATTCCAGTGCACTCATGGCACTGAAATCTACTAGGGTTCACACTCAAATCATCGAGTTCATATAATTTGACTACTTACTGATCGATGTGCCTCGATTTGCGTGTCACGCGTTCCGAATTTGAAACCATAATTTTTCTTGGCTAAAAATCAGTATTTAATTTTAATTCCAGAATTATATTAGATTAAATTAGGTTTTTAGATGATTTATTGCAGAAATAATAGAATTAATTATGTTAAACCATCAGCCACTTTCTAGGGTTTTTAGAGTGAGATTTTCAATATCTGACTTATGATCATTTATGTGTCGGGGTAGATCGGACAACGTAGTGAGTCGTGATTTCATCCTTTCTGGAGCAAGGCAAGTATCACTATGACCTATGTTGCCTTTATTTTATGTTGTATGTTATTCTTTTCCTTAAAACTGTTAGCCTTATCTTTTATAACATTGGTGCATGAGAGTTATACTTGTTACCATAACCATACATGTTCTCTTATTGCTTTCGTTTATTGTTTAATGTTCAATGATTCAATGTTAAGTTTAAAGTTAATGTTAAAGTGATCATGTTTACTTGTGAGAGAGTCGGGAGGGGAAATATAACTAGTATGCACGGGGTCTACGCAATGTACAAGTTTTTTCCAATGTCAATGTTAGTAGCAGTCGTTGCACCACACGTACCGACTGCCAGATGTCCTAATGCGTCCACATGCAGAACACTTGTATTCTGAAACACACAGTACATGTGATTTGATTCGTGCTGACATATTGTCCAATGGTTTGTCTTATATTCGTCGTCCTCTCATATTGTCTCGTGTCTTAATTATACCTTCAACTGTTATATGTCATAATTGTACTTTCAAACTGTTTACCAAGATATAATAGTCTCTTTTATATCATGTTATATTCATGCTTTCCTTATTGCTATTCTTCGTGCTTGTATATTATATTGTGTAATGTAGTTTATAGTGATCTTGCTCCAATCCTGACTGGATAACTGTTTTTCAACTTTAGATGACGTGGTTTGTCCCGAGGTTTATGGTACATATCTTGATAACACTGACGTTACCAATGTACCGGTTGCTTCTTTTGATGCGGAATAGAGTAATTCTTTCTTATGCTTTTTCGTGTTATTCTTAGCATTGGGGAGGCTTGGGTATGTTGAGGTCAACATAAAAAATTAGTTAGATAGATTAGTGATTTTATTTTCTTCTGTGAGACATTGTACTTGGATTAAATGTAAACTTTAAAATCTTGTAAAATAATTTAGATGTTGTGAATGAGAAATAATAATTGTTTTATGAGCATTTTATTTTATTGTGGCCTGGACAGCGTTCTACCGCCGACATTACGGCATAGGCTGGCTTGGACACGTACTCGTATCCGAAAAGCAGGTGCGGGTAATGACACTCATCATCTATGATGATCATATCGCCTCCATGTGCCGAGGTCGTCGTTGTAGGTTCTCACTTTGCTTCCCCTTGTCGCCCTTCTTTTCTCTCTTCCAAGCGAAACAGTTTCGCTTGATGTGGCCCTTCTTACCACAATGGTAACACTCCAAGTCCTCATACCAACCCTTGGACTTGCCTCTGCTCTTGTCTATGCCACCACCTAGATCCCTGCTTTTGCCTCTTCTACGGCTCTCTGAAACTAGCGCCTCTGAGTGGAATGTGGATGAAGTGCCTTAAGAATGTCTCCGCATTTCTTCATTCAATACCTCGCTTTTGGCAAACACCAGACTGACCATGCCTTCAGGAGTAGAAGCGATCATAGATACTCGTATGGTCTTCCACGAATCTGAAAATGTACATAGCAACCAAAGTCCCTGAACCTCGTCGTCGAACTTGACTTCCATCAAGGATAGCTGGTCAACCATGCCCTGGAACTCACTCAAGTGATCCATAATGGACGCACCATATGTATCACAAACCCATCATCATTCGGATCAGGAACAGTTTGTTTACCCCAGCCTTTTTTGTGTACAAAGATTCCAACTTCTCCTACAGTGTCCTCGCATGCTCAATACTGGCAATGTAATTATACACGTTTTTGTCAATGAACTTCCTTATGTACCCGCACACCTGTATATGCTCAAATTTCCAGTCCTCTTCGAATTTACCACTGGGCCTCTCGAAAGCAAATACCGGCAGATGTAACTTCTTGACAAATAGCGAATCCTTCATCTTGCTCCTCCAATAGTGATAGTTGGTACCGTTCAGATTTACCATGCGCACCGACTTTGTGTCCATCTCTGTTTCCTGGTTTGACTGTCAACTCCTGACACTTTTCTGAATCCAAAGCTCTGATACTACTGTTGGAAACGAAGCACGAAAAATGTTCCTCAAAACCCGAGAGTTCTGCAAGGGTACCAAGCAAAAGCACACAAACCAAAAATGCCAAACATAAATCACACACAGATATTTTTGACGTGGAAAACCCTTACGAAAAAAAACTACAGGACATCGGAGTCCAATCTTAAAGAACCTCTACAAATGGAATAAAGGGAATACACCATCTACAAGATCCTCCCGATTCAAACGGATCACCATAACTCACTTGAAAGAAGAAAATTTAATTGTAGATTCCGAAGAACAAGAGAGTCGAAAAATTATTCGAAGTGATCTCTCCTTTACATTAGTCTTCAATTCTTTCTCTCTCTCAAAAGTTGTAAAGCACTATTGCTCCTCTCTTTTTTGAGATATATTTTATGGTGAGGAAACACCTAGTATATATAGCCTCAAACCCACAACTAATTGAGGTATTCTACTATATGTAGAAATACTCAATCTAAACTATTGATATATTCCTATTATATATATAGGAATACCCAATCCAACTCTATTGGGATATTCCTACTACAAATAGAAATACACAATCCAAATCTATTAGAATATTTCTATTATATATAGGAATACCCAATCCGACTCTGGGGTATTTTCCATATAGGTTGGGAACCCCACCCACTCCAACAGATATGAATGGACGTATATGAGGATACAAAGGTGGTGGATTTTCACCATCTATGCCAACCTTCCTCACTGGTGTTAGGCACATATTCTCTAAAACCTATTAGTTACTTCTAATGGCCTAAGGGCTTCAACAAGTTTTTTTTTGATCTTTTGAACGACTCTTTGAGGACTCGAGAGGTTATTCAGCCTTCTAATAGGAAATTCGAATGTTTTCTTGACTTACTCAAAGATCGCGGCTACTAAAGAGTGCTAGGGAGCCTCAACCTAGAAAAATTATTTTGTCCATCGAATATTTGAGTCACTCTTTCATCTTGTCGCAATTACTTTCTCTAATTTCCAGTAAGTACCGAAACTAGCATATCACAACATATTCGTGCTAGAATGGTATCTAGTGTCACGCCCCGGTTCCAAAATATATAGGAACTTGAGCATGAGCATGCCAGCTAATACGATCTAGGGTAAGCTCCCAATTTAGTGGACTTATCCCTGGACGTACTCCGCTGTAAGGGTAACTAAGAGTAACTGATCATCTATATCTCAATCCTCAATAATGAAACGAATACCAAGAATGAACATAATATATTAAAGTTGGCCACCCAGTAATATACATGTTCGAGCAAGCTCCAGAAAGGAATAAGCTTGGTAATAATAGGCTACATAGCAGCATGAAGCAAATACAGGTGAAGATATAATCATGAAAGAGTAAATGGAAATATACCAAGAGCACATATATAAATATATACTTGAGACCTCAGTGCATCATGCAACACTTGCCCAGCTACTATGTACTAACTGCTCAGCGAATACCTGGAAAGATCACCAGGTCCTCAGAGGGACGTAACAAGATATAGAAATACATGTCATAGTATAAACTGAACATAAATGAACAACCTGAATTACAACGTGGTCCAATATCCAGTCATCAATCAGTAAACCAAATCTCTGACCACTCCTGATTAAAGGATGGCATACCAATCCATGATAAGACATTGTCCTATGATATGGTCCGACATAGGTACACGATCTAACCAATTTATGTGAATGCATGTTGAAGACAACCTATGAGCGTATGGGTAAGGTGAATAAGGAATTTGCATCGAGTCACGGGCCGACGTCGGATCACGAGCCGATGTAAACATACAAGAACTAGTATACCTCCCGACTGTACCTAGCGTTGTAACGCCCCAGTCCCAAAATACTTAGGACTAGGTACGTATCCATGCCAGCTGCATACATATGAAGTATACTCCAATATATGGAAACTCGTATGTATACATAAGCTGTAAAATACAGTAGAACCATAATAACTAAATCTCATCCACTAGATAAATAAATGATATAAAAGCAACTTTAAATTTGTCATGTATACAATCGTTGGGCGGAGACAAAGTCCACTACCAACTATCTCAAATAAAATGTATAAGAAGTGATCGATAAAATAATGAGACGAACCAAGCGCAATCGTCTTCGAAAGAATGGAGAAGATCACGGCCTTGGCTAGAACACCTGCAAAATCACAGAAGCACACACCTGAAGAGATAACCAGGTCCTCAGAGGGATGTAACAAGATACAATAAACATGCCATATAAATACTAATATAAAATATGCCACAATCAAAGAAAGTGAGAAGACACAATAAGGTAATCTACCCATACTAAAGTGAACATGCAATTTGAGAAACAATCCTTCGACGCATGAGCCCTGGCTGTAAATGGGATCGGCATAGTCCCCATATAGGGCACCAGGGGCCTACGTCCGTAACGTCCGAAGATCGTTAGAGGGCATCATGTGCAAGGGCTACGTCCATAACGCTCTGAATAACGTCAGAGGGCACCTGGAGCCTGCGTCTCCGACGGAGCGCACAGGTAAGCAGGGAAGTGCAAAGAAGCCCATACGTCAGGTATTGTTCTCCCCATCCAATGTACCTGTCAAGTCACATCCACGACCATGTACCTCTACTAACTGCTAAGTCTTCTAACACGCCTCTATTAGCAGTTAGCCCTAACGCATGCACATGGGGGATCAGCCCACGCGCAAGAACCTCTACATGCTACTCATCTCACACATCCTTGTGGTATGACTGTGTCAAGGTATATGCAATACACTACAACGGTAGTCTCTTAACTCTAAGTCCATATGCAATCAAAGGATAATAACAAAGTATATCTAATATCACTGTGCAGACAATAAATCAAGAACTACAAGAACTGGAAATAATGAACAGTGATATGTAATAAAATGCAACTGAATATAAACAGTATAATGGCAAGGTATCTTGCCTGAGGGTGGTGCGAAAAGCAGCAAATCCAACAATCAGAATCGTCAACACGGATAGTCAAAATCCACAAGAAGCTCCGGATGCTGAAACAAACATCACGAACGAGTTTGGAATAAAAGATATACCTAAGAAACGCCTGTCCAAAAGTTAAATTCTGGAACAGGGGCAAAATCGTAATTTCGGGTCAAAACGATGTCCGCCGTTGGACCCACTTTGCACTGAAATGCGTGCCAGAACCTACGGTCTCTAAAGTCATCAAACTACATGTCTACGGATTTGTTTTGATGAGACGAACCCAACGGTATGTCCAATTTTGGATTCCGGTGGGCTGTGCACAAAATCGCCCGTTGAGTGGGATTGTGGGCCCGCCAAAATAGCGTCCCAGTCAACGGTCTCAGAATCGGACCAAACTTGGCATACGGGACCAGAAAAATATTTCGAGTCCAATGGCGCAAGTTTCATCGCGATATGATGAGTGTGCACAAAGTTGTGACTTAATTTGCAAAGAGTCGATACGGGGTATCTTGACGGATACGCATTGATTTCGTCGCGCACATGCAATGAAATTGAGTTCCGTCAGTTCCCACACGTCGACAACGTCCATACGTGCCTTTCGATACGTATAGTGCGTGACCACGTCGCCCGATTTGTCGGGACAGACGTCGTATCGGATTGTTTCTCTACTTTTTGAAAACAGAATTTACAGTTTTTCGGAAAACTTTAACAATGTGTAACTTTCTACGTACTAGATGAAAAGTGAATCCAAAAGGTGCGTTACAATCTCGGTTAGGTTGTCTTTGACTGTATCCAATTAGTTTTTACAAAAGCTTAATGTACAGCAAGAAAAGTGGCCGACAAGTTGGTGTTTTACGACAGTTTTTAATATTCAGAAAAGTGGTTTTTTCTCCAACTTCGTCTCGATTTTTCGAGCAAGTTAGATGGCCATGTCAAAATCCACCTGGGGGATCTCAAAGAGGGTCAAGTCTACTTTCCAGAACATTTTACGGATCGAAAATTGGAGTTACGAGCAAAACATTATGTCGTAGGGAAGTAGGGTACCTTGAGTGGAAAAACTGCTCCGTGGGTGACGCGGGGCTGACTTCCGATGCTCCGTTCGTTGTGCACACAACTCCGTTGCTGGTGAAACAAACTCATAGGCGAAGAGGGTATGTTCAGCCTAAATTTTTGTTTTGGAAGATTAGGGTTTTGAGGCTTGTGGAGGAAGTTGTATATAAAACAAATTGGATGAAAACCTAATAGAATACTACTACTATTACTCATAACCCCTTTGGGTTTGCGCGTTAGCTTTAACCCCACGGGTTTGTGCGGAATAAACATGCTGTAGCATGCAGCGTGGGGCCCGTCCACTTATGTGGGTGGGTGTGCTTATATATATATATATATATATTTTTCTTTTTCCTTCTTTTTCCTTTTCTTATCTATATTTATTTCTTTTCTAAATCTTTTCAAACTTTATAAATATATCTCCAAAATCATTAAAATACAAATAACACTTTAAATATCACATATCCAAATATTTAATATATTTAAATATACATATATATATATATATATATATATATATATAAATTCATCTTACAATAAATCAATCTCCATAATAATAATATTACTATCTAAATAGAACGAACATATTTTAATCTCCATGAAATAACTTAAATTATAATAAAATAATAATAATCATCCCAATGGGTGAACCTTACCGCTCACCCATGTGTGGGTCCAGAAAATTATACCATCTTGTAAAACATTATTTTATTATTAAAATATAAATTTTGTACCAAAAGTCAATAAATATTCAACAAGTCTCAAAATTATTTAAAAATATTTGTACACACATGAAATATTCCTACATGGCCATCTTGGTCCCACCACATGCCTACATGGGCTTAAATTTGGTTTGGACCCAGTTCGGACTGGTTTGGCACAACCGGGTCATCTAAAAATCAATATAAATAATATTTAATTAAAATAATTTTAAATGCGTTAGTTCACAACTCGGTCTGGTTTTCCTAGTTCGGACTGAACTATGACTAGGCCTCCCACGACATGGCTAATATACTGGTCAAAGCACACTGCTACATCTTTCGTGCCAAAATTCATGGTCGCCTTGTGTTCCAAAATTCAACAATGGCTAAGGTCATTTCTAATGAAATAAATAATAAAAATCATAAATTGCATAAATTACATTTGAAGCCTATTAAAATAATAAAAATAATTTAAATTTTTTTAGGGATTTTACATCCTACCCAACTTACAAGAATTTCGTCCTCGAAATTTAGGAAAAAAAATAGGTAGATCGGGTTGAGAGATAGAAACAAGTTTATCAATACCAACATAAGATTAAATTTTGGAGGAGGCGATAAAACGACGTTCAACACCACCATGCAATAGAAAATTGTGGAGTCGATATATAGAAAAATATATCATGGTTATGGAGTTCAAATAAGGATTGCTAGTGAAGGTAACAAAATTTTGAATAACAAATTTTAGAGAACAGTAGGGAATTGAGTAGACCCAATGAATAAATTAGACATTCGAGAGATATGATTCCTTAAGAGAAACTGGAGACTAATCGCCTCGATTGAGAGTTTGGTTTAAGTGAATGATTTGTATCATTCTCAAGTGCTCAGGAATAATTGGTAGGACACGATAAAAATTCTAGGGTTGAGAAATGAGGAGTAGTTGAAGGCAAGGATATAGCCACATGAGTTGGTCGGTTGCTATCTAAATTTGTGTTGAAATAACAGATAAAAACGAAAGGTGATATCTTGCATCTATCTTAGCAAGTACAGTGCCTTGTCTTCCCAAAATAAATAAAAGACAAGAACAACAAAGGTTTTAAAGACGGTGTTATATATTGAGTACGAATTGCAGGGTTCATAGACGGCAAAAATAATTCAAAAGAGAATTGTCAAGACGGTCGCGGATGAGACTCTAAGGCAAGTTTACTATGTCTCCATCCACGTAGAATAATATGTGATAAGCGAACCAAAGTACAATAGGTTGATCAGACCATCATGCACCGGTTCTGATTAGACAATATGTTAGTGGGTGCACCCAATAAAATATGTCATGATCAAGCTCGATAAAAGATAAGCTTGCAAAACTAAAGCTACATTAGCAGCATGAGATAGTCAAAATATGAGCAAGAGAGGTACTGATGAAGGAAATTTAAATAGTCCAAGATCTTTTAAAATCAAGTCTCACCCGAAGTTTGGGAGCTATACAGTTGTTCTAGTGTTTCTTCATTTATGGCTTGGTAGGCTAGATAAGGTAGGGTCCTCTGAATTTATAGTCTAAGTGAACTTACCAATGTGGTTCACAGGGAAAAAGGTTTATTAGGTGGTGAGGTATTCTACCCAACTTACAATAGTTAAACTAATAGTATCATGGGTCAATGGGTCAGGCAATCAAGATAGAGTACATATTTAAGCATTTGAGGAATTAAGTAGAACACAATCACATCTCGGGTCGGAAGAATTAAGTCGAGATGGAATCCCTATCCGTGGTCAAAATATATCGGTATCATGGTAAAGATTTTAGTTTAACCATTTCGACCAGAAAGTCATACCAAGGAAATAGAGGACAAGGAGACGTGTTTTAGTGGAACATGATATATCTACATGAAGGTGGACTTGTCTAGGTCTTACATATAAAATTTGTTGGAAGGAAAAGTCTAGTGTTGTGCTCCAAATATCAAAGTCATGGTAAGGGATGCCAAAATATCTAAAATAGAAAGTGGTAGTTCATAAGGTGATAATTAATGCACAAAAATCAAGAAGATCAAGTTAAAGCATGCAATAAAATAAAAAAATCCAGTAAATACTTTAGGAACACAGTTCCAGGGGAATATAGTCTTCTAGATGAATACAGTTAAGGAACCATTAAATTATTATCCAAATTGCAAGTGGGTTAGAAGGTCGCAATTAAAAGATCTAGAATTGAAGGAAGATCGAGTAAGCCGAGGTGGAAATATAGTCACATAGCTGGGTAGATGACTAACAATACTTGTGTATATACTACTATCATGGTCATAGGTGACATGGCAATTAGTGTGGAATACTCAGTAGGTTATCTTGGGGCCTACCATTAAAATTTAACTCAAGTTTCCTCCAAAAAGTTATGAAATTAAACTTTCAAAAATAAACCACCAAAATTTGTATTCACTCTAAGCCGTTCAAATTCATCATAAATATTTAAACCACTTTCATAAATCTCAAAACAAAATTTTATCACGTTACTACTAACCTTTTCTAAAATTAACGTTTAAATTCAACTATTCAACTCAAGAGTTCATAATTCACGAATCCATAAACATTTCACAATCAATAAAAATTTTAACACTCTAAATTTTTTCAAATAACTCATAATAAAACTCTTAGTATATTAAAAGCAATCTCAAAAATTAAGCTCAATGCTTTCATCAATTTTTAACTTCTATTCATGCTAAGTTATTCTAACAAAATCATAACTTTTAAATGGTAACTTCCTTTAATCAATCAAAATAACTTTCCATCACCTCCGTCAAAATTCTTCTAAAATTTTTAATATTAGCAATCCCTCATTAAACTAAATTTTCAAATAATCTTATTAGTCATAAAATCCTTTTTTTTTTTTTACGAAATTTGATATCCAAATTCATAATTTTAAGAAAACCAAAATCTAAATAGATTTTTAAATCTCCAATCATAGGACACAATAAAGGAAAATTCTCAAAAATTGTTTTCATAACTTTCAAATATTTTAAACCAAAATTCATCATTATTACTTCTACTTAAAATTCAAAATTTACTAAACACGAGAATTGCAAGTTGTACAACTCAAATTTTAAATAATTCCTACGACCATTTTTAAAAGCTAAGATCATTTTTAAACCAAATTTATAACTTGTTCAAAGGTGCATAACTATAATACAATAAATCATGAACATTAAACTCAAAAATCCAATAACTTTATATTTGTTCAAAGATGTATATCTATCACTCAAAACTCATAAATATCACAACTCGAAAAGCAAATCAATTTTATACTTGTGCAAGGATGTACAACTATAATCCAATAAATCATAAATGTCAAATCTTGAAATTCAATCAATTTTTTTAAACCAAGTATAAAATTCTATAAATCCCCTGGTGTTTACTATTTAGAAATCTCTAGTTTAAAACTTTCCGTGGCAATATCCTACTTTACCAATTAATAATCATTAAAACACACTAAAAAGCCTTTTTAACTCAATTAGAGTCTTGAATGTATTCCAATTGCCAATATAACCATTCTAGCCATGTGTTTGACCTACGAGCATATACTAGTGTAGTCATCTTCCTAGTTGACACTAAGCACGACAATAGGAATCAATGGTAGAAAGGAATCAAGCAAGATGCAATTCAAGAAAGTCGAACGAGAGTCCGGAATTTGAAGTAAAGGGAAGTGGTCAAGCTGTATGGATGAGATTTCTTAGATTCTAATCCTATGTTGCAGGCTCACATCGGTACAATTACGTAGCCAAAGTGACAATCTCGACCTGCATGGGCCACCACAAAAACATATAACGCTCCAGTCCCAAAATACTTAGGACTAGGTACGTATCCATGCCAGCTGCATACATATGAAGTATACTCCAATATATGGAAACTCGTATGTATACATAAGCTGTAAAATGCAGTAGAACCATAATAACTAAATCTCATCCACTAGATAAATAAATGACATAAAAGCAACTTTAAATTTGTCATGTATACAATCGTTGGGCGGAGACAAAGTCCACTACCAACTATCTCAAATAAAATGTACAAGAAGTGATCGATAAAATAATGAGACGAACCAAGCGCAATCGTCTTCGAAAGAATGGAGAAGATCACGGCCTTGGCTAGAACACCTGCAAAATCACAGAAGCACACACCTGGAGAGATAATCAGGTCCTCAGAGGGACGTAACAAGATACAATAAACATGCCATATAAATACTGAATATAAAATATGCCATAATCAAAGAAAGTGACAAGACACAATAAGGTAATCTACCCATACTAAAGTGAACATGCAATTTGAGAAACAATCCTTCGACGCATGAGCCCTGGCTGTAAATGGGATCGGCATAGTCCCTATATAGGGCACCAGGGGCCTACGTCCATAACGTCCGAAGATCGTCAGAGGGCATCATGTGCAAGGGCTACGTCCATAACGCTCTGGATAACGTCAGAGGGCACCTGGAGCCTGCGTCTCCGGCGGAGCACACAGGTAAGCAGGGAAGTGCAAAGAAGCCCATACGTCAGGTATTGTTCTCCCCACCCAATGTACCTGTCAAGTCACATCTACGACCATGTACCTCTACTAACTGCTAAGTCTTCAAACACGCCTCTATTAACAGTTAGCCCTAACGCATGCACATGGGGGATCAGCCCACGCGCAAGAACCTCTACATGCTACTCATCTCACACATCCTCGTGGTACGACTGTGTCAAGGTATATGCAATATACTACAACGGTAGTCTCTTAACTCTAAGTCCATATGCAATCAAAGGATAATAACAAAGTATATCTAATATCACTGTGCAGACAATAAATCAAGAACTACAAGAACTGGAAATAATGAATAGTGATATGTAATAAAATGCAACTGAATATAAACAGTATAATGGCAAGGTATCTTGCCTGAGGGCGGTGCGAGAAGCAGCAAATCCAACAATCAGAATCGTCAGCACGGATAGTCAAAATCCACAAGAAGCTCCGGATGCTGAAACAAACATCACGAACGAGTTTGGAATAAATGATATACCTAGGAAACGCCTGTCCAAAAGTTAAATTTTGGAACAGGGGCAAAATCGTAATTTCGGGTCAAAACGATGTCCGCCGTTGGACCCGCTTTGCACCAAAATGCACGCCAGAACCTACGGTCTCTAAAGTCGTCAACTACATGTCTACGAATTTTTTTTGATGAGACAAACCCAACGGTATGTCCAATTTTGGATTCCGATGGGCTGTGCACAAAATCGCCCGTTGAGTGGGATTGTGGGCCCGCCAAAATTGCGTCCCAGTCAACGGTCTCAGAATCGGACCAAACTTGGCATACAGGACCAAAAAAATATTTTGAGTCCAATGGCGCAAGTTTCATCGTGATATGATGAGTGTGCACAAAGTTGTGACTTAATTTGCAAAGAGTCGATACGGGGTATCTTGACGGATACGCATTGATTTCGTCGCGCACATGCAATGAAATCGAGTTCGTCAGTTCCCACACGTCGACAACATCCATACACGCCTTTCGATACGTATAGTGCATGACCACGTCGCCCGGTTTGTCGGGACAGACGTCGTATCAGATTGTTTCTCTACTTTTTGAAAACAGAATTTACAGTTTTTCGGAAAACTTTAACGTGTAACTTTCTACATACTAGATGAAAAGTGAATCCAAAAGGTGCGTTACAATCTCGGTTAGGTTGTCTTTAACTGCCTCCAATTAGTTTTTACGAAAGCTTAATGTACAGCAAGAAAAGTGGCCGACAAGTTGGTATTTTACGACAGTTTTTAATATTCAGAAAAGTGATTTTGTCTCCAACTTTGTCTCGATTTTTCGAGCAAGTTGGATGGCCATGTCAAAATCCACCTAGGGGATCTCAAAGAGGGTCAAGTCTACTTTCCAGAACATTTTACGGATCGGAAATCGGAGTTACGAGCAAAAACTTATGTCGTAGGGAAGTAGGGTACCTTCAGTGGGAAAACTGCTCCGTGGGTGACGTGGGGCTGACTTCCGATGCTCCGTTCGTCGTGCACACAACTCCGTTGCTGGTGAAACGAACTCTTAGGTGAAGAGGGTATGTTCAGCCTAAATTTTTGTTTTGGAAGATTAGGGTTTTGAGGCTTGTGGAGGAAGTTGTATATAAAACAAATTGGATGAAAACCTAATAGAATACTACTACTGTTACTCATAACCCCTTTGGGTTTGCGCGTTAGCTTTAACCCCACGGGTTTGTGCGGAATAAACATGCTGTAGCATGCAGCGTGGGGCCCGCCCACTTATGTGGGTGGGTGTGCTTATCTATATTTTTTTTCTTTTTCCTTCTTTTTCCTTTTCTTATCTATATTCATTTCTTTTCTAAATCTTTTCAAACTTTATAAATATATCTCCAAAATCATTAAAATACAAATAACACTTTAAATATCACATATCCAAATATTTAATATATATATATATATATATATATATATATATATATATATATATATATATATATATATATATATTAAAATATATATATATATATATATATATATATATATATATATATATATATATATATATATATATATATATATATATATTCATCTTACAATAAATCAATCTCCATAATAATAATATTACTATCTAAATAGAACGAACATATTTTAATCTCCATGAAATAACTTAAATTATAATAAAATAATAATAATCATCCCAATGGGTGAACCTTACCGTTCACCCATGTGTGGGTCCAGAAAATTATACCATCTTGTAAAATATTATTTTATTAATAAAATATAAATTTTGTACCAAAAGTCAATAAATATTCAACAAGTCTAAAAATTATTTAAAAATATTTGTACACACATGAAATATTCCTACATGGCCATCTTGGTCCCACCACATGCCTACATGGGCTTAAATTTGGTCTGGACCCAGTTCGGACTGGTTCGGCACAACCGGGTCATCTAAAAATCAATATGAAATAATATTTAATTAAAATAATTTTAAATGCGCTAGTTCACAACTCGGTCTGGTTTTCCTAGTTCGGACTGAACTATGGCTAGGCCTCCCACGACATGGCTAATATACTGGTCAAAGCACACTGCTACATCTTTCGTGCCAAAATTCATGGTCGCCTTGTGTTCCAAAATTCAACAATGGCTAAGGTCATTTCTAATGAAATAAATAATAAAAATCATAAATTGCATAAATTACATTTAAAGCCTATTAAAATAATAAAAATAATTTAAAAAAATTTAGGGGTTTTACAAGCGTGCATCTCCTGGCCGTTGTCGGATGTATCCCCTAGTGAATGTATGGCCCATAACCGGGTATCCATACCCATAACCGGGTATCTATTGAGGCTGAAATAATGTAACTGTCTGTCCCATACGCCTACTGATTGTTTCCCCATCCCAGGAAATCTACAAGTCGTATCCACGACTCAGGCATTTCATATCTCAATACGAGTCTCTGACCTAGACACCATCTAACTCTATATGTACCGACACACGAACCGCTCACACCGATGATCAGTCGAATGCGTAAGTTCATGCCAACACAATGAATCCTCACTCACAGTGCCGTGTGATATCTCGTGACAAGTCATAGAAGTTATTCGGGATAACTTCACCATCTCGGGTATGTCTACTAACTCTAAGTTACACACACGCACACACCCATAACATCGATGTTATCATCGATAAAACCCAAGTCATCCTTGGATACACACTACCAGTGTCACCAACTAACAATACAAGAATAGATATGAATAATATAAACAGTACAAGTATGGCAAGGTATCTTGCCTGGGGTGAAGCAGTGAGCCGATGATGTCCTGCAGACAATTCGTCAAGTCCAAGAAAGGTAGCAACATAGGAGTCTCCATGAACGTCACCGGATGCTGAAACAAACACTACCAATATTCCTAGAATGAGAAAAATAGCTAGGATAGACTACCCATAAGTCCAATTCTGGACACAGGGGCAAAATGATAATTTCGGGTCAAAATACGGTCCGCCGTTGGACCCACTTTGCACCGAAAAATGTCATGATCAAAGTTATCAAAAAATAGTAAGTTATATGTCCACGAGTCCAGAATGAAGATATGAACCCAATTGTATGTCTGGAAGTGGATCCCGATGAGTCGATCTCAAAATGGTTCGTTGACCTGAGCATTGGAATCCGGTTTGCACGAAAATGCGTGCCGGAGCCCAAGTCCACTAAATATATCAAAGTATATGTCAACGAGTCCAGAATGACGATACGAACCCAATGGTATATCCGGAAGTGGATTCCGATGAGTCAATCTAAAAATGGTCCGTTGACTCGGACAATGGAATCCGGTTTGCACGAAAATGCGTGCTGGAGACCAAGTCCACTAAATCTAGCAAAGTATGTGTCAACGAGTCTAGAATGATGATGCAAACCCAACGGTATATCCAGAAGTGGATTCCGATGAGCCGATCTCAAAATGGTCCTGTTGACTCGGACTATAGGGCCCGCCTTGCACCGAAATGCGTGCCAGGACCCACGTTCTCCAAATCAAGCAAATTTTATATGAATTCATGCCAGAACGACTCCACAAGACTACTGGTGGTGTCAGAATTGGAATCCGGAGTCCCGGGTTCAAAACTAGATTTTATAAGTTAGAAATTACGAATTCGAACGACCAACTTTGACGTCAAATTCAACCAATCAAACAAGCTCATAATGAAACAAAACTTTAAGGACAAGAAGTTGGTTATACCAGCTATGCACAGGAACTGGTGGTGTATCAAACGGAGTTGCGACGGTGAAGTAGACACTGGATGTAGTAGTTGCATTATTAACTCGGATATAATTTCACAAAGATATATTGTTAAAGCAGCTAAACCAGTTAGTGATCAACAAATGGACGGTAGGTTGTATGTATATGACAGTCTATTAATCCCAGGAAGTAAAATTAGCTTTGAAACTAATTGTGGACAGTGCATAGAGTATACTCTTCCTGGAGAAAGTACTTGGGTAAGAGCACTTAAACTTAGAGTAGATTTGGTACTAGGATTAAAGTATATTAATAATTAAAGATTATTTACAATTACAAAAACATACTCTCTTTACTCCAGTCTTTTTGAATGATGAACCTACCATGACAAGATTAGTCGAAAAACCCCAAACAAAGGAATGCAAATGCAAAAGAGAGCGAGAATGCCAAGTAGAGGAACAAAAAATAATAACACATGAAGAAGAGATAGAATATAATAACTATAAAATAAGCTCAGAATTTATGCATCTAAATTTTTTTTATTATACATTAGTTAGTAAATAGGATATTAAAAAATTAATGCACAAATTAGGAAAAATAGAAATAATAGAAGAAAATATATTAAAATATTAGGGAAAAGATAATATATTGTGTAAACTTGAAATAATATATTCTAACGACAAAATTAGGACAACCAAAATTAATGCTACAAATCAAGAAGAAGAAGGCTTCAGAGAACATATTAAAGAGTTATTAAAACTAGGAATTATCAAAAGATCTGAAAGCCCTCACAGATTAGTAGCCTGTAGAGTAAGAAATCATAGCGAGATAGTAAGAGGTAAAAGTAGAATGGTAATAAATTATAAAAGACTAAATGATAATATAAAAGATGATGGGTATACTATACCTGATAAGACACAGTTAATTAATAATATTCAAAATTGTAAAATATTTAGTAAATTTGACATAAAATTTATATTTTGGCCAATCAAAATGCGTCGCAAAAGTATTGGACAACCTTTGCTTGTCCAAAAGGGCATTTTGAATGGCTCATGCCTTTCGGTTGAAAGACTGCACCTCCTATCTCTCAAAGAAAGATGGATGATATTTTCTTAAAACATAAAAAATTTGTAATTGTATATTTTTATGATATTTTAGTTTTTAGTAAAAACAGACAAGAACATAGAGGTCATTTACAAATTATTATTTCAGAATTCATTAACCATGGGCTAATAATTAGCAAAAAGAAAATACAATTATTTAAACCTCAGATAGAATTTCTATGTGTTATTATTTTAGAATGAAGAATTAAGCTTCAACCGCACATAGCCCAAAAGGCTTTAGAATTTCCTGATAAATTAGAAAATATAAAAGAAATACAACTGTTTCTCGGACTAATAAACTATGCGAAATCTTTTATTAGAGACCTAGGTAAGATAGTAGGTCCATTATATGCAAAAACTTTACAAACTGGACAAAAAATTCAAACAAGAAGATATAAAAATAGTATGAGAAATAAAGGAGCTCATTAAAAAACTACCAGAACTACAGTTGCCTCTTGATACATATTATTTAATAATAGAAATAGATGAAAGTAATCTGGGATGGGGAGCAGTCCTCTTGGCTAAACCAAATAAATATTCAGATAAAAATACAGAAAAATATGTAGATATGCAAGTGGAAGATATAAAGAAAAAGGAACTATCAGTACATAGACGCAGAATTATTAGCCATCTCCTAAGTTTTTGATATTTTTGAGTTATTTATAATATCTAAAAAGGATATTACTCTAAGAATTGGCTGTGAAGCAATAGTAGCCTTCCATAATAAGATGAACTTAGAAAGCAACCTATTTACAAGACGACGTTGGCTTAATTTCATAGATCGTTGCCTTTATACTGGTCTACAAATTTCTTTTGAACATATTAAAGGTGTTAACAACATAGCTGCAGACATCCTTAGTCATCTTATTCATCATAGTACGCTTGGAAGCGTAGAGGGAATAGAAGACCACAAAATATTTTGAGGACTAAAAGACAAAATACAAAATACTCTGCATAATAAACTAATAAAGATTATAAATTAGTCCATATCATAAAATTTTTTAAAGGTGTTATAAAAGAACTAAATAAATCTGCTTATAGATCTATAGCAGTTAGACATATAGATGATACCATGACTAACCTTAGAAAACATACTAGAAAATATGAAAATAGTAAATGAAATGATAAAAAAGGTAAAGAAAAACAAAATGACATTCTAGACCTTCAAATGATTGGTACTTTAATAGATGAAATTAGCTTATCGCTAGAAAAATAGAATAATACTAATTGGAAAATTTTCCATTATACAGTATAGCAGAAGAGCCTTTTGATTATGTCGAATTTATAAATAGTTTATGATCTATTAAGATTATCTTATTTTAGAGATGGACAGGCCTCTCGACCAAAGAACTCTTCAATACTATGATAGTGGTAGTCAGAACATCTTTAATCAGAATCTGGTAGCACATACTTCTTATAGTCAAGAAAGATTAAAATTTGGTAACGTAGAACTATTAGTATTTCCCAATAGCAATATTTCTTTTAGAACTCGACCTCATATATCACTTACAAAAGAACAACAATGCTTAGTAGAAAATTTATGGATTTCTTTTAGCAAAAAGGATCAAAAATATTTTCTAGCAAGCATGAATATGCATTATCAGAGCTATTTAGCCAAATTAAAACTAATTTCAAATTTTATGTAGTATTCAGAGGTAAGTTTCAGGTGTATACCATACCTGGATAGAGGTATTAGACAATAATTTTTTTTAGTCCACTTTAAAAAGGATTTTACTAATTTATCTGAAGTATTAGACATAGCAAGACAGCATCTTGGACCAAATTATTTTGTTTTACCATCACTTAGAAGTATACAAGATAAACCTCTTGAAATTTCTATTATTTGTGATACTAATGAAAAGCTTTTGTTTGATGATCATTGCGAGGTACTCTCTAAAACTGTAAAAAGGCTGAATGAAAATATACAAGTTCTTGTCAGAGAGAAGCAATAACTTATACAAAAGTTAGCGGATTTAGAAATAAAAGATTTCCAAAATAAATTTCCACCAAAGCAGACCTATCCTTTGGTCTTTAATAAAAAGGATGAGATGGATGTGCATTCTCCTCCAAATGCAGTCAGGGATTCTGTTGGGTCTATAAAGCCAACAGCTAGTCCGGTTCAAACGACAACCGGTAAAGACATATCAAGTCCGTTGATGGCTGTGGCTGTCTAAAAGCCAAATTAAAGAATTTGTTGGATCTACAAGCCCAACTGGTATTCCGGCTGAAACGGTAGCCGGTAATGACAAGTCAAATTCGTTGATGGCTACGGCTTTGCCCAAAAGTCGAGATAAACAGGTTGTTGCTGAAGATTTAAAACCATAGGAAAATAAAGAAACCCAATAGAGAGACATTGATAAGCTCCAGCAAATTCTAGATGAAATGCAAGGAAGCCAGAGACCAGAAGAAAGGACTAGATCAGGCAAGATTAAGATTTCTAGGAAAAAGGAAGGTCAAAACAAAAATATGATGGAAAAAGTATCCAGAGCTATCGAAACAGGAATGAAAGAATTTTCTAAAGAAGAAGAAAAAAAATAGCAAGACAAGATTTACCAGTGCCATAAGAAGATATGCCTGTATCAAGACAAGACTCTACAAGATCTACTACTGATTTAACTTCTGACTCAGACATGTCACCTATATTGTTTGACAGCATAGCAGAACATAACTTAGTCACTGTTTGTTGACCACTTTAATATAAAATCTTGTACCAGATCCCTACCATAAATACGTGTACCTCCACGTGTCTCAAAATGCCAGACCCCTACTATACTTTTGGAACAAGTGTCAAGACTCACTCCGGACCCCTACTCAACCTCTTTTAAGAGCCTGACCCCTACACAACCTCTGCTTCCATCCTCTACCAGGCCCCTACTAATGAATCCTAATGTCCATTTTGCCCTTACTTTAGTAATTTTTTTGGTAGAGTTGGTATTTTTACATGCCAAAAAATACTTTAAATTTGAGATAACTTGTGCTTTAAAGGCAGAATGTTCATACACACCTCTAGCATAACCTCTTCACACCACCTTTCTCTTCGGCGTAGGTGACTCCTCAACCTCCTGCTACCTCATACTATTTGTAAATCAGTATACTTGTAAAAAGTCCTTATAAGATTTCCTTTTCCTTTCTGTCTAATTAAGGGGATTCCCAAAAGGAAAATCCCCTAGCTATGTATTATTAGTCTTTCCACAGCATGTAAATTAAGTTTTCTTATGAAATGTACTACGTTTGAAAAATATTTGTGATGTTTTAGTATATATTTCATTTAGTTTTACTCAATTTCAGTTGTTGCATGATACAACAACATAGTCTAACACTTATTTATCCCTTACAAGTGACTCTGGAGGATAGTTTTGACCTAGAGCTTGGTGTAGTATATCCAGGAGAGGAAAGTAAGGCTCATCTGAAAAGTCGAGGGTACTAGGCTAAAATTATCATGTCTTCATTGGTTGGGTATATATATATATATATATATATATATATATATATATATATATATATATATATATATATATATATATATATATATATATATATATATATATATATATTTATATTTATATTTATATTTTTATATATGTGTGTGTGTGTGTGTGTGTTATTTTACTTATTTTTGAGGGGGTTTACATTCTTCCCTACTTAGAAGAATTTTGTCCTCGAAATTAAGAATAATGCAACATAAGATTAGAAAAAAATGCTATACAATTATAATATAAAATTTTATTTCTTGATTCTCAAACAAATGAGGGAAATACTCTCTCATGGGATCCTCATGCTTCCAAGTAGACTCGTCCGCTGAATGATGCTTTCAAGCAACTTAGAAAGTCTAATCGTCTAACCTCTTAACACATTCTTGCTGCGGTCAAGAATCCCAACTGGCTGCTCCTCATAATATAAGCTCGGCCAAACGGTATTCTCATAATGATCAAGCACATCACTAGGGTCTGGCATGAACCTTCTCAACTGAGATACGTTGAATATATCATGAACACCCTCTAGTGATGGGGGTAATACAAGATGATAGGGTACTTCTATAATATCCCGCTACGTACAAGGCATTTGGTTGGCTTGTTGGATGCAATCAGAATGTTGGACCGAGACTTGTATTAGAAATCAAAGGAATTGAGACTGATGTAGTCTCTTAGCTGGCCCACTACCAGAATAAGTCGTTTTAGCGACGCATAAAGACGTCGCTAAAACGACAAATTACGTCGCTAGATATATTTAGCGACGGGATTATCGACGTTTTGTGATCGTCGTTGAAATGTAAGTCGCTAATCTCCGAAACGTCGCAAAACGTCGCCATTATCGACGTTTACCGACGTATATGTACGTCGGTATATTGCCGACGTCTACCGTCGTGACGTCGGTGGATTACCGACGTTTTACTGCGTATCGCTACGCGTCGGTAAATTACCGACGTACTACCGACGAATAGTCGGTGGTTTAGTGACATGATCAAAGTCGCTAAACGTCGGTAAATCATGGGAATTCCTGGGAATAGTAGCGACGTACACCGACGTTTACCGACATTCTCCGACGTTTATAACGTCGCTAAAACGTCGGTAAACTGAAAATATTACATATTTACCGACGTTTACCGACGCAAACTTACGTCGATGTCCGTCGGTAAACGTCGCTAAAACTGCAAAAAAATTAAAAAATAAAATACAGAATGTCCATTTCTCCCTGCAGTTTAAAAAGATAACCATTTCTCACTGTAGAATAGGATCCAAACAATCACAGAATGTCCATTTCTCGCTGTACACAACTAACCAAGTTTGTATACTTGACGTCGATAATTGCGAATAACCAAATATCCAAATAACCAGGTTTACAACAATCACACAACAACTAACCAAATAACCAAATATCCAAATAACCAAATAACCAAATATCCAAATAACCAAGTATCCAAATAACCAAATATCTAAATAACCAAATATCCAAATAACCAAGTATCCAAACAACCAAGTATCCAAATCTACACAACCAACAAATATCCAAGTCACAAAGAATGAAACAAACACAGAAACAATCCTAACTAGGACTACTAGGAATCTGGTGCAGAAGGGCACCGCCGCGACGAAGGGATACGAACAACTCATACTCCTCACGTGAAATCGATACCGATGGAGGCAGTGACGTCGGTGGAGTCGGTGTCGAAGAAGATGGTGGTGTAGGCGGCGGAGTCGACAACGATAAAGGCGCACCCGGAAGACTAGCACGCTCCAATGCTGCAAGTCGCTGGTGGTATGAATCCATGATAGATAACATTCTATCACTGCTCTCGACCATCGACTCCTGCACCAATCTCATCCTCTCGGCCATGGTCGTCTGTCCTGTCTGCAGCTCCGTGACTGTGCGCTCTAACCCTCCAATGGTGCGCTCTGTCCTCTCAGTCGTCTCCATGAGGTCCATAATACCGCGGTCGAGCGCATCCAATCGTGCTAGCAGCGCAGGATCGTCCGTATGGTGCTGAGACTGCTCCTCGATCCGTCGTAGCAGGTCGTCACGGAGAGACTCCATCATCTGGTGGACTCGGGCAGACTCCTGGGACGGCTGTGGACCATGCACACTAGCAAAAGATGTCCTAGAGGACTGGGTCGCAACTAGGGCGCCATAGGATCCCGTACCATAGTATGTACCCCTACGGAGTCCACCAGCAGCGGCAATCCACAGTTCGTCCTCCGACAGAGCTTGAGTGGGCTGCGAGGAAGTACCGGCCTCTCCTGCATCAGGTGCACTAGCAGTCGCCCATTCCCGCAGCCTCTGATACTCGGCCTAGAAAGTACTTATTATTACTAACTTCTAATTTCTAATTAATGTACTTATTATTACTAATTTCTAATTAATGTACTTATTATTTCTAATTTCTAATTAATGTACTTATTATTACTAACTACATGAATATTTATTTGCATCATATTTACTAAGTTATATTAAAATTTACACGAAGTATTAAATTAAGATAACGTATTGTAATACTTACATAAGTCTGATCGGCCCTCTCGTCAATAAGGTCAGCGCCGCGACGATGGGTGGCCAGGAAGACGGTCACCATGTCGGCGTTACCGACCTTCCTTATATGTAATTAAATATATTATCTTAGTAATAATTTATCGATTTTGCATTATAATAATATTTCTAAAAGAGGAAGACATACCAGACGACGAAAATGTTCTATCATCGGAATCGACCCACCGCACCACTTCGAGGCATATTGCCTAGCCGCCTTGGCCTTCTCCGACTTCTCCTTGTACTTTGGCTCCTCGAATCGAGTCTTCATCGCATTCCATTAATCAGGGGTGATCCAACCTTGGATCGGCTTTCCAGCATGATCACGATCCTTCTGATCATTGATAGAGTCGCGGATCAGCTTGGCAGCTACGACAGGAAATATCCCCTCGATAAGCTCGGCCCGGTGCGGTGGATAGAAAAACATATCCTAGAAGAGCGCAAAACAAATATTTATCAGTTATATATAATATACAAAAATTATATGATTCATGTTAAAAGCAAATATATTTTAACCTTGAAGCGCGCAAACCAGAAGGCCTTCCTCTCGTCCGGAGCCTCAGAGTAGTTAATCCAAGCACCACCATAATTATGCCTCAACATGTGGCCTAGACGTCTCTGTAACTCTGGGGGACGATATCTATACAAACATATTATATTCATAAAAAAAGTTAAATTATGATAAAAACAGAAAGAAAAAAAATTATAAACCAAAGCACCTACTTTGTACCGTCGGCCCAGATCTTCGTCCTTCTCTCCTCCGGAGGTGCGCACGCATCATCTGCATGATGCTGGTCGACCGTCGGCGCCGCCGCCTCGGCCGTCGCCGCAGCCTCCGCCATCTGCTCATCCGTCTCCATCATCGTATCAGCAGTAGGAACGCTAGACGGGCGATCACTCTCAACAGGCCTGGAACTACTCGTCCCAGGAGATATCCCACGTGACGTCGTCCCACCAGGCCCACCTACTGTCCGATATGGAGGAGTAATCGGCGACGAGGATCCAGAGCCGGTACCAGAATGAGGTACCGAAGGAAAACTCCGTCCTCTAGCAGTACCTGTAGGAAGTACCGGAGGAGAGTGACCTCGTTGTCCCCTTCGGTACGCTCCGCGACGACCTGCCATACCTGATAACAGAATATGATAATACAACAAATAATAGAGACTAGAAATATGAAAGTACAACAAATAATAGAGACTAGAAATATGAAAGTACAACAAATAATAGAGACTAAAAATATGAAAGTACAACAAAGACAAGATAATAACCAAGACAACATATGATGATACATTCTACAATAAACATCTAAGCCCAAATAATGTATTCTAGAAGAAACATCTAAGTTCAGATAAGTATATCTCTCTCAATCATCTTCAGAATAATCATCTTGTTCGTCTTCCTCGACCTCATCTTCCTCTTTCTCCTCATCTTCACTTTCATCTTCGCCTTCGTCGGCTTCGTCTTCCTCTTCGGATAATTCTACATCTTCTACATTATGTGTCGTGTAATGCGTAACTTCCGTGGAGTCCACATCGACAATATTGGTTACAAGAGGTAGCTCGTCCTCCTGGTAAGCTTTTTCGTCAACATCAAAAGTATCTCTGGCTTTAGTCTTGCATACTGCCCACCAGTCAGACTTCGTTGCTCCCCGTCTCGGATAAGCTGTAAAGTACACGAGCTGAGCCTGAGTTGCTAGGACAAACGGTTCGTAGCCTTGATATCTACGCTTGTAGTTTATATCCAGAAGACCATGCTTGTCAATTTTCCAACCTTGATTTTCAATCGGATCGAACCATTCACACTTGAACAACACAATCTTTGCAGGTTCTCTGCCATTATTATATGACAACTCCATAATCTCTCGCAAGATGCCAAAGAAATCATTTCCTGGATCGACGTCTTTGTAGTTCGAAGACTTGATACACAAACAACTATTTTTCGTGGAATCAAGATCCAGGAAGCTGTCTCTGATCGGAGCATTTGTCGACTTGAACCGAAATCCATTGATACAGTAACTTGGCCATATTTTAACAAGAGTAATTGGTCCCTTGGCAAGAGTTCTAATTAATTCAATCTCGGGTGAAATTAGACGATCGACCTGAATATCAAATAAGTGATAATAAGTTATTTATTGTGCAGTTGCATTAGAAGAGGCCTGTAATTATCGAGCTACTTACATATTCGCTCAACCAAGAAGGAAAATGACGTCTTATTTCTTGTTCTAATGCTTCGTCTGTTAGGTAGGGTCTAACCAGCCTCAACTCATCATTATATGTGCTGGAAAACAACGAAGCAACGGCCGATTAGTACAATAATATTAGCTTATACTATTACATTGAGATGGCGTAAACTCATCATCCTGAGTTACTTACCCCTCTAGCTTCTCCACTTCATCCTCGTCGCAATTGAGTAATACATACAACTGAGCAGCCCTTAGCTCTTCGTCATTCAAATATCTCTTCTTTATTTTCCCCGAAGGCTTTTCGGACGCATTGAATACTTTCAGTATTCCATCATTAAATTCTTGATATCCGTCGTCGTTTCTCGGAGCCCTCATTCTATTCGTAGCAACATGAGGTTTGAAATAGGAGGAGCAAAAATTTGTAATCTCCTCGAGAATATAGGCTTCACAAATAGAACCCTCGACCCGAGCCTTATTTTTCACCTTTCTTTTTAGGTGATTCAAATGTCGCTCGAACGGGTACATCCATCGATATTCGACGGGTCCACCAACACGTGCCTCATAGGAAAGATGAATCGACAAATGCTCCATAGAGTCAAAGAATCCAGGAGGGAACACCCTCTCTAACTTGCACAGTGTTACCGTAATGTCCTTCTCTTGCTTTTCTAGACGTTCAACGAGCAATTTCTTAGAACAAAGGTCCCTGAAGAATATGCTAAGCTCCGTCAATGGATCCCAAACTGCCTGCGATAAGAATTCCCGAAATGCAATCGGAATTAACCGCTCCATGAATACGTGACAATCATGGCTCTTCATACCTGTCAGTTTGTTCTCCTTGAGGTCGACGCATCTTCTCAAGTTCGAAACATACCCATCTGGAAATTTCAGACCTTGAATCCACCTACAACGCCTCACTTTATCCTCCTTCTCCAGTGAGAAAATTGCCTTAGGCTGCTTCAACTTTCCATTCCCGTCCTCTATCAAATGCAATGCAGGACGTCTACATATTTCTTCCAAGTCCAATCTAGCCTTTGGATTGTCTTTCGTCTTCCCCTTTACGTCCATTACAGTATTAATTATGTTGTCGAACACATTCTTCTCGATATGCATGACATCAAGGTTATGTCTAATCAGATTGGTGCTCCAATATGGAAGATCCCAGAATATACTCCTCTTCGTCCAGTTATGAGTGCGACCAAATCCGTCACACTTGTAGCCCGTAGCAGGCTCCTCAATAGCTCTTGGTAAATCTTTTACCTCTTCCCATATCGTGTATTCGGTCCACCTTGGCGGGGGATTAGCCTTCTCCACAACGCCAGCACGAAAAGCATTCCTGTTCCTCCGGTACGGATGATCCTTCGGCAGGAATTGTCGATGACAATCGAAGAAGCACGGTTTGCCTCCGTGTTTCAAACGGAAAGCCTTAGTGCTGTCCATGCAATACGGACATGAAAGACGACCATGCGTGCTCCATCCAGATAACATTCCATAGGCCGGAAAGTCATTGATGGTCCACATAAGTGCTGCCCGCATCCGAAAATTTTGTTTTCTAGATACATCGTACGTGTTGGAACCTACTTCCCACAGCTGATTCAACTCATCAATCAACGGCTATAAATACACATCGATATTCCTTTTCGGATTGTTCGGACCTGGGATAATAACGGTGAGAAACATATACGGAGTCTTCATGCACATCCAAGGTGGTAGATTGTATGGGGTTACGATCACAGGCCAACACGAATATTGGGATCCCGAAAGTCCGAATGGGGTAAAACCGTCGGAGCAGATACCCAATCTGACATTACGCGGATCAGAAGCAAAATCTGGATACTCTCGATCAAAGTGCTTCCATGCTTCTCCATCAGATGGGTGATCCAACACTCCTTCAGTATGTTCCCGCTTATGCCAACTCATGTTTTCTGCAGTTTCCTTCACCATAAACAACCGCTGCAACCGCGGCGTCAACGACAAGTAGTGCATCGAAGAGGTAGGCTTCCTGGCACCGACAGACTTTTCTCTACCACATGCCTTGTAGCGATCGACACCACAAAATCTGCAGGCGTCTTCATCCTTGTCGTCTTTGTAGTACAACATGCACCCATTGCGACAGGCATCGATTTTTTCGTATCCCATCCATAGTGATCTAACCATCCTCTTAGACCGGTAGAAGTCTTTAGGCAACTTCGCACCCTCAGGCAATATTTCTATAAGCAACTCCATAAGATGGTTGTAGCAATCTTGCGACATGTTAAAATCGGACTTGATGCTCAACAATCTTGTAACCACCTCCAACGGTGAATGATCCTCACAACCAGGATATAATGGAGTCCTTGCATTCTCCAGCAACTCCATGAACTGTGCAGCATCGGGGTTCGGTGCCTCCTCAGGTGCATCATGATCATCCGGATCGAAACTAGGCCCGGCCGCATCGAAAACCATGTTCACCAACCCATCGTCGTAAGGAGCGTTGTTGTGGACATCCACATAAGGCTCGTACTCCGATGCTAAAGACACAAGTTCTCCGTGCTCGCTCCACTGATAGTAATTCGGCGTGAAACCCTTCGAGTATAAATGATACGTGACATCCACTTCTGGATGATATTTCAAGTTACGACATCTTACACACGGACACTTAATTTTGGTACCGTCCATGTACTGAGGGAACGCCTTAGCAAACTGCAGGAACTGGTGTACACCCTCTATGAATTCATCCCGCACACCATACATGTCATCAGGATGACGGTTGTACATCCAAGTACGATTCTGCAGATAGTAATTCAGCTCCATAATTCTGTAAGATAGATACATCAAGGTAGTAAATGATATGCAATTGTCAGTTCATGTGGTCTACACTTTCCACAGTATATGTACACATGACATTTTACGTTAAATGGTCAGAGATTATCTGTCATCTTCTTTTCGCATTGCTAACTTTTCTTTCGCGTGTTTATGCGTGCGGTGGTCAGAGATTATCGCGGCGGTATATCACCCGTGTCTACAATATTTCATATAGGCTGAGTTGTAGAAGTAAAGTTTTAGGATATTAGTCTATATATTACGTATAGTCCAACCGAGCCAACTCTAAGCTAAACTAGTCCAACTTGGTCAAACTAGCCATTTCTAAGTTGCATAAGTCAAGTTTTAGGATATTAGTCTATATATACTAGTATAAACTCTCCCTCCTCTCCAAATACCTGGTACTAGTTAACCCTCCCCCTTTCTCCCACTAGACACACACATACATATACATGATGTATACAACCACACCATAGTTCCCAGGTTCTTTTAACCTAACTTGCCAGTTGGTACTAACCTCAATAGAACAAACACTCTCACAGCTCAAAATACTAACACATGCTCACGCCTTACTCTTGTGACACTCCCTTTCAAACACAAACACACACCTATATGTTCTCTTACACATGTTGCCATGTTACCTATAAAAATAGGAAACCCTTGTTGTCTAAAATAAGACACAATTATACAAAGAGAACCATACTTAGAACTCACACTTTAAGACAATAGATGAAGGAAGACTTGTATGGAGGATCGATAGGGTTGAGCAATGTCATTTTAGCCTACAAAGAGAACCATATTGTAGAACTCATACTGTAGAACTCACACTTTAACACAATTCTACAAAGAGTTGTCATAGGGTGTTGAGCGATGTCATTTTATTCTTTTCTTCTTCTTGGGATTTTCGAGTATTGGATCTTAAGACATATATAGCTAGAACTTACGAAGAATGGAGTACCATACTTTAACAAATAGATGTTGACTAATTGGTTCATATACTTGTTGTCTAAAATTAGTGTAGGAATGTTGCAAGGTGAAACAATGTATCAAACACTATATCGAAACCCAAACCCAATATGCAAATCCAAATTATACGAAAATACACAAGTGTATGTAGGGGATTAAGTGTACAGAGGTAAAATACATATATATGCATGCTTGGGGGTGTCCACGTGTCCAACAAATGGACATAAAGTGTCCAAAACCTCATGAACACACTGTATCAGTGAACACATGGTCGTAACGTGTCTCCGTGTCCATTTTGGACACGAAAAACACCTCAATTAGGGTTAGGGTTTACCTTCAGTCTCCTCACGGTGGTGGAAGAGGAGGAGGAGGACAAGTTCGGTGGTGGAGGAGGAGGGAATTAAGTGTACAGAGGTAAAATACATATATATGTAAGCTTGGGGGTGTCCACGTGTCCAACAAATGGACACAAAGTGTCCAAAACCTCACGAACACACTGTATCAGTGAACACATGGTCGTAATGTGTCTCCGTGTCCATTTTGGACACGAAAAACACCTCAATTAGGGTTAGGGTTTACCTTCAGTCTCCTCGCGGTGGTGGAGAAGGAGGATCTCGCGGTGGAGGAAGAGAAGGGGCTCGCGGTGGAGGAGGAGGAGGAGAAGGGGCTCGCCGGAGGGAGGAGAAGGAGCTCGCGGTGGAGGAGGAGGATGAGCTGCGCCGGAGGGAAGGGGGTCGGGCTGTCGTCGAGGTCGGGGGAAGAGGGGCGGGAACAAAGAATTTGGGGAGAGGGAGAAATGAAAATTGGAACCGAGGAAACCCTATTTAGTAGAAATTAGCGACGCCCGAAATACGTCGCAAAGCGTCGGTATTAGTTAAATATTCGGCGACGTTATAAACTTTGTGACGCTAAACGTCGCTGAACTGATAAAACTAGCGACGTTTTCTGACAAATCAACGACGTTGATTTTTATTAGACTATAGGTAGTCGCAATATGTCGCTGTATGTCGCTACCAGCGACGTATTATGACGTTTAAATTTGGCGTCGCTAAAACCAAAAATATTGGCGACGTTTTAAGTTGGCGTCGCTAATTACGTCGCTGATATGACTTATTTTGGTAGTGGCCGGATGGAATGAGTGCTGGAATATGGCTCGCTAGTGGGGATATGTCTAGTGAGAAATAGATGTGACTGAAACAAGAAGACCCTTTATGCAAGTGAGTGGAACTGTCCCTTCTCTCTTACTCCTTCATGCTTAATAAAATGGAGTATCGTGTTGCTTTAATATGTCCCTAGTTGTCCCATGGTTTAGTTGCTAATAATAGAGATGCTTATGTTGGCTAATGTTGAGATGAATAAGATATGAACATTGAACTGCTGAATAAATAACACTTGAACTGCTCATGTAACTTGATGCATGAGAACGAATTGATAACATTGTTCCTTATGTTTAATGTTGCTAAAACAAATGAAATACTTGAATAATGAGATGCCTTGTTAATGATACATGAGAAATGAACTAGCTACGCTAATGACACAATGAAATGAATGAAACACTTGAATCATGTATACTCTGTATAACTGTTGCAAGATATAAAATATTGCTTGTTTATTCTTAATTAAACGGAATGATGTGAGTAACGATCTGATGCGATGAAATAAGAATGTGTAACGATAAGGCTTGGGATCATGGAGATCACCAAGTGGAATAATGGAAAGATGGAATGATTAGTCGTTGAACACGGCTCGAAATTGAGATAAGATATTGAACTGTTGGCTTTGCTTACTTTCAGTTGTTTTACTATGCACTTGTGTTTATCGAGTCGACATGCATTTGCATGGTCATAGACGTACTTGTGCACAAGTTTAAGTAAGTTTCCTCGAACGGTACCTGGGGCGCTAGGACCTATTCGACCCGAAAGGAAATTTGGTCGTGCTATAGTGGCACGAGGTATTATGGGACATTCTGCTAGGCTTGTAACCTACCCTAGAATGTTGTATCATAATACCAATTGGAAAGTCCTTTATGGTGCAGTTTTACCAACGACCAAGTAGTCAGTATGCATGCTAATGAATATTTTGTGCAGACATAGTTAGTATATCATATTATCCTATATTTTTATACAGATGCGAGGGAGTTGGCTATCGTTAAGAAATCACTTAAATGTGATATGGTTATTTACATGTTGAATTCAACTTGACTGCTTAACATGTTATCAGTAATGATAAGATGTTGCCTTTTTAGGATATTACCATAACACTCTTAGCTTGTTAACTCAATGTTGCTTAGATGATGGCTTACACAAAGAAATGTTATATCATGCTATAACATGTTTACTTCAATGAATTCTGCTCAAAAACTGTAAACTGATGTTAGGCCCAAATAGAAAGATCACTCTAATAAATGTTTGCTCAGATGACTACTTAGTTTTAGTTTAGGCAAGTGGCCTGGTTCTCCTCGCCAGTACATAGATGATGTACTGACCCAACTTGTGGGCACTCTTTTTAGGTGCTCATACTTGGGAAATACAGTACATAAAGATCAGCTTGAACAGTTTCGCGGCATCGATGATTTATTGGGCATACAGAAGATCTCCTTGCAAAAGATGATATCTTCTGTTTATAAAGGACATAATGTATGGAACATTATAAACAAGTGGTTCCAGTGAGCTATAAGCCAAGTCGGCATATCCATTTGTAAGTCTATGTATCAAGTATCAAATGTAAGCCTAATGGCAGGCATTTCAGTTGGCTATCAATGTAAAGTGAGTTGTTTTGTGTTGTAAGCTCTGCACTCCGGAGCAAGCTTTCTACTTTTACTTCAAATATCAATAAAGAGAACTTATTCTACATATCTCAATTGGACTTTAAGTTATCTACTTATCTCCGCTGCTATGAATCAATAATGTGTTTTGTCCAATGAAAGAGATGTAACATTATTATCTTCAATTTTTCTGCTTATGCCGCTGCGATGTGATCCTATTTATCTATTTTGTACCGTCTTTGCCTTGTATAAGTGCAACACTAGACTTGTACGGCATCATGCCCAAGCGAGGATGATCGGTTCCCAGAGATAAATACGAGGATGAATGACTCTGCGAAATCGGGACGTGACAAATTGGTATCAGAGCACGGCTTTACATCCTTGGACTCTTATTTGATTCGCTTCAAATCAAAGTTGCATCTGCGATAAACCAAAGTTGCTTCCACGATAACTAAATATTGCTTCCGCGATTAAATCAAAGATTACGTTCGCAATTATTTCAAGTTGCTTCTCCGTTCATTCCGAGTTGTCTTATGTCTCAAAAAGTGGTTGACCCTCTTGGCTGCTCATGATGTTCCATATAATAAGTCTAAATACAATGTGATGCCCCTGAATGTTCGTTTGTTGTTGTTTTAGATACTAATAACCCAACAGTGACTCGATGCTATAGTATGATATGCTATGAATGATATTTGAAATGTGAGAATAGAGAAAAGTTGCCATGTGTGTTGTAACCTATTGAGAATTGCATGTGATATTGGAAAAAAATAGTGAATGAAACAATTGATGGATGAGTTCAACAGAATTGATGAGTTGACTCATGTGTGTTGGCTAGTGCTTTTGAGACCCTAAGAATGTTAGCTTTGTGTTATGATCAGTTAGATCACGATTGTCCGGAATAGATTGGGTTTGGTATGGTTTAAGGATGGCTTCATTTCTGAGTAGTATATACATCTACCACTTCAGAATGAGATGTATCGTGACCCTTTCCATCGGATAGCAATGTGTCTATCTATGAGCCTTGGATAGTACTAAGACTTAGCTGGGAGTCACGCCATATTACTAGGTGACTCGAGTGTCCCTTGACGGTGAATTTATGCTGGGTAGTAAGAATTATCGAAAATTATAGCGGGTGCCTTGGCTAATAATTTTCTCAGTCAGGTGATGGCTCAGACTAGTCGGATGATAGTCATGTTGTGGATAATGGATTTGGCTAGAGAATGTTGTGGCTTAGAACATGGAATGATAGTTACGATTAGTTGGATGAAATCATGTATGACTAATTACAGTCTGGTTGCTAAATTGAATTTTTTTTAGAAATGTTGTCCGTGACCCGAAGGAATGTTGAAAATTTGTGCTTGACCCCAAGGTGTGATAGATGTTAACCCATCTTGACCATCGAAGGATAGATTCTAAGAAGTATGAGTTCGTGCTTGATGAGATGGATAGTCGTTGCATACGTGTATGCATGCTGAGAAATTGAAGTGTATCACAAAGGTAACAAGTGGTGACCCTGAATACTTGTGTTGCAAAAAGAATGGTTAATTGATGCATAAATTGTCGGATTGGAATGGAATAAGTTACTAGACCCTTGCGGTATGAAATCTTACGAATGTCCGTATGAGATTTTGATTGCTGGAAAACAAATCGGATTAGAAACCACAAAATGTGTTGGATAGTGTCGGTAGATGGTGTGACGGTATAGACGACTATCAATTGGGATATAGATTGTTGGCTTACGATATAGTGGTATGACTTTGCCATACCGACCGAATAATATGATTCTATAGTTACGTTGAGACTATCAGAATCAATGAACCTTGAATAGTTAGCCTCGGTATATAGACCCATGTGGATACAAAATGATTTGGAACTAAAATTTGATTGTTAGGAATTTACTTGATGGATTAGATTGCTTGGAAATATATATCGGGTCAAAATTTAGACCGTAATGTTGCTAGATCGATCTTAGTCGATCATTGGATAAAGTCTAGAATGAGCCTCTTTGGGAATTAGTTCTTTGAGGATGACCTTGGATAGATAGACTTGACCATAGATACTGGGGGTTGCATAACCAATTGTCGGCATAGTCGGCAATGAAGATTAGTTGTTCAGGGTGAGTTTATATCCATAGGTTCGGGTAGAGTTGCTTGGAATCCTCGGTTGATTGTTGGCCTAAAAATGAGAACCTAGAAGTCATCCACTCTAGGGGAGTCACCTGAATAATTAGGTTTAGTTGTCAGTATTGCTAGCCTTAGAGACTTGACCGAATAATAGGGTGACCGTTGGCGACCCATAGGAGACCCTTTTGGGTATTGAACGAGAGGTGGTGGTAATGAGTATGACCTAAGGAAGTGTATACTACAAGTATATCCTACACGTGAGCCTCATAGATGTTTGACCCTTGGGAAGTAATGTGTCGGCCTATAGTGGGAACTGTAATAGTAGGGTAAGATTTGAGTTATATGTATCAAGGAGTGAATTGTCCCATAAGATGGAAGTGACCGCTCAGGACAAAATGTTGGATCAGTATCAAAAGTCGGATAGCTGGTTTAATATAAAATGTTGTGTATCGAGTTGGAAAAGATGGACCGTTGCTTAGAAGTTTAAACGTTGATTTCATAGTCGGCAAGAAGAGTTGAAATGAGATATGGAGGAATGAATATTATATTGGACATAATGCTCCACGGTGTGACCCTTGAATTTTTACCTTTAGAAGTAGTGAATTGCCTCGGTGGGAAATGTTGTTGGATTCGGGAAGGAATAGCATATTAGTTATTGTGAACTCTTTGTACGATTGGTTTCAAGTTAGACCCTTGGCTTGAATATTAGAAATATGGTGCTTGGATAAGGAACTTATCCAAGTGTCCCTGATGTTAAGTGTTGTGGCTTCAAAGATAGCGATTGTGACGAAGCTAACGAAGTAATAAGTCAATTGAAAGGATGCTAAGTCAAATTTAGGAAAGAGAGTTGCACCTGTGGCTTATCGAATCACAATATCACAGAAGTTGGTTGAAATACATATATTTTGGAGACGCCTAAAGTATGTGTATGGATCCAACCGAAGTGATAGTGTGACCAAGATAACACTGTAGAGAGAGAGCACTAGCATGTGTTGGCCCAATAATTGTATCATGTTTTTGAATATGGTTAATATGTTAAGTTTAGCACTTCATTATCACTAATCTTCATACTATCGCTAAAAGCATTTCTACTTATACTTATACCTTTGGTGATATGTGCCTATTGGTTTACATATTAGTGATATGAGCTTATCTATCTTAAATTTAATCGGGTTGCCAAAATCAAAACTAAATTTTTGATTGTGGTCATTCAATTAAGTTTAATCATTATGATATAACTAATATTTATGTTATCGTCTTAGCACTTATACTTAAACTCAGCATTGTCCTAATGTGCATTAAACCTATCATAGTTGCTACTATGCATATTGCTTTGTTCGTCTAACATGTACATGCAGAAAAGCAATAAGCAAGATCAATGTGGACATATGCAATAAAGAAATTATGGTGGGCCAAAGATGATGGATCCCACAAGATTTTTCTGAACCACCCGACGACATCTCTGGAGCCACGCACCGGGGGTTCCGCTGCCCATGCCATCATCATTTCAAGACTCTGAAGAAGCCTGCACCTGCCTAAGTTTATCTGGAGTCTGTAATGAGTCTTAGGAATTATTGTAAACACAAAAAATGGGTGGCAAAATCGAAAGCTAGGGCAGAAATAAGCCCAGGATCATTTTTGGTGGAAAATGGCATACCGACGGTACCGGTGTATACCGACGGTATACCGATTTTTGTTCACAGAAAGTTTCTGTTTACAAAACCGGCATACCGACGGCATACCGGTCCATACCGACGGTATACCGCTTCCGAAACGTTGAAATTTCAACGGTCGGATTTCCAGCCATTAATGATCCCAACGGCTATATTTCTAGCCGTTGCAATCCCAGACCGGTATACTGCCGGTATTCCGGATCATACCGGCGGTATGCCGGTTCGTGGACTGAAAAGTTGCCTTGAGCTCTTTTCAATGCTTTGGTTATAAATAGCCTTGAACCCCTTCATTCAAGGTTGATGTTTTGAGCCTAAAAAATTTCTAAACCACCAAAGCCTATCCACAAACAACTCTACAAAGCTTTCATTTGCCATCCACAAATTGTGTTAGAGTTATTGAGTTGAAAAGTGAGACCTTCATCTTATTGTATAAGGAGACCAAAACCTATTGTGAAAGGTTGAAGTTGGGGAGGCTTCATATCCAAACTCTCGGTTGAAGTTGGAGAGTCTTCGTATCCAAACTATCGGTTGAAGTTGGGGAGTCTTCGTATCCAAACTCTCGGTTGAAGTCGGAGAGGCCTTCGGATTAAAGCTCTCGTGTAAGAAGTTGGCGAGTTCTTCGGATCCTAACTCGTGTGTAACTATTTGCTCAAATAGTGGATTAAATCCGGAGAGAGTTCCGGGACTGGATTGCCTCTAGGAAGGATACCAGGATACATCGGGTGTCGGTATTGTTATTGCTTCTTCTCTTGCACTTATATTTTTAAATTGCCAATTAGCTTGTGCTAAGTGCTTGATTAGTTAGCTTGACCCTATTCACCCCCCCTCTAGGGTTCCTACAGCATGGACTTTGGCTTAAATGCGTATGTTTTGGAGATGCCTAAAATATGCGTATGAATCCAAATGAAGTGGTAGGCTGCAACGAAGATAGAGCTACATGGAAGAATATTGGTGAATCAATGAGAAGTATAAACATTTTGGAAAAGAGAAAGATGGATCGAATCATTGATGAATTAAGTGGTACAGTTGGATAACAATCTCGAGATGGTCGAGTGAACTGAAATGGATATTGAATTAAAGCTGAATAACTTATTGTGAAAAGTATTTTTAGTAGAAGGATTTGTTCCCTTAAGTTTCAAGGATGAAACTTTTTCTAGGTGGTATATTATGTAATGTCCCGCTCCGTGCGAGGCATTTGGTTGGCTTGTTGGATGCGATCAGAATATTGGACCGAGACTTATGCTGGAAATCAAAGGATTTAAGACTGATGTAGTCTCTTAGCTGACCGATTGGAATAAGTGCTGGAACATGGGTCATTGGTGGGGCTATTTCTAGTGGGAAATAGATGTAACCGGAATAAGAAGATCCTTTATTCAAGTGAGTGGAACTGTCCCTTCTCTCCTACTCCTTCATGCTTAACAAAATAGAATATCATGCTGCTTTAATATGTCCCTATTTGTCCCATGCTTTAGTTGCTAATAATAGAGATGCTTATGTTGGCTAATGAGATGAATAAGATATAAACATTGAACTATTGAATAAATAACACTTGAACTGCTAATATTACTTGATGCCTGAGAACGAATTAATAATATTGTCCCTTATGTTTAATGCTGCTGAAACAAATAAAATACTTGAATAATGAGATGCCTTGCGAATGATACATGAGAAATGAATTGGCTACGCTATTGACATAATGAAATGATTGAAACATTTAAATCATGTACACCCAGTGTAACTGTTGGCTTTGCTTACTTTCAGTTGTTTTACCATGCACTTGTGTTTATCGATTTGACACGCATTCGCATGGTCATGGACGTACTTGTGCACAAGCTTGAGTAAGTTTTCCCGAACGGTACCTCGGGCGTAGAGACCGATTCGACCCGGGAATAAATACTGATCGTGCTATGGTGGCACGAGGTATTATGGGACATTCGGCTAGGCTTGCAACCTACCCTAGAATGGTGCATCGTAATACCGGTTGGAAAGTCTATTATGGTGCAGTTTCACCAACGACCATGTAGTCAAGATGCATTCTAATGAATGTTTTGTTCAGACAGAGTAAGTATATAATATTATCCTGTATTTTTATGCAGGTGAGAAGGAGTCGACTATCGGTAAGAAATCACTTAAATGTGATATATTTACATGTTGAATTCAACTTGACTGCTTAACATGTCATCAATAATGATAAGATGTTGCCTTTTAGAATATTACCATAACATGCTTAGGTTATTAAGTCAATGTTGCTTAGATGATGCCTTACACAAAGAAATGCTATATCATGCTATAACATGTTTACTTACTTCAATGAATTCTGCTCAAGAACTGTAAATTGATGCTAGGCCCAAATAAAAAGATCACTCTAATAAATGTTTACTCAGATGAGTACTTAATTTTGGTTTAGGCGAGTGGGCTGGTTTTGCTCGCCAATACATAGATAATATATTGACCCACGTTGTGGGTACTCATTTTAGGTGCTCGTAGTTGGGAAATACAGTACACAAAGATCGTCTTGAACAGTGTAGGATCGATGGCGCCTCTAGAGGGAGTGCAGTGGAAAAATAATTACCGATAAAAATATCTAAGCAGGTGAAGCAGATAATCAATCAAATTTAAAGTGTGAGTAAAGCAGTAAATACTAGAGGCAAGAAAGCAATACGCAGACACAACAAGTTTATTCGGATTTTCCTCTGAGAGGACTAGTCCAGTTCGCAAAAAATCTTTCTTGATATAATCCACTATTTTGAATAGAGATTACACCGCGTGCTTTAATCTGAAGAACACGCCAACTTCAACACCGTCGTGTTTTTATCCGAAGCCCACGATCAAACTTTAACAACACCTTTTGAAGAAAAGCTTTTATATGCCAAGCTTTGTATAACTCGAATACTCCTAATCGAAAACCACCGGCACTAGAAGAATCGGGTTGTCTTGGAGATTTGAAGATTGAAGCTTCGTAATTTGAATAAAAAGCTTAGGAATAGGTAGAGAAGATGAAAAATGAATGAGTGAATAGAAATAGAAATAGAAATTTCTTCTCTTTTTATAGGTTTTTCTAAGACAGAGTTCGGGCAGAACTCGGTAGCCTAACGTTCATAATTTTGAACGTTGGTGATCCAAAAGAATAGGTAAAGCTTCTGACCAGGATGAAATCCAGGTGACCAAGTTCGGGCAGAACTCTGGCCGAGTTCGGTTACCAAGGTTTCTAGTCAACCTGATTTGGTTTTGGCTTTTGGATGTGGGTTTGGTTTGGTTCACGAAATGAATCAAGTTTGGGTCAGGAGAAATGGATCAAAGATAGGTTTTAGGGTTGATTTTTCTAAATGCCAGTGATCCCGACTTACACTTTAATCTAGACTCAATAAAAAAATACAAAATAAATGTATAAAAAATTAGTGAAGATGTAAACTGTAATTTTTGATTTCTTTTCATATCACGTTCGGAGTTTTAAATCAATTATCGAAATCGGTTTGACTATGTCTTAATGGACCAAAATCTCCTCCATTTTGATAATTTGACAAAACTACAAGTTATACTAAGGAATGGTCAGCTCGATTTGGAAGTAGACTTGATAAGGTACTGGAGGTACAGTTGCAGCTTTGGCCATCAATATTGGTACAATATAATTACTCCCCCGTAATGTACGGTCAAGTCATGTTACTCACCCGTAACAAAACATATCAGTTGATTTTGTCTAGAAAAGAAAAAAATTCTCCAAACAAACTTTTAGTGATAAATTTTTTTAAGCAACATGCAGCAGAGCATTTTAGTATCCATCATTTAGTATCATTTATTATTACTCCCCCGTTTTGTCATATGAACAAAATGATAGTAGTAATACTCAGCACAGTCAAGTGTAATAAAAATATTAGACATAAAAAAACATGCATAGTGCTGAAATAAGAAATACTCGCATAAATTGAAATAGAAAGAGTACATACGACACTAATAAAATTGATAATATTGAAAAAAGCATTTATCACTAATACATTGTCACACAAAAAAATGAAAAACATAACTAGTGGTGAACTACCATGAGGAAGAATATCCTCAATCGTCATCCTCATCATCATCATCATCATCAGCTCTGGAAGGATCGGTCTTAGTAGAACGGTTGGGATCATATCAGGCAGCAGCAGGGTCAAAGTAACGCTGAGCCTCTGGATCATCAATCCGATAGCCAAGTCTGGTAGGATCACGAACCATAGAGATGTGTCCACTAGGGTTGTGAGAAAGACTGTATGACATATCCCATATAGAGTTGGATATGGCCTGGAGCTGGAGAGTGGTACGGAAATCCATAGATCGAAACTGATCCATCATAAGAGTCTAAAGTGACTCAAGGATAACACCACCGGGAGGATGAGTATCAGCAGCTAATGGGTCAACTGGAGGAGGAGCCGTAACAGTAGGAGCAGGAGCAGAATGACTATGCTTATGAAGATACGCATGAGCACCATCCTCAGCACAATCCTCGAGTCCAACCTCAAAGTGCTGAAAGATGTAAGGGAGATACATCGCATAAAGAAGACGTCGCGATTTATTGTGACACCGTTCCATGGTGGCGATAATAGTCTTGGATAGACTAAAGGGGATGTGAAAATGGAGATAATAGATAGTTGAAAGCTCTAGATAGGAAATCTCATCAGTGGCAGTATTCTTTGGAATGATGGTGGAGAATACCATTCTATGAAGATCATAGAAATAGTATAACTACCACTTTTCCAAAATGAGGATAATTTTGAACTTTTATAAAATTGACCATGTTAATTGTTAAATAATAGATTTAAATTATGTTAATGATAAATTGGTGAATTTTTGATTATTTTAATAATATTTAAATTGATTGATTGTGATTGTGTCCCTTGCTAGTGAAACCTTAGAACTACTTAGCCTAGAGGCTAACCATGACCTTGGAGACCTAGCTAATATGATTAGATTAGTTCACTACCACTTTTTATGCTAAGGGTATTTTGATAATTTGTAAAATATTATTATTTTAGAATTTTATTTAATAAATAATGTGTTAAGTGTTATATTAGGTCTAACCCTAGAATTACCCTAATCTAGATGTTGATCATGAACCTAGAGGCTTAGTTAGTATATTTGAACTAATTAACTAAGTTCTACAGTATCTAAATATTATGTTAGAACTAGATATTTGTGCAAAATCCTAATCAAGTTTGGGCCTTTACCTAAAGGGCTAGAATTGATGTCTTGAGAGGCCTTTCAAGTCAATTGAACCTAACCCGAACACTTGGTAACCCCATGGCCGGCTACATATGACCCTTCCCTTGCCTATATATAGTATAAGTTGCCCCCTTCTTCCCTTACATTGAAACCCTAACCCTAAATTGGTGTTCTTCCCCAAAATTGCCTCCTTTCTTCAAATCACCTCCAAATTGGACGAAATCAATTGCAATACACTCCCCTAGTGTAGATGAGGTCTCTATTGGCAAGCTAGCAAGGATTGGGAGCAATTTGGCAATTGGATTTGGTGTGGGATCCTTTCAAAGGGCTTTTCATTGAGATTCCAACTCTTAATAGGTAATGACCTCTAAACCTATTAATTTCCTGATTTCTCACCATAGATGTATTCATTTAGCGTCCCCCAGCCTTAGGCTAAGTTTAGTTAGAAATCGAATCCATTTAGGGTGCGTATCGAAGAAGTATCGAAGAGTTATTCAAAGTGTTTGATGAAATGCCTCTTAGAACTTTTTGCTCATGGTTTTCTAAATAAATTATATATTTAGGTAGCCCTATATGTGTAGATTAGATCTGTGTATGACTGAGTCGATTTTCATGTCCTTACCTGTGTCAAAACGGACACGGGGATGCCAGCTGAGCCTGCGTAGGCACAGTAGCAGTGCCCTGCTACTGCCGTGTCAGTGCTCACTGGATATGACACTTTTTCCCGAGTTGGTGGCAGTTTTGGGTAGCCCCCATGACTGACGTCTAACCTAAGAAATTAGGTTTGATATGGTGGAGTATTCGACTGGTCATTCGACCCACAGATGTGGGGTTCGAGCAGTCGAACACTGCTTTTAGTGTTTTGTATACATACATTGGTTTGACACCTCATGGACACGTTCTTTTTGACACTGTGGACACGTGGACACATAGTAGACGTGTGATACTACTTTACAACACAATTGCTTTGATACTTTATGAACACTTTGCTCGACACACTACACACATGCCATGAACACACACACACCCCTTCTGTCACTTACAATTTTCTGATACTTCTGTTGACACTGTATGACACACACTGCCTTGACACTTGTTTGGACACACACACTCTTTGACACCCTAGCATGTTGACACATTAGCTGCATAATTTCCATGTTCACACACACACCCACATGTTGATACACACATCCTAATACACTTGAGTATCAGAACACACTTGTTCTGATACTGCAAGTGTTTGATACTCGAACACTTCACTGCACTCTAGTTCAAATAACGCTTATTCACACTAGACACTCTTCATAATTTGATTCATGACACATTCACATAGCTTATAGCCACACTACACTGTCTGATACTTTACCTTGACCCTTCACTGCATTCATACATTACCTGGACACATTCCTATTACTCTGTATTTTTACTTTTCGCCTTTCATTCTCTGATACATACCAGTATCAGAGCATGGTATGCCCTCACCCTTCGACTTACCATATTGGTTCAGTACTTGCATTTGGTCCATATTCTTCATCCTTTGTCTTAGCAGCCTTGCATCTGTCCCTTAGCCTAAAGACCTATCACTACTAAAATCTACTCAATTAGCGACATAAATTTAGCGACGTTCGATTAACGTCGCTAAATTGTGTTCATTAGCGACGTTGAAACGTCGCTAATAGTCGCTATTAGCGACGAAATAAGCGACGTAACAATGACATATATTAATTGCATGAGCTAGTCGTCGCTCTGACGTCGCTAATAACGACTAATTTAGTGACGATAGCATTAGCGTCGCTAAATTCTAATTATATTTCCCCCCCAACGATTCATTTCCTCCCATTTTACTCTCTCACTCTTTCTCCTTCCCCCCTCCGGCGCTCTCACTCTCTCCGGCGACTCTCCTCCCTCTTCGGTACGTGACTTTTCCCCTCCCCCTCTCTCTCTCTCTCTCTTTCTCTCTCCGGCTGTTTTGGTTGTTGGTGGTTGGAGGGTGCGGGTGGCTGGGGGGAGGACAGGGGGGGATGCGGGTGGTTGGGGGATGGCTGGGGGGGTAGGACAGGGGGGACGAGGGCGCCTGGGTGAGGGGAGCTAGGGTTAGGGTTCGAGTTAGGGGTGGGTATATGTGGGCGGGGGGGAGGGGAACGGGGGGTGGGGGCGGCTGGGGAGGGGAGCAGTGGGAGTGGGAGCTGCTGGAGGAGGGGAGCAGGGGGGTGGGGGCTGCTGGGGGAGGGGAGCAGTGGGGGTGGGGGCTGCTGGGGGAGGGAGCAGGGGGGTAGGGGCGGCTGGGGGAAGGGAGCAGGGGGTTGGTGGCGGCTGTGGGAGGGGTGGACGGGGGTGGGGACGGATGGGGGGAGGGGAGCAGTGGGGGTGGGGGTGGCTGGGGGAGGGGAGCAGGACGGAGGGGAGGGTTGGGGTTCGGGTTAGGATTAGGGGTGGGGTAGGGGGGGAGGGGGGCTTGGTCAGGGGCACCGATAGTGCCAAAAAATCTGATAATTTAGTAATAATTATTTGTTTTTCGACACCAAAAAATGTGATACTCCGATTCGAACGCACCGATAGTGCCGATATTTGTAACAAGTAGTTTTGTTGGTTGGTTAATTGGTACCATGGTGATCGGGACATATAGTCCCTGCAGTCATTCGACTGGCACGGCAGAAACTATGGTACGACATGGTGATCAGGACATAGTCTCTGCAGCCATTCGACTGGCGAGACAGAAACTATGTAGCCGTAGATAAAGTTGACTGTCCTCCGACCCTCATCCCTCGGCAATGATGATATGACAACCTATCACTATATCTTATATATTAGTAGATGATGTCTTAGTATTACAATATGTGAGTTCATCTTGATTCTGTTACATTATTCAGATATTAGATACGATAAGAACATATACTACACCATATGTACAGAACATAGATGATTCACACTAATGTATGCTAGAATAAATTTTGGGTTGTTTTCTGAGCCATCCGTTCTCACACTTGGCAAAAAATCGAATTTTCTGTATTTTATCTGCTTTCGAAAATGTACTGAAACAAGATGATGGTTCCTTTAGTTAGCTTGCTTATGTTACAATTATATTATTTGTGAATATCGATCTTACCAAATGGCACCCATGACCCGAGGAACGGCACGTCGTTTGAGGGAAACAGTGAATGCTGAGGTGGCTCCTCCTACTGTTAAGAAGGAAGTGGCACCGGTCGCTAGTAAGACCGGGAGTTCTATTCATCCAGCACTGGTAGCTAGTAAGACCAGGAGTTCTATTCATGCAGCACTTGTAATGGACTACATCTCTTCTGCCGCCGTCTATCCTACTTATTCGAGGTGGTTGCGTGATCGTATCACTGAGCGTTTGCGTGAGCTGCGTGGTTCTTATTAGCTATTAGTACTTATTTGTATTGGACTATTTGTATTGGGTTATTTTTGTATTAGACTATTTGTAATGGACTACATATATGAATTAGTACTGTGTCAATCTCTGGATTGTATTAGACTACGACATGGTGATCAAGACATAGTCCCTGCAGCCATTCGACTGGCAAGGCAGAAACTATGTAGCCGTAGATAAAGTTGACTGTCCTCCGACCCTCATCCCTCGGCAATGATGATATGACAACCTATCACTATATCTTATATAGTAGTAGATGATGTCTTAGTATTACATTATGTGAGTTTATCTTGATTCTGTTATAATTTTCAGATACTAGATATGATAAGAACATATACTACACCATATGTACAGAACATAGATGATTCACACTAATGTATGCTAGAATGAATTTTGGATTATGTTCTGAGCCATTCGTCTCCATACTTTGCAATTAAGCATGTGAAATATATCGTTGAAGAACATAAAACTTGTGGTCGTTACTGCAGAAAGTGCAGACTGACATGAACTGACGTACGAAAAGGAGGAGATCAAAGCTGTAACAAGTAAAGTTGTGTTTTGGATGTTCTACTCTTGTAAGCTCTTTGTTCACAAAGCAAGATATAATGAATACAGAACAAGTATCGAGTTTATAACTCTTGTAAGCTCTATACTTGAGTTACGAACTCGATACTTGTTTTGTATTCTTTAATTATAGCTTGCTTTGTGAACAAAGAGTTTACAAGAGTTCTTTTTCCAAAGCACAACTTTTCTTGTTCCAGCTTAGAGCTCCTTATTTTTGTGCGTCAGTTCATGTCGGTCTTCACTTTCTGCAGTAACTTCCTCCAATTAACCTCCTTTCCTTGGCAATGATGATACGACAACCTATCTTGATTCTATTATTATAGTAGATGATGTCTTAGTATTACATTATGTGGGTTCATCTTGATTCTGTTATATCCTTCAGATACTAGATTCGATAAGAACATATACTACACCATATGTACAGAACATAATGATCCACACTAATGTATGCTAGAATGAATTTTGGGTTGTGTTCTGAGCCATCCGTTCTCACATTTAAAAACAGATATGAATTTGTACTGTGAGAGCACCGAAGAGAGTGAGAGCGCCGAAGGAGGGGAGAAGAGAGAGTAAAATAGGAAGAAATGAATTTGTGGGGGGAATATAATTAGAATTTAGCGACGTTCATACTAACATCGCTAAATTAGTCGCTATTAGTGACGTCATAGTGACGTTTCGCGACGACTAGCTCATGTAACTATGTAGCCGAGATGAAGTTGACTGTCCTCCGACCCTCATCCCTCGGCAATGATGATACGACAACCTATCACTATATCTTATATAGCAGTAGATGATGTTTTAGTATTACATTATGTGAGTTCATCTTGATTCTGTTACATTCTTCAGATACTAGATACTAGATTCGATAAGAACATATACTACACCATATGTACAGAACATAGATGATTCACACTAATGTATGCTAGAATGAATTTTGGGTTGTGTTCTGAGCCATCCGTTCTCACACTTAAAACCCATATGAATTAGTACTCTATGTCAATCTTTGTTTTTGTATTTTCGGCGAACCCATGGGTTGGATTCTGTATTTTGTATTTTGGATTCTGTATTTTGGCTCCAGATCCAGCTCCATTTGTATTAATCTACGGTACGATATGGTGATCAGGACATAGTCCCTGCAGCCATTCGACTGACGAGACAAAAACTATGTAGCCGTAGATAAAGTTGACTGTCCTTCGACCCTCATCCCTCGGCAATGATGATATGACAACCTATCACTATATCTTATATAGTAGTAGATGATGTCTTAGTATTACATTATGTGAGTTCATCTTGATTCTGTTATATTATTCAGATACAAGATATGATAAGAACATATACTACACCATATGTACAGAACATAGATGATTCACACTAACATATGCTAGAATGAATTTTGGGTTGTGTTCTGAGCCATCCGTTCTCACACTTGGCAAAAAATTGAATTTTCTGTATTTTATCTGCTTTCAAAAATGTACTCAAACGAGATGGCACCCGTTCTCACAGATGGCACCTAAGACCCGAGGACCTCGCTTGAGGGAGGCATAGATGGCTGTAAAAGAGGAGATGGCTCCAGCTCCAGAGGGCAGTTCCACCGAGAGAGCTGCTCCAGAAGTAATTCCTAAAGTCGAGGGAGCTGTGAAGGAGGAGGTGGCACTACAGGGCAGTTCCACCGGGAGTTCCAGTCATCCATCTCCTCTGGATATTGATCTGGCTGCCGTGGATCCTACTTATGCGTGCTGGTTGAGGGAGTTCTATCTGCCCCAGCATAGACGATAGTAGATACATATATTGACTGGATTTGTTTTGATGGATATCTCATCTGGATATTGTGATGGATATTTGTTTTGATGGATACATCTCCTTTTGGATATTGTGATGGATATTTGTTTTCTTGGGTGTGAAGTATATTGGTATAGCTTGCTGTGTGATGCATATTGTGATGTATATTTGTTTGTATGATGTGTGATGCATATTGTGATGTTCCGAGAGGCTTGAGGAGATGACCAATTATTTTTGGTCTATTCTGGATTGTATTGTGCAGGCCGGTGTTGAGTGTTCCACCGAAGGGGTCGGCGAACCCGGGGATTAGATTCTGTATTTTGGATAGTACATTTGCATTCTGGATTCTTTTTTTTTTTCATTTTTTTTCAATTTAGCGACGTTTTTAGCGACGTTTATATTCGTCGCTAAACTTTAGCGACGAATATAAAGGTCGCTAAAGTGTTGACGTGGCAAGTAATCTGATGCCACCACATCGTCGCAAGAACGTCGCTAATGTGTCGCTAATCGGCGACCACTTGGAAACGTCACAAATAACGTCGCAAATTAGTGACATTATAAACGTCGCTAACTAACGTCGCCCTAGCGACGTTTTGCGACGTTTTCTCGATTAGCGACACACTTTTTTCTGTCATTTATTGAGCGACCAGAGTTGACCAAGAGTTGACTTTGACCTATAATGACCTAGAATCATGTAGATTGCATTGTAAATTTCAATTGTTATATAATTTGAACTCTTTATAACCTGTATTGCTCTAAATAGGACTCTGTGACTCCAGTTTGGACATCTATACATATCAGTTGTTCAGGTTATCAGGCGAGTACATTCTCTGATAGTTTCATTCATGGTAGTATCTATATTGCCTGCTTTAGACGACTTTACTTAATGCTGTCACGTTGGTAACACGGATTGGTACTATATGGATCTTTTCATGAGATATTATCCCCCAGCGGGTGCATCGGGTATTGCATGTTCATGTACTTTATCATGTGCATCGTATACTCCTTGTACTCGTATTCTTCATGTATACTCATGTGCTCTCATGTACTCTCATGTTCACATGTGCTTCATGTATAACTAACAATCATGTATGTAACGTAACTTAACCAGATCCTTGTGTATTAATGGGGTTAGGGGGAGTAGAAGTGGTTATGTGATTAAATCCCAGTAGTGTAATAATGTAGATGTCTGTTATACCCTCACGTATAATGGAGTTACCTTAACTTAGTCATGTGCAACTTAAACCGATTACATAACCATATTGTACTCTAAATCACTTATATTTACTTACAGTTCTTATTTTCTATACAACTTTCATGTACTCAGATTTGTCTATTTTTACTGTTCATGCACATCTCTCTCTACAAAGTTTCATGTATTTCATGTTTTTCATGTACATCTCTTTACAGTGTTTCATGTATTTTATGCTACTGTTCGTTCTATATTTCCTCTTATGTTTTGGATCTGTTTCAGAGATATGTGCTCGTTCCCGTCCTGCAGGATAACGTTGAAAATTTTACATATGATACATGCCCTACCTGCTATGGTTCCGAAGATGGTTTAGCTACCTTGGGTCCCAACTCTCATGAGTGATCGGTAGACTAGTTTAGTAGACTTGTTTACTTTCTATTTAGAACTTGAATTGTAATAAGTAGAGATATTTGACTTTGTATTTGAGATTTTTTTGAGATATTATTATTCTAGTAGTTTATTTAAGTTGTTGTTGTTTTGAGTTTAGTATAGTTATCTAGACTTCTGTATTATCTTATCGTGCTTTAGATTGTGATTGAGTATTATCCTATACTTGTCCTCTATTCGGAGTTGAGATCTACGACAGGTACAATATATATATTGCGTTTGTTATTAGTTAGCAACCTAGAACAGCGTTCTACCGCTGATTCTGCGGCGTAAGTTGGGCGCAGTTACGCACTCGTGTCCCTATACCGGGTGCGGGTCGTGACACATTTTTAGTGGTGGCCCATGTAGGTCAAGATTTGCATTAGTACGAAGTCGTGGTAGTGCGACGATTAGTTGTACTGCTATGCACCTGCGATAAGAGATAAGGAATAGGCTTTAGCGTGAGAGGATACTCAATCACAGTTAGGACTACTTGAGAAGATTCCTGTGATGACCCATGAGAATCTCATTGTAAACTATCTCGAAATTCGATTCCAACAGTTTCTGTCTACTTTCCTTGTTCGTTGTTGAATTTGATTCTTGGTGTTCATTGTTGACTTAATTTTCTACCAAGATAAATCTTATGGGCTAGGTTATCTCAGTTATGGAATTTAGAGTCTTTTACAGCCATATTAGCTGGCATGGTGAAGATATAGAGTCTGGTTTTGGATGTATTTCTTCGGTGTGGGAATTTAAAGTTTTCGCAGCCAAGCATGCGGTAATGCAAAAATTTTAACTACCATGATTCTAGAGGTATGTACCTTAGTTGCTGACTCTATGGATTATCGCAGCCGTATTTACTGGCGTGACGAGGATTCTGGTAATATGGTTCTGGATAGACAGGTATGATTATCAGATTGCAAAATAGATACCATATAGATGGTTCCCTAGTATAATGGAGTGGAATATTAGTGTGGATGTTACTTGAGTATCATGAAGTGGATAGAGGGAGCTAGGCCACCTGTGGTGCAGCACCATGCCCAGCACCAGAGGGGCAAGGCTTTTGTGCTGACGGTCGAGGAGACTGACGCTATGGGTGACGGGTTAGCAGGTCTGTCTTTCCTGTCCTTCTTTCCCATCTTGTTCTGTGATTTTATTAGTACCTGTCAGGATATTTTGTGCTGTGATAGATAGTGTCGTGACCCTGTTCGAGACAATAAAACCACGACAAGTAGGACCATGTTTTGCATGTTATTGGATAGATTTTTTTGACATTGATTTGAGGGGCGAGGCGCTAAAAGGAGAATGACCAACCTAAATTTCGATGACAAAATTTTTCTAAGGGGGGAAGGATAGTAACTACTACTTTTCTAAAATGAGGGTAATTTTGAACTTTTGTAAAATTGATCATGTTAATTGTTAAATAATAGATTTAAATCATATTAATGATAAATTGGTAAATTTTTGATTATTTTAATAATATTTAAATTGATTGATTGTGATTGTGTTCCTTGCTAGTGAAACCTTAGAAGTACTTAGCCTAGAGACTAACCATGACTATGGAGACCTAGCTAATGTGATTAGATTAGTTCACTACCACTTTTTAGGCTAAGGATATTTTGGTAATTTGTAAATTATTATTATTTTTGAATTTTATTTCATAAATAATGTGCTAATTGTTATATTAGGTCTAACCCTAGAATTACCCTAATCTAGATGTTGATCATGAACCTAGAGGCTTAGTTAGTAGATTTGAACTAATTAACTAATTTCTAAAGTATCTAGATATTATGTTAGAACTAGATATTTGTGCAAAACCTTAATCAAGCTTGGGACTTTACCTAAAGGGCTAGATTTAATGTCTTGAGAGGCCTTTCAAGTTAATTGAACCTAACCCTAAGCTTAGGTAACCCCTTGTTCGGCCACATATGACCCTCTCCTTACATATATATAGTATAAGTTGCCCCCTTCTTCCCTTACATTGAAACCCTAACCCTAAATTGGTGTTCTTCCCCAAAATTACCCCCTTTCATCAAATCACCTCAAAATTGGAAGAAATCAATTGCAATACAGTCCCATAGTGTAGAGGAGATATCTATTGGCTAGCTAGCAAGGGTTGGGAGCAATTTGGCCATTGGATTTGGTGTGGGATCCTTTCAAAGGGCTTTTCATTGAGATTCCAACTCTAAACCTATTAATTTCCTGATTTCTCACCATACATACATTCATTTAGGCCCCCCTAACCTTAGGCTAAGTTTGGTTAGAAATCGAATCCACTTAGGGTGCGTATCGGAGAAGTATCGGAGAGTTATTCAAAGTGTTCGATAAAATGCCTCTTAGAACTTTTCGTTCATGGTTTTCTAAATAAATTATATATTTGGGCAGCCCTATATGTGTAAATTAGATTTGTATATGACTAAGTCGATTTTCATGTCCTTATCCACTTCAAAACGGAAACGGGGATGCCAGTCGAGCCTGTGCAGGCACAGTAGCAGTGCACTGCTACTGCCGCGTCAGTACTCACTGGACACGACACTTTTTCCCGAGTTGGTGGCAGTTTTGGGTAGCCCCCATGACTGACCTCTAACCTAGGAAATTAGATTTGATATGGTGGAGTATTCGACTGGTCATTCGACCCACATATGTGGGGTTCGAGCAGTCGAACACTGCTTTTAGTGTTCTGTATACATACACCTCATGGACACGTTCTTCTTGACATTGTGACATTTGGACATGTAGTAGACATGTGACACTACTTCACAACACAATTGCTTTGACACTTTATGAACACTTTGCTCGACACACTACGCACACATGCCATGAACACACACACCCCTTCTGTCACTTACAATTTTCCGATACTTCTGTTGACACTGTATGACACACACTGCCTTGACACTTGTTTGGACACACACACACACTCTTTGACACCCTAACATGACACATTAGCTGCACAATTGCCATGTTCACACACACACCCACATGTTGACACACACATCCTAATACACTTGAGTATCAAAACACACTTGTTCTGATACTGCAAGTGTTTGATACTCGAACACTGCACTCTCGTTCAATTGACACTTGTTCACACTAGACAATCTTCATAATTTGATTCATGGCACATTCACATAGCTTTTTGCCACACTACACTGTCTAATACTTTACCTTGACCCTTCACATTGTAATCACTCACACACACATTTCACATCTTTCATCACTTGTACTTCACTTGACACATTTGTACACTTCTTATACTGTTGCACACTTGTATATCTCTGCAGCACACACACACATTCATCACTTGAGCAATTGTTCACTGCATTCATACATTACCTGGACACATTCCTATTACTCTGTATTTTCACTTTTTGCCTTGCATTCTCTAATACATACCAGTATCAGAGCATGGTATGCCCTCACCCTTCGACTAACCATATTGGTTCAGTATTTTCATTTGGTCCATATCCTTCATCCTTTGTCTTAGCAGCCTTGCATCTGTCCCTTAGCCTAAAGACTTGTCATGCACTCCATAACATGTCTGCATAACCTCTCATTCCATGTCTGCACACTGGTTAGCACAGAGTTTTGGGGTGTTTAGTTTCTTTGTATCAAATTTTGGGGCTAGGTATCATATTAGGATATGGGTGTTAGAGTTAGTGAGTGAATGAACTCTTGTGTTGAGTTTTGAGTGTAGAGCATTAGAGATATGTGTTTAATGTGGTTAGATGACATGGAAGTGGTCATGTGTGTGTTGGAGTTTAAGAAAATTAAGATATTGGTAAGTTAGAGTCCTTTGAGTGTCCTAGTATCTGTATGTAGGTAGCAGCCACTTCTGGCCAATACAGCAGAGGCAGTAGCAGCTGAGGTTGCAGCAGTGCCATTACAGCAAGGCAGTGGTTGGCTCTTACATTGAGCCATTGACCATTTAGCTCAGGGGATCAGTAGGTGTCAGAGGTTAGGAAGGTTAGTGTTTTTAGTATCAGGTAAGTTAGGATTTTTAGTTCATGTTAGGATTGGGTTTGTTAGCATCCTGATAGTGAGTTTAGGGTACCTTAGTATATCACTAGAATATGTATCCTAGATTGGACTGGGTTTAGTTAGATTTGGGTAGGACTTGGCTTGCTTGATCCTGCATGTATGCATCTGAGCATGCAACACTTTGCAGCAAGCTTTGCAGCAGTGGCAGCAGGGAATACCACCCCCTTGTTGGCCATTTGAACCCTGCAGGAGGCATGGTAAGGAATGGGGATAAGAGGGTAACTCAATATGTTGTTCAGTTTTGATTCTAACTTCAGTCTATATGTATCAGTCTAGATTTAGCACTAGCCACTACATTGTGTTCTGTCCTTTACAGTTTAGTCCAGTCCATTTTGGATAGGGAGCTTGAGAGGAATAGTTCATATCTGGGTTACAATATAGGTTATGAACATGGGCATATGTATATAAGTGTAGGTACTTAATGGAACATGGTGTGTATAGGCATATATATATATATATATATATATATATATATATATATATATATATATATATATATATATATATATATATATATTTTATATATATATATATATATTTTATATATATATTTTATATATATATATATATATATATATATATATATATATATATATATATATATATATATATATATTTTATATATATTATATATATATATATATATATATATATATATATATATATATATATATATATATATATATATATATATATGGGTTATACTACATATATGTGTTGATATATATATATATATATATATATATATATATATATATATATATATATATATATATATATATATATATTTTATATATATATATATATATATATATATATATATATATATATATATATATATATATATATAAAATATATATATATATATATATATATATATATATATATATATATATATATATATATATATATATATGTAGTATAACCCATATATATATATATATATATATATATATATATATATATATATATATATATGGTTGCTACATGAGAGGGATTGGTAATTGATGTTAAGTTGATATCATGATGTACATATGAACTAGAGAGGCAAATAGAGATATGGCATATATAGATATACTTATACTATAGGGTTATGAGTTGGAATTAGTTGTATATATATACCATAAGTGAGTATATTCATGTTGTGAGTTTATAGGTTCAGAATTATATATGAATACCTTAGATGTGTATCGCTTAGGATTATGAGTTTAGCCCTAATATAGAGTTGGCTAGACTAATGTAAACCCAATAGCCTAGTTGACCTAGATATTGACCAAAACTCTAGATGTAGACTTAATTAACTTATAGTTGACCAAAATTGACCAAGAGTTGACTTTGACCTATAATGACCTATAATCATGTAGATTGCATTATAAATTTCAATTGTTATATAATTTGAACTCTTTATAACCTATATTGTTCTAAATAGGACTCTGTGACTCCAGTTTGGACATCTATACATATCAATTGTTCAGGTTATCAGACGAGTACATTCTTTGATCGTTTCATTCATGATAATATCTATATTGCCTGCTTTAGACTACTTTACTTGATGATGTCATGTTGGTAACACGGATTGGTTCTATATCGATCTTTTTATAAGATGTTATCCCCCAGCAGGTGCATCGGGTATTTCATGTTCATGTACATTATCATGTGCATCGTGTACTCCTTGTACTCGTATTCTTTTTGTACACTCATGTGCTCTCATGTACTCTCATGTTCACATGTGCTTCATGTATAACTAACAATCATGTACATAACGTAACTTGACCAGATCCTTGTGTATTAATTGGGGTAGAGGGAGTAGAAGTGGTTATGTGATTAAATTTTAGTAGTGTATCATGTACATGTCTGTTATACCCTCACGTATAATGGAGTTACCTTAACTTAGTCATGTGCAACCTAAACCGATTACATAACCATCTTGTGCTCTAAATCACTTATATTCACTTACAATTCTTATTTTTTATACAACTTTCATGTACTCAGATTTTTCTATTTTTACTGTTCATGTACATCTCTCTCTACGAAGTTTTATGTATTTCATGTTCTTCATGTACATCTCTTACAGCGTTTCATGTATTTTATGCTACTGTTCGATCTATATTTCTTGTTATGTTTTGGATCTGTTTCATAGATATGTGCTCGTTCCCGTCCTGACAGGATAACGTTGAAAATTTTTCAGATGATACATGCCCTACCTGCTATGGTTCCGAAGATGGTTTACCTACCTTGGGTCCCGACTCTTAGGAGTGATTGGGAGACTAGTTTAGTAGACTTGTTTACTTTCTGTTTAGAAGTTGAATTGTAATAAGTATAGTTATTTGACTTTGTATTTGAGATTGTTTTGAGATATTATTATTTTAGTAGTTTATTTAAGTTGTTGTTTTGAGTTTAGTATAGTTATTTAGACTTCTTTGTTAACTTATCGTGCTTTAGATTGTGATTGAGTATTATCCTATACTTGTCCTCCATTATGAGTTGAGATCTACGATAGGTACAATATATATATTGCGTGAGTTGTTAGTTAGCAACTTAGAACAGCGTTCTACCGCTGATTCTGCAGCGTAGGCTGGGCGCTTTTACGCACTCGTGCCCCTATACCGGGTGCAGGTCGTGACAAATAGTTGTTCATATGCCTAGGGCGAAGGGTGCCTTTCGGTTGAGGGTTTGGTTCACATAACGAATCACGAAAGGAGTCAAAAGTTGTTCCTTCGGGAAACTGGACAACAGACATCACACTTTGAAAGAGCCTCTCTCTCTCAAAGAGGAGTGGCGGCTCCAATTTTATCATTACAAATTGTTGTGCAATACTACAAAGTGCAAATTGAAGCTGAAGTTGTTGTTTGTTGAATACATATTTTTATATTATATCACTACTGTGTTGATGTTGGTTGAATGCTTATGATTATTTTCCTGTCATTGATTGACACTTATTCTATTTTTTTCTGTGATGACTGAAGTTTCACACAATAAAATAAGCACCAGTACCCAAAAATTAATGACAGTCCATGTTTTTTTCCTGTGATCAAAACCGACCAAGTCAAACCGATCCAAACCGAACCAAGTCGGTCGGTTTCAAAACCGAACCGACCAGTTGGTTGGTTTGGTTCGATTTTGCTTATTTTCAAACCGATTAACTTTGGTTCGACTTCGGTTGTGACAAAATAGGTCGACCACCGATCGATGCACACCCCTATTGTCTACTAGGGTTTCTCCAGTATTGGGAAAGTTAAGTATGATAGCTAAGTCATCACTATCAAACTCAATATCGATTCCACCAACTTTTGATTTCACTTTTCCGTTAGTGACCGACAAGTTGCAATAAAACATCCGAATTGCATTGGCATATATAGTAAAGCTAGATTGAACTAAATCTAGCAATTGATGATATGCAAAAACGTTCACATGGTCAGAAAATAATATAAAATTAATATGAGCACCCGGACAAAGTTTTCTTTTATGAAAATCATTAAACCACTCATTTGATGCCTCTTGAAACATAAATATAAATTTATCAAAGAAATCTTCGTCGGGTTTGGATGGAGTAAAAAGATGGAGTAAAAAGAAAGAATGAGGTCGCCTCATGAGGAGTAGAGGACGAACCTTCACTAAACTTCCTTTTCTTTTTCGAAGAAATAGGAATTTTTGGAGCCATAAAAAATTGAAAGGAGTGGAGATAGAGGATTTATACCGAAATTGAAGGTAGACAGTGGAAGAGAACTTCGAGAGAGCTCTGAATCCAAATTTTAAAGACTTGAGAAGCTTGGAGGAGGGAGAACCAAGAAGTTAGGATTAGGGTTTTCTGTAGAAATATGGTGGCTTTGATGAGGTTGAAGATGATGTTGAGAGTTTAAATAAAGAGGAGGCTCGGCTGTCCAGCTTCTGTTCGAATTCACCCATACCGAGTTCGGTACGAGTTCGTCCAGAACTCTGACCGAGTTCGGTCACTTGGGAATCAGAACAGAGGTTGGAAAGGGTGTGATAGTTTTTAACATAAATATGAAATTAATTAGAAATAAATGTGTTAAACTAAATAATTAATATTGATTAATTAATAAAACATGAATCGCTTCGAATACTTCGGGTTAGCTGTAGGGGTCGGATCCTAGCTAACGGTAGTCCGAAGACTAGTACACCGTGTTGCTTCAGGCTATTTACACCTGTGTGACAGAAGGGCCCTTTCGGCTTATAACCAAAATAATTTTTGCGAATTCATGAGTATTAACTAATAATATTATATATATATTACTTCAACATCTAAAATTCCTAACCCTTCTTATAAAGTTAAAACGATCTTCAGCCAAGGGCTTAGTGAAGATGTCAGCTAGTTGATGTTCAGTGTCAGTAAATTCTAGGTAAATGTCGTCTTGTAAAATATGATCTCTAAGAAAATGATGTCTAATTTCTATGTGTTTAGTGCGAGAGTGACATATAGGATTCATTATGAGATTAATGGAGCTAGTATTATCACATTAAATGGGGATGTGATGAAATGATAACTGATAGTCTTCTAAGGTTTGCTTCATCCATAAAATCTGAGCACAACAACGTCCTGCGGCGATATACTCAGCCTCGGTTGTTGATAGTGCAACAGAATTTTGTTTCTTAGAAAACCAGGAAACTAAAGACTTCCCTAGAAAATGACATGTGCCACTGGTGCTTTTACGATCGACTTTGCATCCGGCAAAATCTGTGTCTGAGTAACCTATCAGGTCAAAGGATCGGTTTTAGGATACCAAAGACCAATCATCAAAGTTCCTTTAAGGTAACGCAGGATACGCTTAACGGCGTTCACATGTGATTCTTTAGGACAAGCCTGATACCGTGCACATAAGCATACATAAAACATAATGTCAGGACGACTAGCAGTTAAATACAGTAAACTACCAATCATACCTCTGTACTTACATACGTCAGTCGGTGTACCACTTTCATCTATATCAAGCTTTGTTGATGTTGTCATAGGTGTGCCAATTGGTTTGACATTGTCCATGTCAAATTTCTTTAGCAAATCTTTTGTATAATTTGCTTGATTGATGAATATCCCTTGTGAACTCTGCTTGATTTGTAGCTCGAGGAAGAATGTAAGTTCTCCCATCCTGCTCATTTCGAATTTACTCTACATACACTTAGCAAACTCGTTACATAGCATCTCATATGTTGATCCAAAAATTATGTCATCTACGTATATTTGCACTAGCAAAATATTTTTATCCAAAGATTTTATAAAAAGAGTTGAATCAACCTTCCCTTCTGAAAAACGGTGTTCAAGTAAGAAGGAACTAAGGCGCTCATACTATGCACGAGGTGCTTGTTTGAGACCGTAGAGAGCCTTTTGAAGCTTGAATACGTGATCAAGATTTTTGAAATCTTCAAAATCGGGAGGTTGTTTTACAAAAACTTCTTCTTTTATAAAACTATTTAGAAAAGCACTTTTGACATCCATTTGAAAGAGTTTGAAACCATGAAAACTTGCAAAAGCACAAAGCATACAAATGGACTCTAGTCTAGCAACTGGTGCCTTCTTCTAGATATAGCCTTAAGCTATTAGACGTGCTTTATTGCGTGTGACTGAACCATTCTCATCTACTTTATTTTGGAACATCCACTTGGTACCAATGACTGGGTGATCAATAGGTCTAGGAACGACTTCCCAAACTTGATTCCGCTCAAATTGGTTAAGTTCTCTCGCATAGCAGAAATCCAAAATTCATCATTGAAAGCTTCTAAAACATTTTTAGGTTTAATTTTGGAAATAAATGCAACATTAGCTATTACTAAATCTCTTTTGCTTGAGCGAGTACTTACACATGTTGATATGTTACCTATTACCAGTTCTTCTGGATGGTCTGGCATAAATCGCATTCGTTTCGGCAGACTTTCCAGATAGGATGTTGATGGTATATCTTCTGGTGTTCTGTTGGAGGGAGTTTTCACTTCTTCATTGTCACTTTCGTCATTGCGTTGACTATTCAGCTCATCGATTTTTATGTTTATTGACTCTTCAACAACTAGTGACCTTGAATACTCTATAGCCCTTACTTTTTGCAGCATATCCTAAAAATATGCTCTCATCAGCTTTTTCATCAAACTTTCCCAAGTTGTCTTTTGTATTTAAAATAAAACATCTGCAACCGAAGACCTTGAAATAGCTGATGTTAGGAGTTCTATTAAACCATAATTCATAAGGTGTCTTTTTAGAGATGGGTCTAATCAGAACTCTATTTAAAACATGGCATGCTGTATAGATAGCTTCTGCCTAAAAAATACTTTGGAAGATTATACTGGTTAAGCATAACTCTGGCCATATCGTACAGAGTTCTATTCTTCCCTCCACAACGATTCTGTTAAGGAGTTCTAGGGAAGAGAATTCATGGGATAACCCATTTGAATCACAAAATAATTTAAACTCGTGGTTATCAAATTCTCTTCCATGATCACTTCATATCCGAGTAATCATGAATCCTTTCTCATTTTGTACCTTTTTACAAAAAGATACAAATTCGAAAAAGGCCTCATTCTTATTTGTCAGAAAATAAACCCAAGTATACCGTGAATAGTCATCGACTATCACGTAAGCATATAGCTTACCGCCAAGGCTGGCGACTCTACTTGGTCCAAATAAGTCCATATGAAGTAATTGCAAGGGTCTAGAGGTACTTGCTGCATTTATTGATTGAAAAAATGATATAGATGTCTTATTCTTTTCACATTCGGCACAGAACATGTCCTTCTTGAATGTTATTTTAGGTAAGTCTTTTACCAGTTTCTTGGTGGATAATCTTGCAATAGTGTCGATGTTCGCATGTCCAAGATGCATATGCCATATCCAGCTTTCGTCTTGAGTTGTGAATAAATACTTCCCTGTACTGTTAGTGTTCTCTGACAAATAAAGTACATATATGTTGTCCTCTCTTATTCCCTCAAAGGAAATTATTCCAGAAGATTTATCATAAGCATAATATTTATTCTTAACAAAATTATTCCATAACCATGATCAGTCAGTTGACTAATACTTAGTAGGTTATATTTTAATTCTGTTACTAAGCATACATCTTTAGTAATAGGTGAGGGAGAAGTACCTATGTTTCCAATTCCAATGATATATCCTTTAAGATTATTTTTAAAGGAGACATAGCCTTCTTTCTTCATCGATAGAGTTGCAAACAATTTGTTATCACCTGTCATGTGCCAGTAGCAACCACTATCGAGTATCCACTTGCTTCTAGTGGGAGGAGGAAGGTCCACCTACAACACAAGTTGAAGATGTAACCTTTGGTATCCCCTTTCTTGAGGGTCCTGATGTATTAGTTTTTGGAACCCATACATACACATTTAGATCTACTAGCTTTCTAATTTTACACTGATGTGATACATGTCGTTTTATACTACAATAGTGACATGTAGCAGAAGTATTAGTGTTAGGTGTAGTTCGAAGATCATGTATGTGAGTTTTTAAAGATGTGTGTGTGTGTTTTCTTCTTGTGTGGAAAGGTATACGTATATGCATGGCTTTTGACAGTTCTAGCAGTGTTGGTTGTGTTGTGCTTGTGTTTAACCTTGTGACTTGTGTTCACCTGAGCTATTGGTTTAACAACATGTTTACCCAGTTTGATATCTAACTTTTTAGAGACATCACAGGCTTTATTGTACTTGGTCGTGAGTGCATCTACTCTCTGAGCACCAATGTTATACTTCCTTTTCTCTAGTGGATAGAGATCGTTAAGTTTTATATTTTCTTGATTGGCTTTTTCAAGCTTTTCAAGAGCTTCATGTAAGCTTAACTTCAAAAAAGTAATCTCATTGGTGTTACTAGAAGAATCTATAATATTTTCTAGCATTCTAGATTGCTTTGAAAACTCAGATTGTACAAAATTTATCTCTTTCTTAGCACTTTTGTACATATCTATCATTTTCCTCTGATCTTCTAATAGATCAGTAAAAATATCAAACAATTCATCAATTGTAAATTCTTCATAGAGAGGGTTTGATATTACCTTAGCATCAGTAGCCATGAAACATAGGTTCCCTGTGTTGCGATGCTTCTCTTCTTCTTCAGCATCATTAGCTTCACTATCACACTAGATGCTAGTGTTGGCATAGTTTCTGGTAGAAGACCTTCTCTTACTTGTCTGATCATGCCTGCTTTTCTTCCTTAAAATAGGGCAGTCCTTCTTGATGTGTCATGTTCTTTTATAGCTGAAGCAGATAGGTTCTTCATCGTCTCTGGAATCTTTCTTCTTCTTGTTTGACTTCTCATATCTAAGGAATCTTCTGAAGTTTCTTTTATAAGAGCCATTTGTTCGTTGTCTGAGCAGTCTGTCTCACTTTCATCGTCAAAGGCTGTCTTGAGATTAGCTTTGAATGCTATCACCTTCTCTTTTGGAGCTGACACTTCGAAATCTTTAAGGTCTAGCTCATGCGTCATAAACTTTTCTATAAGGGTTTCAAGAGTCATGACCGTTAGATCATTTCCTTCAATAATGGTCGTCGCTTTAGGATTCCAGTTCTTTGTTAGCCCGCGAAGCACCTTTCGAATCTTCTCGTGATTGCTGTATTCTTTTCCAAGGGAAGATAGGGGATTAACAATGTCTAGGAACTGAGTAAACATATTTGTGATTGTCTCTTTAGGCTTCATTTTGAAGGCCTCATACTCTTGTGTTAGTCTTAAGATTTTGGACTCCTTCACTTGTGAAGTACCTTTATGAGTGATCTCAAGAAGTTTCCAACCCTCGTGAGACGTGATACATGTAGAAACTCTATCGAACTCAGTTCTATCTATAGCACAGACTAAAGCATTTATGGCGTTTGCATAAGACTAGCTTATTTCTTTTCATGGTCGGTATATTTATCGAATGGTTTTTCCACTAGAACATACTCTACCGTAATAGGTAGTGATTTCTTATATCCATTCATGACAATCAACCATAAATCAAAATCAAAAGACTTGAGAAAAAAGCTCATGCGTGTCTTCCAATACGTGTAATTTGTGTCATCAAATAGGGGTGGCCTATTTGTTAATTAACCTTCACTATTACTTGGATATAGGGATGCCATATCCCAAGGAGTTTTAATCTGACTAGAGATAAGCTGTGCTCTGATACCAATTGTAGGATCGATGGCACCTCTAGAGGGGGTGAATAGAGTGCAGCGAAAAAATAATTACCAATAAAAAATTCTAAGCAGGTGAAGCAGATAATCAATCAAATTTAATGTGCAAGTAAAGCAGTAAACAGTAGACGCAAGAAAGCAATACGCATACACAGCAGGTTTTTGCTGGTTCCCCTCTGAGAGGACTAGTATAGTTCGCGAGAACTCTTGCTCGCTATAATCTACTATTTTGAATAGAAATTACACCGCGTGCTTTACTCCGAAGAACACGCCAACTTGAACACCGTCGTGTTTTTATTCGAAGCCCATGATCAAACTTCAACAACACCTTTCTGAGAAAAGCTTTTATACGCCAAGTTTTGTACAACTCGAATACTCCTAATCGAAAACCACAGGCACTAGAAGAATCGGGTTGTCTTGGAGATTTGAAGATTGAAGCTTCGTAATTTGAATAGAAATCTTAGGAATAGATAGAGAAGATGAAGAATGAATGACTGAATAGAAATGGAAATTTCTTCTCTTTTTATAGGTTTGTCTAAGATAGAGTTTGGGCAGAGCTCGGTAGCCTAACGTTCATAATTTTGAATGTTGGTGATCCAAAAGAATAGGTAAATCTGCTAACCAGGATGAAATACAGGTGACCGAGTTCGGTCCAAGTTCGGGAAGAACTCTGGCCGAGTTCCGTTACCAGGGTTTCTGGTCAACCTAATTTGGTTTTGGCTTTTGGATGTGGGTTTGGTTTGGTTCAGGAAATGATTCAAGTTTGGGTTAGGAGAAATGGATTAAAGATAGGTTTTAGGGTTGATCTTTCTAAATGTCAGTGATCCCGACTTACACTTTAATCTAGACTCAATAAAAAATACAGAATAAATGTGAAAAATCAGAGGAGATGTAAACTGTAATTTTCGTTTCTTTTCATATCACGTTCGGAGTTTTAAATCAATTATCTAAATCGGTTTGACTATGGCTTAATGGGCCAACAAACAGTTTCGCGACATCAAAGATTTGTTGGACATGTAGAAACGCTCCTTGCAAAAGATGATGTATAAAGGGCATAATGTATAGGACATTATAAACAAGTGGTGCCAGTGATTTGTAAGCCAAGTCGGCATATCTATTTGTAAGTCTATGTATCAAGTATCAAATGTGAGTTGTATATCAATCTAAAGTGAGTTGTAAGTCTAATGGCAGGCATTTCAGTTGGCTATCAATCTAAAGTGAGTTGTATTGTGTTGTAAGATCTGTACTCCGGTGCAAGCTTTGTACTTTTACTTCAAATATCAATAAAGAGAACTTATTCTACATATCTCAATGTGACTTCAATTTAATTATCTGGTTATCTCCGCTGCTATGAATCAATAATGTGTTTTGTCCAATGAAAGAGATGTAACATTATTATCTTCAATTTGTCTGCTTGTGCCGCTGCGATGTGATCATATTTAAGAATTATCGATTTTGTACCGTCTTTGCGTTGTACAAGTGCAACACCAGACTTGTACGACATCACGCCCTAGCGAGGACGATCGGTTCCTAGAGATAAATACGAGGACGAATGACTCTGTAGAATATGGGCGTGACAACTTCTCCTACTTGCTCTAGAATATCAAACGGCATGATGTACCTTGGACTCAACTTCCCTTTTCTACCGAATTGGATTGTACACCGAGTAGGTAATATCCTCAAAGGCACACGATCGCCTTCCTTGAACTCCAAACGTCGACGGTGTGCATATGACCAGTGCTTCTGCCTGTCCTAAGCGGTCTGAAGATGGTTCTGAATCTGCTTCACCTATTCCACTGTCTGCACCACTAACTTAGGGCCAATTATCTGACGTTCTTCCATGTCACTCCAACATACTGGGGACCTGCACATCCTGCCATATAGCACCTTAAATTGTTCCATCTAAACTCTGGGTTGGTAGCTATTATTGTGGAAGAATTCTACTAAGTATAGTAATCCTTCCATGATCCTCCAACACCAAGCATACAAGCTCTCAACATATCCTCAAGTATCTTGATCGTGCATTTTTACTGACCATCTGTCTACAGTACTGACCTTCAGTCGAGTCCCGAGTCTCTCTTGCATACTGTCACGATCTGATCCCAAAGTAATGGGTCTAGTCGGATCATGCCCAGCCTGCACCGTTGTGAGACGACGGCAGTAAGTTGTATCAAGCAGTGAAACGCAACATGCAGAAACATCTAACGAAAATAAAATATTTTTATTAAACTGAAACTGGTCTGAAATGGAAATAAAACTATAACACATTTCATTTTATTACAACTGTTCTGAAAAGGAAGAAAATGAAAAGTACTAAGCCAACACTCTAGGGTCCTGGGGTTCCTGGTTCAGCCTCTGTAGGACCCAAGTCTGTCCCGTAGAAAGTGCAATAAGGCATCTCCTCTTCGTCGCTGTCACCTAAAAATGTTGGGTCTCATGTCAGGAGTGAACAAGAAACATATTTCCTCCACATCTAGCATTTCTAAATTAATAATAAATAATAAATGTGAGACAGTTTAAGAAACAATATATTTTTGTATTTAATATTAAAAAGAGACCGGCAAGCAAGATGATGTCAATTTTCAGCATGATGCAATACTAAGCTAGTGTTTTGAGTATATAACAAGGCCTGTGACCGGCTGGTGAGGCAATATGTATACTAAAGTTTTTGGCCAAAACGAATAGTATACGGTACGGCTCAACCCCCTGTGTGGTAGGGATTAGCGCGAGGCAATAAACGATCGATATTTAGCTTTGGTCACAGACGTTATACTACTCCCCTAATCAATCCCAAGCAATAAGTCAATGAGTCAATATAGCAATCCAGCAATCCGTCAATCAATGTAGAGTCCGAGAGGGATCCATGGTGAATCAGTGTCACTATACTACATGTAATCAACTGATGCATACATTTAATTATTAAAATAAAGACACAGGCATGGAGTAGATATGAAACTTGCCTTGGATAACTCCTTGGCTTGGAACGCGACGAGCAGCAAGTAACCGCTTGGATTTAAGGTTCCGAACCTACAGATCGTAGTACCAGATTTAGTAACCAGAACTACGCTCTAATTCTAAGGTGCAATACTAGGCTAAGTCAGGCAGGTTGGTGATCCTAATTGGAAACCACTTTGTACATAAAAATAGATTTTGTTACTAAAAGTTAACATATAACCGTTTCAATAAAATATAGATTTTGTCGTAAATATTAATTAATAGGGAAAATGCTTTAAAATGAATTTCTCGAAATTAGTAAAGTTTTTATTTAAATAATATTTTAAAATAGAATTTATTTAATCAGAATAATTTTCATAAAATATATCTTTTAGACATTTCATAAATTATGTAGGAAATCACCTTTAAACATAGATAATAATAAATGCGCAAAAATACGTTTTCTTACCAAAATATTGGTTTAAAGTTAATATAAAATGTTTTCGGGTTTTAATATTAAATATTATTACCAAAATAACCTTTTTAAATAAATATTAGTTTTTATTATATTAATCTCTTTATAAAACCTTTTGATTAAAATCATCTTTAAAAGGAAAACATTTATATATATATATATATATATCATATATATAATCATTTAATGAAATGAAATTTTTTTTATACCATTTACTTAACCAAACTTTTATTTTAAAGAAAATAACTTTTAAACGAATATTTATTTAACTAATATTTTGTAAACAAAATATTAAATCATTATTTGGTTTAAAAATCTCTACAACATAACATTAAATTTAAAAGATAATCCTAACTATATATTTAATCAACTTAAATCATTTTAAACCACCTTTTAAATTATGAAGATTGAGCTACAAATCAATTAAAACCAATAATGTATATATAAGGTTTCCTAAAATGATTATTATTACAACATTACTAATTTACATCACAGAAAGCTAAATTATCAAACCACAGAACCTAATTAATTATCTATAGAACCTATTCTGAATCTACAGAGGCTATTTCTAGGCCAGAAACTCAAATGGGTTATGAGAACAAACAGAAGGTGGGAAAAGAGGAAAGGGGTTACCCAAACTTGTACGAAGGAGTACCGAGGGGAGGCATCGGACTCGAAACAACGTCGGGATTGACGAGCATGGACACGTACGCGCACACGGGCAGACACGTGGGTGAAGGCGCGCGGAACCGGGGCGCGCGCGAGCTGGCGGACGGCGACGGGCGGCCGGCTGCTGCCGGGCTGGCGGCGGTCGGCTGCTCAAAAATGGGGGAAGTAGGGTCGAGATTCGGAGAGGGCAGCGACGGGAGCGCGGTGGCGGTCGCGGATTTGGATTTGGTGGAGTCGGAAGAGAGTTATGAGATAGTGAAGAAGAAGGAATAGAGTTTCTGTGGAGAAGGGGTTTCTGGAGAGTTACGTAAAGGTTGAGATCCGGAAGGGGGGTGTGCGCGTGGTTTCAGGGGAGAGAGTGGACGTGGTTTTGAATGGGTTTGGGTATGGGCTTAAGTCATTGGTTTGGGTATGGGCTTCACAACCTTCCCTCCTTAGAAAATTTCGTCCTCGAAATTTCAAGATTAGGGCCAGGGTACAATCATGTAATCATGCCTCAAACCAGTCTGGGTATTCTTCACAACGCCCCTATGCCTAACTAGGCTAACTGTCCCATAGCAAATCCATCTAGCACAATATTTTCAACAATCTTATCCACTATTCTCAAATAACATTCTTCCCTCCTTAGAAGCACAGTCACTAACCACAATTTGGATTTCTGATTCCACCACTGAATTGTCAATTACCGTCATCACCTTAGAAAAATTTTCTTTCATATTTTCATACTAAACACATATAATATTTCCTCCAATATATACTATACTTTCTTCAGCTTGCTAATATATACAAAATTTGACTCTATGATTTGATACACTTCGTCTTGTCTTAATACTTCAGTATCAAGCCTCGGTAACCCAATATCATATTTTAGAATCCAACATCATACTTCTATACTCCAATTTGCCATGATTAGAAAATTTATCATTCCTTACCCATATGTGATCACTCTGTAATTTATTTAGACGTCCATTTTCATCAACATATGTATATCTTGATGCTAAATCCTCATTTTCCATATTTGATCCCGAAATTTCAACAAAATTTAATTATCATGCTTAAGCTCGAATCCTTCATCTTTATTCTACT
>JANAVB010011397.1:13668863-13742994 GCA_029216955.1 Iris pallida | reverse complement strand
GATGGTCATGTGAATGATGTACCCATGATCTAGTTCCATCGCATGAGATGTGCCTAGATCGTTGGTGGAAGAGCAACATGTATTACGAATAAACCCACTTCATGCGACAGCCACGTAGGCGCATGGGTCAGGGTTGCAGGTTTGTCCTACCCAACTGGTTCTATGCTAAAAGATATGCCCCAAGTGGGAAGGGGACTTCGAGAGTTAACTCGTTGCTGGTGCCGAAGCATCGAGTCGATCTGGACAATTTTCATCAGCTTGTGCGCATGACTTTTAGTGCGCATTGTTGGTCCGCTGTTGGCATACACGTTGATGGCGCATAGCCCGTGCTGCCTTGGACTTCTTGTACTAGCCCGCGATAGGCGCATAGTATCAGAATCTAAGTTTTTCTCGCCATGACAGAGAAGTGATTCTGTCAAAGACAGAAAGTTCTCCTGCAATTAGAGCTCATGCGCGAAAAGAGCGGTTGTGCCTGTTCCTTCAGCGCATCTTCTTCTATTGGAAAGAAGGTTGGGAGCTGCAGTTAGCACTGCACTTTCCTGGTAGATGCGCTTGCACCAGTAGCATATTTGCTGTGCGAGAATATCAACATGAAGGATTGGCTGTGCCGACACAGTTCTCGGTGGTGGTGCTCGCACATCGCCTTGCCTAGCCAGACTTTGGCAGGTCTTCTTCGGCTTTGGTAGCCTCTTCGAAGGACTCGTACTACCTTCAGAGATGATCTCTTCGTACCCCGGTTTGATTGGGGCATACCACCAGTGTCTTCTGGAAGGAGCTGAGCTTATGTCGTCATATTACGACTGACTTCTTATTGGAAGGGAAAGTGGTCCCAGCAGAGTCGCAGCTGTTGCCATTAAAATTTTGGAATGAACTTTATATTAATCACAAACAGAATAGAGTACAGTATAGGATCTTGTTGGGATCCTAGGAGTATACTTTTATTTTTATCTGAAAACCGTGGCGATGGAGAGGTGATTCTTTACTCTGTTGACGATTGACGATGATATCGCACTCTCTGAGGTTTGAGTTGCTCTGGAAGGGGCAGGACTTGAAGAGGACTGAAACTCTTACAATGCTCTGGATGCTAAAGTGGTTGAAAGTGAGATCTAAAGCTGTTGAATGAAGGAAGGATCCTTCTATTTATGGGCAACAGAATGATCCATTTATGCGCGCATATGCGATGTGTGGATGGAGATTTGCACGTAGGTATGCACGTGTCTGACTTTGTTGGGCACATGGATGATGCGCTGGGAGCTGGAGCTAATCTATTTGAACTGCACTGTTGAGCTTGGAGGAGATGACACGTGGCAGTTGTGAGATTGGTTGTTGTTGCTTAGATCTTGGGCGGTGGGCACCCGTTCGTAGGCAGAGACTAAGTCAATGACATATGGCGCGTGTCTGTTGTTCAAAGATCTTGGATCTGTTTCAGGTTAATCTGCTTGGATGCACCTAGGATCTGGAGCATGGAGAGACTTGTTTACCTGACTTTTAGGGATCAATAGCAAGTCTGGGCACATGGCTTTGAGGTACATACAGAGTTTTAGAGCATGGCTGCTGAGGCGCATGCTAGTGATTAGTCGACCACGTGGCAGAACACAGCCGTAACCGACAAACGAGTGATGATTGAGTCTCTTCGTCTTCTACAAAAATTGACCGCTCAGACTTCGAGACGTGTGTTGCTGTCATTTTGGTCATTTTAGCATTAAATGCTTTGATGGGTGGAGAGCTTTAGATGGGCGCATCAGTAGTGCAGTGCATGGGGCTGACGAGCGCATAAACAGCGTGGTGCATCTTTTTTGGTCAGCTTTGTTGAGTCTTTCGAGGATGACTTTGACTTAGCTGATTTTGATATGGCAGATTCATCACTATTAATTCAAGTTCATTGTACTGACTTCGGAGAAGTTGCCACTTGGCGTATGGGTTTGATTTGCCCTGGCCCATAAATAGCAGTATATAGAGAGTTTGCTTGTTCATTTCATCCAAACTTCTTATTTGAGATGAACTCGACCGATCCTCCTCCTTGGCTTTGCGGATTGTGGATCTCCTCGTTCATAGAAGCTTTGATTTTGACGACGAACTCTTTCAGAAGATTGAGATGCGCCGGGGAGAGCTATGGACACATCAGTTTATGTTTGAGCCCATTGTCGGTAGTGTTCTTCTATGAGATGGCATTGGATGCCTGTTGCATCCAAATATCGGGATTGTCGTGCCTCGACTTTTGTTATGCTGGAAGAGCCACTAGGTTTGGATTGATTGCCAACCCGCGTTCTGCTCAATAAATGCTTCATTAGCCGAAGCACTCGTATGTTGACGAGGAAGTGATTCGCTCTGATAAGGAAGGATGATGCGCCTATGCTGAGACGTCAGAGTGATGCGCCTAGCTGTATAGTTTAGGCTTCTTTGTAATAGACTTATTATTGTAATTTAGTCATGTAATAGATTTTTATGTAAAATAAAAATCTACTCTTCATGTGCTTTTTATCTTTGTTGTCTTCGAATGATGCGCTGACATTTGTCTTGTGTCTACGGCACATGATGTTTTTGGCGTATAGATACTTTGGTCTTTGTATACGCCTGAAATTCTATGCTTCTATAAGTTCGTTCTGGTGCGGGAGGATGCCGGACTTGCATCTCCGGCGATGAGCGGTGGCGTTGGTCGGCTGCCGATGTACGGGCAATGGTGTTGCAGTAGTCCAGCATCGGTTGGGCAATATTACGGTGCTGTGGTACGACGGTTGCTGCTACCGCTGCAACTGCTTCCTTTGCTGTTCTGATGTCGTGGTTGTGCGGTCCTGGATGGCCCAATAGTGGCACAGTATGGTCCAGGCAGCGGGGCGACATTGAGGGTGGTGCACGACAAGGGGGAAGCGGCATGGGGACGGTCAGCCGCTACTGCTGCTGCTGCATTCGAGTGGGGTAAGGTTATTAGGAAAAAGTAGGATTAAGGTTAGGTTTAGAGTTTAAGTTTTTATATATATATATACATATATATATATATATATATATATATATATATATATATATATATTTTTTAATATATATATATATATATATATATATATATATATATATATATATATATTTAAAAAAAATATATATATATATATATATATATATATATATATATATATCATGAAGGTAGTTATAGCTGCTGTGCAACGAAGTGGTAGTTAGCCGAACAGAGCTTCGACGAGATAGAAACAATCCAAGAAGTTGGCTCCATGAAACTGTCAAATTTAAACGTAATTTAAACACCCAACTTGGTGACTTGTTTTAATCTATCAAACGATTGAATTAACGATTGAAATTGAGGAGCAAGAAGGGATATATACCGAGATTGAGATGGAAAATAGTTCAAAGATCCAGCAGTTGGATTACCCAGAAAATGCGTCTAAAGTTGCTGCGATGAAACTTAATTCTGATTTTGAAATTTTTGTGTGCGACGAGGTTTTGTAAAAAATGCACAAATCGATTGCTGCAAGTGTCGAGGAGGATGTCGACACATCGTGAGGGTTCGTTCTGGTGGGCGGCGATGCCAGGCTCGCATCTCCGGCGACGAACGGTGGCGTTGGTCGGCTATTTTTTATATATATAAAATATAGATACATACATATATATATATACATATATATATATATATATATATATATATATATAAAAATAATATATATATATATATATATATATATATATATATATATATATATATATATATATATATTGTAAAAGACTTAAATAAAAATAATATATATATATATTATTTTTATTTATTATTTTATTATTTTAAAAGACTTAAATATTAATTTTATGCAATTTATAATTTTATTAATTATTAGAAGTGATCTTATCCATTGTAGAGTTTTGGAGCATAAGGCAACCATGAACTTTGGCACGGAAGATGTAGCAGTGTGCCTTGACTAGTGTACTAGCCATCTCATTGGAGGCCTAGCCATAGTTCTGTCCAAACTAGGAAAACCAGGCCAAGTTGTAAGTTGACCCATTTAAATCAATTTAATTAGATATCATTATATTATTGATTTTTTGATGACCCGGTTTGCCCAAACCAGCCCGAACTGGGCCCGGACCGAACCCAAGCCCATGTAAGCATGTAACGTGACCAAATGTGGCCATGTAGGCATATTTATGTATGTACAAATATTTCCTAAATTATTTTATGATTTTATGAACAATTTCTAATTATTTAAATATTTGTACAATTATTGGTATTTTATTATTAAAATTATTTTGCAACACGTTGTACAATTTTCAGGACTCAAATGAGGGTGTGTGGTAAGTTCACCCATTGGACTATTTTTATTATTTATTTAAAGTTAATTTATGGTGACTAAATAAACATATTTATTCTATTAGATATTATTATTATTATTTAGTTGATTTTATTGTCAAACGAAGTTAAATATATATGTACATATATTTTAAATTGGTTTTATATATGGATAGATAAGATTAAGATTTTCTTTGAATTTGTGAAGATTTTGGAGGTGTATATATATATATATATATATATATTTTTTTTTATTTTTTTTTTGGAGGTGAAGATTTTGGAGGTGTATATATATATATATATATATATATATATATATATATATATATATATATATATATATATATTTATATTCTTTTATATATATATATATATATATATATATATATATATATATATATATATATATATATATATATATATATAGTAAGTTAAAAGATAAGAAGAAAGAAAAAAAAATGGAGTGGTCGGCCCCACCACCAGCCGATCACCACATAAGAAGCAAAGTAACAGCAGCAAAAACAACAATACTTAATATTTTGGCCGACCCATGCATATATACCTACATATGTATATATATGGACTAAACCCTAATTTCTTTTCTTCCTTCCATCTTCTTCCTCCTCTTTCCTCCATCCCCCTCCCTCTCCTCGGCATGCGTGTCCAGCCTCGCCAGAGCGACAACAGTCCCGCCTCCCGGTCGTCACGACGACAACAACAACAGTTTTCCACTTTAAGGTATCCCACTTCCCCGATCGATATCTCCCTCATTTTAAATCCATATTTAGATCCGTAAATTCGTGTAGAAAGCCCACATGACCCTCTTCAAGATTCTCCAGGTGGATTTCGACATGGCCATCCAACTTGCTCGAAATATCGAGACGAAGTTGGAGAAAAAAATCACTTTTCTGGAATATTAAAAACTGTTGGAAAATACCAACTTGTCGGCCAATTTTCATTCTGTACATTAAAATTTTGTAGAAACTAATTAAAGGAAATCAAAGACAACATAACCGGGATTGTAACGCATCTTCTGGATTCACTTTTCATCTAGTGTGTAAAAAGTTACACGTTGTTAAAGTTTCATGAAAAATTGTAAATTCTGTTTTCAAAAAGTAGAAAAACACCCGATACGGCGTGCGCCCCGACAAACCGGGCGACGTGGTCGCGCACTATACGTATCAAAAGGCGCGTATGGATGTTGTCGACGTGTGGGAACTGATGGAACCCGATTTCGTTGCATATGCGCGACGAAATCAGTGCGTATCCGTCGAGATACCCCCGTATCGACCTTTTTGCAAATTAAGTCACAACTTCGTGTACACTCATCAAATCGCGACGAAACTTGCGCCATTGGACTCAAAATATTTTTCTGGTCCTGTGAGCCAAGTTTGGTTCAATTCTGAAAAGGTTGATCGGGACGTTATTTTGGCGGGCCCACAATTCCACTCAACGGACGATTTTGTGCACGACCCATCGGAATCCAAAATTGGTTATAACGTTGGGTTTGTCTCATCAAAACAAATCCGTAGACATGTAGTTTGATGACTTTAGAGACCGTAGGTTCTGGCGTGCATTTCGGTACAAAGCGGGTCCAACGGCGGATATCGTTTTGATCCGAAATTACGATTTTGCCCGTGTTCCAGAATTTAACTTTTGGATAGGTATTTCCTATGCATATCTTATATTCCAAACTCGTTCGTGATGTTTGTTGCAGCATCCAGAGTCATCTGCGGGATTTGGCTTTTCTTGCTTTGTTTATTTGCCGGTTCGAGCTACTGGATTATTCTCTTTTGCACATAACCTCAGGCAAGACACCTTGCCTTTACTGTTTAAATTTTTTGCTCAATATCATGCATACTTTTTCTTATTTTTAGCAAATAAAATGTTATTCTTTCAAAACTATATATAGATGCAAATTATTATACTTTATGCAATTGGCTTAGAGTTAAGGGACTACCATATGTTTAGAGCATCTCATAAACTGTCATGATGTGCCACGGGTTGTGTGTGAGTTGTGAGTCGCATATAGCTTCGAACTTACGTATCGACCATACATCGGTGCGTACAAGCCGTGCGTTAGGATATAACTGCTAATAGATTTGTGTAGAAGACTTGGCAGTTATTAAGGATTAAACATTGTCGTGGAGACGACGCATGTATAGTATCATGGGGAGGGAGGAGACAGTTATTAGCGTAGGGGCTACATGTTCAGTACGCACATAGATTTGGGCCGATAGTGTCTCGGATGAGCGCTACTTACTGCCCCGGGGCCGATAGTTCTCGTATGAGAGCTACTTTCTGCCCATGGTCGATAGTATCTCTTATGAGCGCTACCTACTACCACTCTCTCTCCATCTATGCTGAACACCTAAGCTCCTGCGTAGAATGTTGTCTTCTAAAGTGCATTCCACATAGAATGGTTAGGAACCTTTACTCGTGCATACTTTTCTGTTGAGCTTTCATTATTCAGTTTATTGGCATGATATTATGTGTCTTGTTATGTCCTTCTGAGGACCTGGTTATCTCTCCAGGTGTATGCTTCTGTGATATTACAGGTGTTCTAGTCGAGGTCGCGATCTTCTCTATTCATTCGGAGATGACGTGTCTTGGGTTTTTCTTTCCTACTCCCGCCAAATCATTCCGTTTCCATGTATATTTTTCCTTACTTGTTGGTAGTAGATTTGTCTCCGCCCAACGTATTGTATAAAGACTTATTATATTTGATTTTATGATATCTTTTATTCTTCATTTGTGGATGAGATTAGATTACTCTTGGTTTACTGCATTTTACAGCTTATGTATTCATACAAGATTTTCATATATTGGAGTATGCTTCGTATGTATGCAGCTGGCATGGATACGTACCTAGTCCTAAGTATTTTGGGACTGGGGCGTTACATGTTTTTGTGGTGGCCCATGCAGGTCGAGTTCGCCGTTTCGGTTACATGACTGTACCGAACGGACCTGCAATATAGGATTAGAGTCTAGAATATCATCCACCTACTTGACACCCTTTCTTGACTTCAAATTCTGAACTCTCGTTCGACCTCCTTGATTTGCATCTTACTTGAGCTCTTCCTATCGTAATCCTTATTTCCATACTTGATAGGAAGATGACTACACTAATATATGCTCATTGGTTAACCACATGGCTAGAATGATTACATTGACAACTAGTATACCTTGAGATCCTAATTGAGTTATAAAGCTATGAGGATAGAGGGACCATATTTTCAAGAAGTATGAACTTAGGGATTAGTTAATTCCAAGTTGGGTAGTAGCAACATTAATAACTTCGAAGGATTTTAGAACTTTATTTTTATCTACAAAATGATAGAGGAATCTATATACAATTGAGAAAGGAAATTGAATTAATTTTGAGTTTTGATTTTTGAAGGTCTTTGAAAAATACTTATGATTCAGTGAATTATAGCTATACATCCTTGAATAGATATAAAGTTAGTTGAAAAGAATTTTTAAAATTTAAATGCTATTGTAGGAATATGAGGGCGGTTGATAAAGCTTGGTTTTAAATTGGGTTGTATGGTTCCCAATTAATAAGTTCGTAAAATTGGAATTTTATGTTTGGAGTAAGGTTATTAGGAATTTTGGTTAAAAATATTTTAAAGGATATATAATCAAATTGAGGATCTACTTTAAGCACTTGTATAAATTACGATTGATAACTCCTATTTAAATTTTGAGTTTAAGATTTTGATTAATGATAGAAGAAGAAAAATATATAGATTTGATTTGTGACACAATAAGGGTTATTCGAGATTGATTGGAAATTTTGGAAAAAATTTTTTTGATTGGATGAGTGATAAGATCATTTGAATATTGAGTTTACAGTTAGATTGCTAATATTACAATCTTTGGGAAAAGTTACTAAAGATGTGGTGAAAAGTTATTTTAATTGATTAAAGGAATTTACCATTTAAAAAGTTGTGATTTTGTTTGAATGACTTAGAAATAGAAGTTATGTGATGAGTGCGTTAAAATATTGAGCTATAAATTTTAGATGATTCGTGATATGTTAAAAGTTTATCTTGAGGGTTATTGGAGAAATTTTTGGAGTTTTAAAGTTACGAAGTGATATAATTTTTTTTTGATTCATGAGTTTCTTGAGTTTAAAAGTTGGAGTAGAAATGTTAAATTTTAGAGAAGTTAGTAGTAACGTGATGGAAGTTTACTTGGAAGGGGATTTGATTTGGTCATGATTAAATTTGACGGCTTGGAGTGTATACGAAATTTGGATAGTTCATTTTAGAGAATTTATTAAGGAACTTTTGGAGGAAACTTGAGTTTTCAATTTTAATATTAGGCCACCAAGATAGCCCTAATAAATTGGAAGTATTCCATACTAAATGCCATGTCACTCATGACCATGATAGTAGTATATACACAAGCGTTGCTAGTCATCTACTAAACTATATTGTATCTCAATCTTTACTTACTCGATTTTTTCTCGAATCTCGATCTTTTATGGTAACTTTCTAACCCAGTTGCAATTTGAATAATAATTTAATTGTTCATTGACCGTATTCATTTAAGAGGCTATCTTCTCTCTAGAACTGTGATCCTAAATTATTTTTACTGGATTCTTTAATTAATTTTATTTCATACTTTAACTCGATCTTCTTTATTTTTGTGCATTAAGTATCACCTAGTGAACTCCCACTTTCTATTTCTGATCTTTTGGCGTCCCTTACCATGACTTGGATATTTGGAGCACAACACTAGACTTTTCCTTCCAACAAATTTCATATGTAAGACCTAGACAAGCCCACCTTCATGTAGATATATCATGTCCCACTAAAATACGTCTCTTTGTACTCTATTTTTTTGACATAACTTTCTGGTCAAAATGACTAAACTATAACCTCTACCATGACCCCAAAATACTTCCCGACTTCAATTAAGAGATCCAACCTTGACTCAATCCCTTAACCCGATATGTGAACATGTTCTACTTATTTTCCTAAATGCTAACCTTGTGCTTTATCTTGATTGCTTGATCCGTTGTCCCATCACACTATTAGTTTAACCCTTGTATGTTAGGTAGAATACCTCACCACCTAACAAATCCCTTGTCCTTATGAACCATGTTGATGGGTTCACTTAGACTAGAAATTTAGAGGACCTTAACTTATCTAGACAACCAAACCGTAAGTGAAGAAAACTAGGACTACTGTAAAGGCCCACACTTCGGGCAATACTTGATTTTAAAAGTTCTTGGACTAATTAAATTCCTTCGATATTACCTCCCTTACTTATATTTCAACAACCTGATGCTGCTAATTTAGCCTTGGTTTTGCAAGCTTATCTTTTTGGAGCTTGATCATGACATATTTTATTGGGTGCACCCACTAACATATTGTCTAATCAGAACCGGTGCATGATGGTCTGATCAACCTATTGCACTTTGGTTCGCTTTTCATGAATTATTCTACGTGGACGGAGACATAGTTAAACCTGCCTTAGAGTCTCATCCGTGACAGCATTAACAACTCTCATTTGAATTATTTTCGTCGCCTATGAACCACGTATTCGTACTCGATAGCATCGTCCTTGAACTCTTTATTGTTTTTACTTTACTTATACTAGAAAGACCAGACACTTACATGATAGATAGATGCAAGATATCACCTTTCGTTTTCCTATCAGTTATTTCAACACGAATTTAGATAGCCACCGACCAACTCATGTGGCTATATCCTCACCTTAAACTCTTCTTCTCCCCAATCCTAGAAATTTTATTGTGCCCTTCCAACCCCTCTTGAATGCACGAGAGTGATTCTAATCATCACTTAATCAAACCCTCGACCAAGACGATTAGTATCCAGTTCTCCCTTTAAGGAATCACATCTCCTAGATGTCTAATTTATTTTCTTTGGCCTACTCAATTCCTTACTGTTCTCTAAAATTAGATATTCAAAATTTTGTTACCTTCACTAGCGATCCTTATTCAATTCCATAACCATGATATATTTTTGTATATATCGACTCCACAATTTTCTATTGCATAGTGGTGTTGAACGTCGTTTTATCGCCTCCACCAAAATTTAATTGTATTTCGGTATTGACGAACTCTTCCTATCCCCTAACCCTATCTATCCTATTATTCCTAAATTTCGAGGACGAAATTCTTGTAAGTTGGGTAGGATGTAAAACCCCTATTTTTTATTTTTATTTATTATTTTATTATTTTAAAAAGACTTAAATATTTATTTTTAAGCAATTTATAATTGTTATTAATTATTAGAAGTGACCTTATCTATTGTTGAGTTTTGGAGCACAAGACAGCCATGAACTTTCGCACGGAAGATGTAGCAGTGTGCCTTGACTAGTGTACTAGCCATGCCATTGGAGGCCTAGCCATAGTTCTGTCCAAACTAGGAAAATCAGGCCAAGTTGCGAGTTGATCCATTTAAATCAATTTAATTAGATATCATTATATTATTGATTTTTTGATGACTCGGTTTGCCCAAACCAGCCCGAACTGGGCCCGGACCGAACTCAAGCCAATGTAAGCATGTAGTGTGACCAAATGTGGCCATGTAGGCATATTTTATTTATGTACAAATGTTTCCTAAATTATTTTGTGATTTTATGAACAATTTCTAATTATTTAAATATTTGTACAATTATTGGTATCTTATTATTAAAATTATTTTGCAACACGTTGTACAATTTTCTGGACTCAAATGAGGGTGTGTGGTAAGTTCACCCATTGGACTATTTTATTATTTATTTAAAGTTAATTTATGGTGACTAAATAAACATATTTATTCTATTAGATATTATTATTATTATTTAGTTGATTTTATTGTCAAACGAATTTAAATATATATGTACATATATTTTTAATTGGTTTTATATATGGATAAATAAGATTAAGATTTTCTTTTGAATTTGTGAAGATTTTGGAGGTATATATATATATAAATATGGCTAGGCGCACCGGCACTTGGGGCATCGGACGGAGTTTGAGCCCCCAGGGGGGCGGCTTGGTGGTTCGCCCACGGCCCCCGGGCCAAGCGGTGGCTGGGTGTCTTTGACACGGCCGCTTGGTTTTAAAAAAAAGAATATATATATATATATATATATATATATATATATATATATATATATATATATATATATATGTATATATATATAAGAAGTTATATATAGAAAGTTAAAAGATAAGAAGAAAGAAAAAAAAAGTGGAGTGGTCGGCCCCACCACCAGCCGACCACCACATAAGAAGCAAAGTAACAGCAGTAAAAACAACAATACTTAATATTTTGGCCGACCCATGTATATATACCTACATATGTATATATATGGACTAAACCCTAATTTCTTTTCTTCCTTCCATCTTCTTCCTCCTCTTTCCTCCATCCTCCTTCCTCTCCTCGGCATGCGTGCCCAGCCTCGCCGGAGCGACAACAGTCCCGCCTCCCGGTCGTCACGACGACAACAACAACAACAGTTTTCCACTTTAAGGTATCCCACTTTTCCGATCGATATCTCCCTCATTTTAAATCCGTTTTTAGATCCGTAAATTCGTGTAGAAAGCCCACATGACCCTCTTCGAGATTCCTCAGGTGAATTTTGACATGGCCATCCAACTTGCTCGAAAAATCGAGACGAAGTTGGAGAAAAAAACCACTTTTCTGGAATATTAAAACTGTTGGAAAACACCAACTTGTCGGCCAATTTTTGTTCTGTACATTAAAATTTTGTAGGAACTAATTGAAGGGAATCAAAGACAACATAACCGAGATTGTAACGCATCTTCTGGATTTACTTTTTATTTAGTGTGTAAAAAGTTACACGTTAAAGTTTCATGAAAAATTGTAAATTCTGTTTTCAAAAAGTAGAAAAAACACCCGATACGACGTGCGCCCCGACAAACCGGGCGACGTGGTCGAGCACTATACGTATCGAAAGGCGCGTATGGATGTTGTCGATGTGTGGGAACTGATGGAACCCGATTTCGTTGCATATGCACGACGAAATCAGTGCGTATCCGTCGAGATACCACCGTATCGACCTTTTGCAAATTAAGTCACAACTTCGTGTACACTCATCATATCGCGACGAAACTTGCGCCAATGGACTCAAAATGTTTTTCTGGTCCTGTGAGCCAAGTTTGGTTCAATTCTGAAAAGGTTGATCGGGACGCTATTTTGGCGGGCCCACAATCCCACTCAGCGGACGATTTTGTGCACGGTCCACCGGAATCCAAAATTGGACATACCATTAGGTTTGTCTTATCAAAACAAATCCGTAGACATGTAGTTTGATGACTTTAGAGACCGTAGATTCTGGCACGCATTTCGGTACAAAGGGGGTCCCTCCTCCTCTTCTTCCTCCTTGTCCTTCTCTCAGGCTTTGGTCCCCTACTCCGCTCCCTCGAGATCCATCCCTTTGGCGGGCGCCTCCTCCACAACCTCTGCTTCCTGCCGGAGCGCCGACCCCTCGGACCTACCGCCGCCAGCAGGCCTCCCTGTGGCTGCGGTGTCGTTTACTGGCGCTCATCCCCCGGGCCCAGCCCCCTCTGGTCGAGATCCCTTGATTACGTCAGGTTTATTCGTGTGGAGGAACGCCAGCGTTTGTGCTCGCCGGCAGAGGGAGGCCATTTCCTACCAGGCTTCCTCCTCGATCTCCTCTGCCTTCTTCGCCGCCCCTAACCTGTAGTGCCCCGTCCCTACATCGTGCCCCGTACTCGGTCCACGGGGTGCGCAAGAAAGGAACACTGTCGCTATCGATTCGGTCGGGACCGATAGGTCGGGATCGACCGAGTCGATCGAACGAGAACGGTTGAATTAAGATCCATTCCTCGTTATGGAATGTCTTCTTCGGAACCAAGTCCCATATTCAGCGGGTTACGCCTCGAGGATTGACTCTGCGGCTGAGTCGGAAGAGACCTCCCGTTGCTCTGCTTTTTACACCGCTTGCGTTGGTTTTGGCTTTGTTTTCTGAATGCGCTTTCGTGAATGTTTTCGATGGTTTTCATGGCTTGCATTTCGAACTCGCATTTCCTATCGAACTCCTTGAATAATGCAGTGTTCTAATCGGTTGCTTGTGCGATTTCAGGTAATCGCGTAGGCGACGTCTAACGCGGCCAATAAGTCCTCTCGTCGAAGTAAACTCAAGGTGAGTGGCGGACCCTTCTCTTCTCGACCCCCTTCTTAGGTGAATCGGTAGTGTTGATGCGGATGAAAGAATGAATGCAAGGGCACGAACACGATAAAAATGAACAAGTTTCAAAGAAAATGTAGGCTATATCTTCATAACTAAAAAGAATTGTCTTTGCACGGTCATTGGACAACTCGTGCACGAGGAACGGCTTCCTCGAGCGATACCCCGAGACACGGGATCATTTCGGCCTAGGAGGAAGCAAAAGATAGCTGTGCTCGACGAAAGCAAAAATATGGTTAGTCGGGAGAACTTGCAGCGGGGCTCGCTACCGGCGCTGAAAGGGTCGCCATCTAACCCAGCTATAGTCCAAAATGGCTTGTGGTGCCAGTGACCTTCACAAACATAAATTGCATACAAAATGATAACAACTAACAGGGAAGAACATGGTAAGTCTCAAAGGCGCGACGCAGTCCGCCGGGGGTAAGTTCCGACGTAAATTATTATGCTTGTCATTGCTCGCTTGAAATTCATTAGGATGGTTAGAAACATTCATGAACTAAGTCATATAAACTCTTCAACCAAATGAGAGCTTGGAACTTAAATTTGCCACGCACCAGTACAAAGTATAATGTACTGATCCTCGCTCTCCACGCAGGTACCCCGAATCCCGAAGGGCGTGCCACTTGAAATCTCAAGGTGGCGTGGACACTTTTGAAGCCTCGTCCGTGTAAAGGCTTGTTTCTGAATTCCTTTTGAAGACTCCACATTCAGTACAAAAGAAGACCAATGGCGGCTCGGCTTCCCTCAATCCCAGGTGGAAGGCGTAATAGTTTTTACTTGTAAAAAGGGATGTAATGTATGGAACGACTATCTCATCGGCGTTTATTTTGTAAGTCGAGTCATGTTGTAGCCCACGCGGCAATGATTGTAAAGAAGACTATGTAAAGTTTTATTATTATCAATGAAAAAGTATTTCTATTCCAAATGTGTCATTCAATTTCTCTGCGTACGCTAACTTGATGTTGTGTTTCGGATAACCTTATGACTGTGCCTTGTGCGATCGCAACTTAGGTTCGTACGGCATCACGCCCGGGGGACGACTATCGATTCTATGGAATCGTGGCAGGACATAATGTTATCAGAGCACGGCTTTACATCCTTTGACCTCGCATCGATGAGATAAGTTGTTCCATACAATGAGTCCGTAATATTTTGTGACTAATGCGTTTGCCTTCGTATCGCAGAAGTGACGGAACCCACGGCCGAGCGAGGGCAGAGCGCTTCTAGCGGCTCTAGTAGTTCTCGTCGTTCGTGGGGCGGACCTTCTAATGATACCATCGAAAGGATGTTGCGCATGATGGAGGCGCAGCGAAACCAGTCCGAGACCCGACATCAACATACAGAGGAACGACAGGCCCAGTTCGAAGCTCACTTCGAAGCTCGCCTCGACGCACATGCTAAACTTCAACAAAAGCAGCTGGATACCCTGCAGCAGATCGTCCAAACAATCGTGGCCAACGGGAATTCTGCAACTGCGCCTACCATCATCGCACCTGCTGCCACCGTACCGGTGATCCAACCCATTGAAGTCGACATGGAGGATCCCGAGCGTCAACCAGTGGCACCGAAAAAGTACAACTTTGAAGTGTCTAAATTCAAGAAGGCGTGCCGCACTTCCTTCAGCGGTACCGAAGGCCCTTCCATGGCAATCGACTGGTTGGAAGAGCTGGAAGGTCACTTCGAGCTTCTTGGCATTGAAGAATCGAAGCAAGTCGCCTGCGCACAACTTCAACTACGGTTGAACGCGCACGACTGGTGGGCCATGCGCAAGCGAGCGATCCAACCGAACAACAACACCGCGCCGATCTCTTGGGCCACGTTCCGCAAAGCTTTCGAAGTCCAGTACCTTCCGTCAGCCGTTCGTCAAGCGAAGGAAAATGAATTCATGCAGTTGAAGCAAGAAAGCCGGACAGTGGAACAGTATGTCGCAGAATTCAACAAGTTGTGCAAGTTTGCTAGTCAGTTTTTGCCTACTGAAGAGTGCCGTGTGTGCGACGGTTCGAAGTGGGTCTGCGACACTCTATCGGTGCGCTTGTCGGGGTCCCGGAGTACAAGACCGTGGGCAAGGCTCTGAATCACGCTCTCCGCCTTGAGAACCGGCATCCTTCCGGTGCTGACGACGTTGTGCGCCACTCCAATCACAAACGTCCTAGCTATACGGGAGTCAACAATCACACATCAAAGTATCCGAACAACGGAGGCAACCAAGGACAAAGCTGTAGGTCTCGTTGCACAAAATGTAATTACATCGGACACGATGCCAGCGAGTGTCGTACCCTGAATATTGACTGTCACTCTTGCGGGAAAAAGGGACACTATGCTAAAGATTGTCGTTCCCGACCGCAACGACAAGATGCGCTGCCACAATCAAATCATCAAAAGCGAGGCCCAGTTCCTCGACCTCCTCAGCCCACTCAATCTAACAACCAAGACCGACGCCCCAACACTCAGGGCCGCGTCTTCGCCCTGACTCGAGATGAGGCATTTGCTTCCGATACTGTCGTGACAGGTATATTGAACTTCAATAATGTACCTGCTCGTGTGTTATTTGATTCAGGCGCATCGCATACTTTCATATCGACGGACTTCGCCGCCGAGCACAAATTTCTTGTAATGTTGTTAGACCTTGATCTTAGCGTAAGTATGCCTTCGGGCATGCCACTACTCACAAATTTAGCCTGCGGGGGAGGAACCATATGTATTGGGGGTCAAAAGATCGGTCTTGATGCGATAGTTCTAGATATGAAGGACTTCGACGTCATACTAGGCATGGATTGGCTCGGTCCTTGCAACGCAAACATCGACTGCGCAGGAAAGAAGGTCACCTTCCGCATACCTGGAGTGCCTGAATTCTGCTATTCGTGTGGTGAAGCATCGCCGACGTGCATGGTGATCTCGATAATCTCGGCTCGGAAGCTGCTGCATTCCGGATGCGAAGGCTACTTGGCGTCCGTTCACGACATGAGACAGGATGGCACAAACGCAGGTGAGACCGACGTTGTGGCAGAATTTCCAAACGTGTTCCCGGATGAGCTACCTGGCATACCGCCCGATTGAGAGATAGAGTTCACCATCGATACATTCCCCGACACCCGACCGATCTCGAAAGCTTCGTACAGAATGGCCCCTGTAGAATTGAAAGAATTGAAGGCACAACTTCAGGAATTACTCGATAGAGGGTTTATCCGTCTGAGTGTCTCGCCGTGGGGTACGCCCGTGCTATTCATGAAGAAGAAGGATGGATCGATGCGACTCTACATCGACTATCGGGAATTGAATAAAGCTACCGTCTGAAACAAATACCCCCTGCCCCGCATCGACGACTTGTTCGACCAGCTCCAAGGTGCAACGGTGTTTTCGAAGATTGATCTGCGATCGGGTTATCACCAACTCAAAGTCAAGCCAGATGACGTGCCGAAGTCTGCCTTCCGCACTAGTTATGGCCACTACGAGTTCTTGGTAATGCCGTTCGGTCTGACAAACGCCCCTGCCGTCTTCATGGATCTAATGAATCGGGTGTTCCGTCCGTTCGTTGATAAGTTCGTAGTAGTCTTCATCGACGACATCCTCGTCTACTCGAAGGATCGAGTGCAACATGCAGAGCATCTGCGGACGGTACTCCAAACCCTTCGAGAGAATCAGTTGTACACGAAGATGAGCAAGTACGAGTTCTGGCTGAACAGCGTCTCATTCCTTGGGCACATCATCTCCGCCGCGGGCATCGCAGTCGATCCGAAGAAAGTCGAGGCAGTTGCTGATTGGAAACGGCCCGCATCAGTTAGCAAAATTCGAAGCTTCCTAGGCTTGGCGGGATACTACCGACGCTTCATGAAGGACTTCACGAAGATCACATCGTCGTTGACTCGCCTCACCCAGAAAGGAGTCGCATTCAAGTGGTCAGACGACTGTGAAGCTTCCTTCCAGGAGCTCAAACAACGGCTCGTTTCGGCCTCGATACTTGCTCTTCCTGAAGGAACGGAGGGATTTCAAAACTTCAGCGATGCTTCTGGCCAGGGCTTGGGGAGTGTGCTCATGCAGCGGGATAAGGTGATATCTTTTGCTTTCCGGCAGTTGAAGCCGCACGAGAAGAACTACCCCACGCACGACCTAGACCTAGCGGCGATTGTGTTTGCGTTGAAGCTGTGGCATCACTATCTCTATGGCGTGGCGTGCAGGATTTATATGGACCACAAAAGCCTCAAGTATCTCTTCACCCAGAAAGAATTGAATTTGCGGCAGAGGCGATGGCTCGAACTAATCAAAGACTATGACTTATCAATCGACTACACGCCGGGCAAGGGAAATATGGTAGCGGATGCGCTGAGCCGGAAGTACTTAGCTTCGTTATGCATCAACGATCGACTGCTGCGTGACTTGGAAGGAATGGGCATTGAACTCCGAGTTTGTTTCAGAGACGTAAAACTAGCACAACTGCGGGTGGAATCGAGCCTACTGGAGAGGATCAAGTCTGCACAGAAGGACGACCCATACCTGGAGAAGATACGGAAGCTAATATCGACAGGGAAAGCGTCCGACTTTGCAGAGGACGAGTCGGGATTGTTGCGCGTGAAGGGACGGCTATGCGTACCGGACGACACAGAACTTAGAAAGGAGATAATGTCGAAGGCGCATTATGCAAAATATTCCTTGCATCCTGGCAGCACCAAGATGTATAAGGACCTCCGCGTTGTCTTTTGGTGGCACGGCATGAAGAGGGACGTAGCGCTCTTTGTGTCAAAATGTATGGCCTGTCAGCAAGTCAAAGCCGAGCACCAGCGACCGGGCGAAGAGATACAGAACCTCGCCAATCCAGAGTGGAAATGGGATCACATCACTATGGACTTCGTTGTTGGCTTACCGAGGACGCCACGGGGAAACGATGCCGTCTGGGTCATCGTCGATCGACTAACCAAGTCAGCGCACTTTATCGCCATCAAAGTTACTTGGAGCGTCGACCGCCTTGCTCAGATATACCTTGATGAAATAGTTCGGCTGTACGGGGTCCCAGTTTCTATCGTCTCTGATCGGGATGGACGATTCGTAGCACGCTTCTGGAGTAGTCTTCATTCAGCACTGGGGACCAAGTTGAAGTTCGGCTCAGCTTATCATCCTCAGACTGACTGCCAAACAGAACGGGTGAACCAAATCCTCGAAGACATGTTACGACTCTGTACGATCGACTTGAAGTCAAGTTGGGACGTCCATCTACTGCTGGCCGAGTTTGCATATAACAACAGCTATCAGTCCAGCATCCAAATAGCACCGTATGAAGCTTTGTACGGCCGGAAGTGCAGATCGCCCATTTGCTGGGATGAAGTCGAGGAACGACAGATACTTGGTCCGAAGCTGGTGGAGCAGACCGTGCTGAAGGTCAAGTTAATATGAGAGAGATTGAAGATAGCACAAAGCCGGCAGAAAAGCTATGTCGATATGCACCGACGCCCCCTCGAGTTCTCGGAAGGCGACCATCTATTCTTGAAAGTCATGCCCATGCGGGGAGTTTCCAGGTTCGGTGCGAAGGGGAAATTGAGCCCAAGATTTGTTGGCCCGTTTGAAATATTGAAGCGAGTCACCCCGATAGCTTACCAAATCGCCTTGCCGCCTACGTTGTCAGAGGTACATGATATCTTCCATGTATCACAATTGTGGAAGTACGTACATGATCCGAGCCATGTTATGGATTTGGGTAAGCTGGACCTGAAGGCGGACTTGTCATATATCGAAGAACCGGTGCAAATCTTGGAGCGCAAGGATAAACTTCTCCACAACCATGCTATTCCCCTCGTCTGCGTCCTCTGGAGGAACCATTCAGTCGAAGAGTCGACGTGGGAGCTTGAGTCAGAAATGAAGGAAAAGTTCCCTTCATTGTTCTCGTAGAGGTAGGTTCTATTTTAAGTTTCGAGGACAAAACTTTTTCTTAGTTGGTTATGGTGTAGTGCCCCGTCCCTACATCGTGCCCCGTACTCGGTCCACGTGGTGCGCGAGAAAGGAACACTGTCGCTATCGATTCGGTCAGGACCGATAGGTCGGGATCGACCAAGTCGATCGAACGGGAACGGTTGAATTAAGATCCATTCCTCCTTATGGAATGTCTTCTTCAGAACCAAGTCCCATATTCAGCGGGTTGCGCCTCGAGGATTGACTCTGCGGCTGAGTCGGGAGAGACCTCCCGTTGCTCTGGTTTTCACGCCGCTTGCGTTGGTTTTGGCTTTGTTTTCTGAATGCGCTTTCGTGAATATTTTCGATGGTTTTTACGGCTTGCATTTCGAACTCGCATTTCCTATCGAACTCCTTGAATAATGCAGTGTTCTAATCCGTTGCTTGTGTAATTTCAGGTAATCGCATAGGCGACGTCTAGCGCGGCCAACAAGTCCTCTCGCCAAAGTAAACTCAAGGTGAGTGGCTGACCCTTCTCTTCTCGACCCCCTTCATAGGTGAATTGGTAGTGTTGATGCGGATGAAAGAATGAATGCAAGGGCACGAACACGATAAAAATGAACAAGTTTCAAAGAGAATGTAGGCTATATCTTCATAACTAAAAAGAATTGCCTTTGCATGGTCATTGGACAACTCGTGTACGAGGAACGGCTTCCTCGAGCGATACCCCGAGACACGAGATCATTTTGGCCTAGGAGGAAGCAAAAGATAGCTATGCTCGACGAAAGCAAAAATATGGTTAGTCGGGAGAACTTGCAGCGGGGATCGCTACCCGCGCTGAAAGGGTCGTCATCTAACCCAGCTATAGTCCAAAATGGCTTGTGGTGCCAATGACCTTCACGAACATAAATTGCATACAAAATGATAACAACTAACAGGAAAGAACATGGTAAGTCTCAAAGGCGCGACGCGGTTCGCCGGGGGTAAGTTCCGACGTAAATTATTATGCTTGTCAATGTTCGCTTGAAATTCATTAGGATGGTTAGAAACATTCATGAACTAAGTCATATAAACTCTTCAACCAAATGAGAGCTTGGAACTTAAATTTGCCATGCACCAGTACAAAGTATAATGTACTGATCCTCGCTCTCCACGCAGGTACCCCGAATCCCGAAGGGCGTGCCACTTAAAATGTCAAGGCGGCGTGGACACTTTTGAAGCCTCGTCCGTGTAAAGACTTGTTTCTGAATTCCTTTTGAAGACTCCGCATTCAGTACAAAAGAAGACCAATGGTGGCTCGGCTTCCCTCAATCCCAGGTGGAAAGCGTAATAGTTTTTGCTTGTAAAAAGGGATGTAATGTATGGAACGACTATCTCATCGGCGTTCATTTTGTAAGTCGAGTCATGTTGTAGCCCGCGCGGCAATGATTGTAAAGAAGACTATGTAAAGTTTTATTATTATCAATGAAAAAGTATTTCTATTCCAAATGTGTCATTCAATTTCTCTGCGTACTCTAACTTGAGGTTGTGTTTCGGATAACCTTATGACTATGCCTTGTGCGATCACAACTTAGGTTCGCACGGCATCACGCCCGGGGGACGACTATCGATTCTACGAAATCGGGGCGTGACATAATGGTACCAGAGCACGGCTTTATATCCTTTGACCTCGCATCGATGGGATAAGTTGTTCCATACAATGAGTCCGTAATATTTTGTGACTGATGCGTTTGCCTTCGTATCGCAGAAGTGATGGAACCCACGGCCGAGCGAGGGCAGAGCGCTTCTAGCGGCTCTAGTAGTTCTCGTCGTTCGCGGGGCGGACCTTCTAACGATACCATCGAAAGGATGCTGTGCATGATGGAGGCGCAGCGGAACCAGTCCGAGACCCGACATGAACAGACAGAGGAACGACAGGCCCAGTTCGAAGCTCGCCTCGACGCACATGCTAAACTTCAACAAAAGCAGCTGGATACCCTGCAGCAGATCGTCCAAACAATCGTGGCCAACAGGAATTCTGCAACTGCGCCTACCATCACGGCACCTGCTGCCACCGTACCGGTGATCCAATCCATTGAAGTCGACATGGAGGATCCCGAGCGTCAACCAGCGACATCGAAAAAGTACAACTTTGAAGTGTCTGAATTCAAGAAGGCATGTCGCACTTCCTTCAGCGGTACCGAAGGCCCTTCTATGGCAATCGACTGGTTGGAAGAGCTGGAAGATCACTTCGAGCTTCTTGGCATTGAAGAATCGAAGCAAGTCGCCTGCGCACAACTTCAACTACGGTTGAACGCGCACGACTGGTGGACCGTGCGCAAGCGAGCGATCCGACCGGACAACAACACCGTGCCGATCTCTTGCCGCTCGGTAGTGTGTTAGATTTTATTTTGAGTTTTGTTGAGTGTAGGTCTTGATACGGCTCTATCTCCGTCTGTACCCCCTAACAGGGCGCTTAACATTCAATAAATTTAATTTCTTATATATATATATATCAATTCCCTTAATAGTATAACTAACAACCTACCCTGGCTATAGGAAGGTATCCAATACTTATAAATACGTCTAACCCTTCTACGCCTATCTGCTAGGTAAGGATAGAAGTTAATACTAGGTGGTGCTTATCTATAATATACAATGGCAACCAACTTACCTATTGATCAATCTTCTAGTTATGGTTGTTAATAGGTCATTTCAAGGCTATTCCCACTATATATAGATGTTTGTCTAGTCTAGCACAGTCTTATCCACTCTACACCAAATATCCTAGAGCAAACTATGGTACAACCTATCATTATATACTATTTTGATATATTCCTTCAATAGAAATCTCTCTAATGAAGATCCTCCAGGCCACTGTCCAAGGTAACTTCATTTTCTAACATATGTATACTTTCATGGTTTCTATGTTATTCGAATGAAAATTCCTCAATCCTCATTACAACCATAATATTTCTATGAGGATTTATATCTATCTTAAATATAGTTCCTACCGAATCATTCTATTTGTAACAAGATTCTCGAGTCCTTCTAACTATAGTCTTCTATGTGAATGGTCACATTCTAATTAGGGAACAATATCTAACTCTAAAATGCTACTATATATTCTTCCAATTCACTACAATCTCTATGATTGAGAAACATGTCACACCTTTTTTACTAGACCTGCTTAAACTTATTATTCCTTTAGCCCTTCTCTATCTAACATAGGTACTCTAATCCTATCTAACATAGGTAAATAGTGGAAGGATTACAATCCATTTATCCTAAAGTCTATCGTTAGGGTTGAGTCGCCTAAATAAATTCTATATTGCAAATCTGATCTGCTCGGTCTATCAAATAAAGACGTCTATCTGAACCCTTATTACCTTAAATAACTAATCCCTTTTTAAAATACTCTAACAACTACATTCTATCCTATAATAAATTACAATCGAAAGGATTTGTCAAGCATGAGTGTTCGTCCTTCCGAAATAGGTAAAGACGAGAGTCCAAGATAAGGAGGTCAAGAAGGATGATCGACTTCACTGATGAGTTCCAAAGGCGATAGATAAAATCAAAGAATTTTTCAAAGTAGTTATGGATTGAGATCCTAATACTTATCATATTGCAGGCTCGTTCGGTACAATAACGTAACCGAAACGATATTGCTCTGACCTGCATGGGCCACCACAAAATAATGTCACGTCCAGTCTCAAAATATATAGGACTAGAAACGCAAGCATGCCAGATAATACGATCTAAAATAAGTTTTTTTAATGGACTAACGCTAGATATACTACGTTGAAAAATGTACAAACTTACGCTGTCACAACTAAGTCTCAATCAACATATAGGTAAATAGAGCAAGAATGAACAACATGTATTATAGTCGGCCGCCCTATAATACACATGTTCGAGCAAACTAGAGAATGAAATAAGTTTGCAAAACTAGGCTATTCAGCAGAGTATATCATGATAAGAAATATATAAAACACGAAAGAATGATGAAATAATACTATAAGCAACACCTGAAGCATGAAGACTCAAAAATACCATCCATCTTTCTATAAGCTCTCAACAATAACCTAGAGAGGTCACTAGGTCCTTAGAGGGACGTAACAATATACAAAAATATATGTCATAATATGAACTGAATAAATATAATGAATAACCGAGATCACAACATGGTCCAATAACCCATCATAAAAGTTATAAAGCACACCTACAACCAGATAAGGACAATGGCGGGCACATTATTCCACGATAAGACATTGTCCCATGCTATAAGCAGGAATAAGTATAGGATCAAACTATTCTATGTATATACAAGTTGAAGACGATATTGGAATGCATGGGTAGGTCAAAGGAATAATGCATAGCATCCGCTAGAGGTTTGTACTACTAGCATACCTCACGAACTGTTTGCAAAAACAAAAGTTTGATTTACAAACTAAGAAAAAAAAAAGTACAATGAGTACACTTGAATTCTGGAAAAGTACAACTGTAGGAATCTGATCAGAAGACGATCACTTTATCCCATGGACGATGTGATATCGAAGACACGAGCCTCTGAAGAATGCAGCAGCACTTTGTCAGGAGATTATGATCATTAGTGATGCTTTAGAACTGATTTGAAACTCTATTTATAGAGTTATAAAATTACTGTTTCTGAGTTGCGTGCACTATGTGTTGTGCGACACCTATCCAGTTGCACAAATGGTTACTTGAACTGCTGGAGACGCATAGCTTTCTGTGAGTGAGATGTGCGTGGTCGTGGGCAGCATAGTGGACACGTTCTTCGACATTAGTGGCATGCGTGCCATGTCATTGTGCTTCTGGATGGAAATCGGTTAAGTGGCGCTAGTTTGATAGGTTGTGCCGGGTGCAACCTGACGACTAGCGCCCCTTACTGTTCAGTCTTCATTAACTACCTCGTGCCACATGATGACTGGTGCAAGACAGCTGTCAGCATTTATTAAAAACTGATGTAGTCTTTTCGAGCGTCGTGCTTCCCAGGATTCGAAGAGATATTCTCCGACTGTCGAGCTATCAGTAATCATGACTTACATTACAGCTTCTCGAGGAAGCTTGCCACGTGGGATTCGCGCCCCTTAACTTTGGCGCAACTTGAGTATCGTGCAACCTAGTGACCAGGTGCTATCTGATGCTCGCACCTTTTTAAGAGTGTCGCCCATTTATTTTTGAGCTCCTACAAGACCCCCTTCAAAGTTTTCAAAGTTTGAAAATTTTTAAACTTTGAAATACTTTGCATTTAGTGGAGATTGACATGAGTTGCGCCTGCCAACAACATAACCGACTCTGACTTTCGAGCGCAAGTTGCGTAACAGTTACAAAACGTTTCTTAGGCTATAAATAGCCATTTTCGAGAGAGAATTTTTTCTTTTTATCAAAAATTTTTATTTTCCCAAACCCTTCATCTCCTTTTTCCCAACTTTAAAAGCTTCCCCGACAATCATCAATGGCACCAAGGAAGTCTGTTGCTGACAAGGGTAAGGGCATCGCCGGATCTTCATCGCGTGCGTCACCAATGAGAGCACCTCGATATGCACACCGTCGTCGAGAGCTGAGAGAGCAAACCCGTCGCTCGAACGTGATCCTCGGAAAACGAATCGACTGCTCCTTAGGCGTCGGTAAGAGTCGACTATCTCTTCTTAGAGCTCTGGTCGACCTGCGTACTCTATAATGTGTGCCTCCTCTTTTTAGAGTGCAGGCGCGCATTTCATCACTTGTGCCTCCTTTTTTTAGAGTGTCGGCTACATCATAACACACATTGTTCATCTTTACGAATTGTTGCACAAGTTTCGAACTTGCGCCTTCTGAATTTGCGTGATCGCGCATGTCGGACTTGCGCACTTTGAACTTGTTACTTTTGATCGCGCATGTCGGACTTGCGCACCTTGAACTTGCGCCCAGCACAACTCATAAATTCGTGCAATCTAATCATGCATAAAAACTTGCACAACCTAGAGCTTGTGCACTTTGCTTTAAACTTAGAGATTGTTGCATGGACTTGTAATTGAACTTTGCCCCCTTTCTTTTTGCAGTTGATCTCAGGGAGGACCCACATGCTAAGAGATTAGCTTTGGCTTTTAGAGTATCAGAGTACTGAGAGGACTTATCCCACGTATCATACCCTCAGTATGATCTTCCCGAGTCCAGAAGAGCCGTGCTAGCAGCCCAAGAGGGTAGCACCTTATTATGCATGATGAACAGTGAACCCCTAGAAAGTTTGGACCATGTCGTACACAAGAAACCAACTTTCTTGTTTGGAGATGCAATCAAGAAGACGACCCAACCTAAAGCGAAGAAAAAAGGCAGAATTTACCAATACGGGGATAGAATTATGTATATCACTGAGATATCGAGACATATGTCCCTGTCTCAATATACACACTCCAGTTATCCTCGACGAATGCCGAGGGATCTGACCCCAATTCAACAGGCCAGGGTTGGAAAAATATGCTACAGACTGGGTCCCCAAAACAAGGATACATTCTACAGCACTTCAGAGAGATACAGCTTTCACCTGAGAGGTCTGAAACCAAGCTGCGTGCGCTCCTGAAGATTCGTCAATGCTAATTCCCGTCAGAGTGCCCACTTTTGTGAACATATTCACTAAGGCTGAGGGAAGATATCCGGATCAAACTATGCGGTTAACAGGCTTGGTGAATCCCCGACATGAAGCACTGGAACAACGTCATAGTTTGGGCTTTGGATCAATTCAAAGACAAGCTCCTCAAAATAGAGCTTTATGATCGGATTTGGACTATTGCTCACGGGATTCGTCCCAATGCCCACATATATTCGGACCAAACTTGGCATACAGGACAAGAAAAATGATACGGTCCTGTTGGTGCAAGTTTTGTCTCGAGATGACGAACGTGCACAAAGTAATTGACTAGTTTGCAAAGGGGCCGATACGGTGAATTTCGACAGATACGCATCAAATTCGTCGCGTACATGCAACCAATTCGAATTTTGACAAAGCCCACACGTCCGCGAAGTCAATACGCACCTTTCGATACTTTCGGTTCACAATCACGTCATCCGGTTTGTCGGAACGCACGTCGTATCGGAGGTTTTCACAAAATTCTATAGTTTTTAAAACGGGTTTTTGCTGATTTTGGAAATCAGTTTTCTCCGCATATAAGCGATGGATTCCGAAACTACAAATGGGGTTCTGGAGTCCGACAGGTGGCCTAGAAGTTTATTATGGTAGAGTGTTTAAACAGGTAACAGGTCGACCCAAATCGGTCTTCCTAAAACGGGTACATGATTTGTTCTACTCGGTTCAGGAACATAAAGTTTTCAGTCGACTTTGGGTCGATCTAACACTAATCTTTAAAAGGTTATTCATGAATCTAATTACTGGGATGTGAAGTCATATAGGTTGCCTATACCTAGGAGTCGATAGATCGATATTCGATCGAGTATTCGTCGAGAAAAATAGAAAAGAAAAGGGGTACCTGTTGTTCGAATAACAACGGAGCAATGCTATGTTTCGCGCGTGCACAGCGGTCGGGCGACCGTCCGGCGGCTCAGGGCGGTCGTGCAGGTGGCGTGGAGGTGTGCCAGTGTCATAGGGAGGTCGTCCTGGTCGTATAGAGGATTAGGGTTTCGATGTTTTCTCATCTCTCTCCCTCTCTCTCTCTTGGTTTCAATTATAAAGGTCAGCTGCTATGGGTTTCATGGGTCGGGTTAAGCATAGCTACTGTGCACGGGGGGTTAGGAACAGTTGTTTGGCTGGTCTTTTTTTCATTTCTTTTTTTTCTTTTCTATTTTCTTTTTCTTTTTATTCTATAGATAGTTAATTATAACTATATATACATATATATATATATATATATATATATATATATATATATATATATATATATATATATATATATATATATATATATATACATACATACACACATATATGATAATTCAAGAAATATTTATAGAAAAATTATAAATAAAAATAACCTCTAGTTGTAACATATATTTATTAAATTTATTTACTAAAATTTTATAAATAAAACTCAATCTATTTACATATATATTCTCCACTTTATACATAGAATTTAATGATAGAATAACTATACCTTTATATATATATATATATATATATATATATATATATATATATATATATATATATATATATATATATATATATATATAAATGTAAGCATACTTTCCTTCCCTATTGCTCTACATAAAATCTATCAATTATAATAATATTATATTTAGTATTAACATGGTAGCAATTGCATTTATAGTATACAACCATTATAAAATAATTATTAGATCATCTAAAATAAATTTCGAAATATATATGTAAATGTATATCCTCATGGACGTCTTGGGATGCACTACATGTCTACATGGGCTTGGGCTTGGTTCGGGTCCAGTCCGAGCTAAATCGGCACAACCGGGTTTCCTATAAGTCATAATATTAATAAATAACTAATTTATTATCTATCGGGGTCAAGTCGCAACTTGGCCTGGTTTTCTTAGTTAGGACACACATATGGCTTGACCTTCCCTACCAGGGCTAATACACTAGTCAAAGCACGCCACTGCACTATCCGTACCACAATTCCTAGTCATCTTGTACTCCAATTCTTAACTATGATTAAAGCATCCTATCGTAATAACTATTTAATTAAATATTTATGAAATTCAAAAAAATCACCATTTAATTCAAATAAATAAAAAAAATTTAAAATTTCGAGAAGAGGGGTTACAAATCTACCCACCTTAAAATAATTTTGTCCTCAAAATTTAAGGAAAAGGTCCATCAGTGACGGTAGAAGACGGGGTCCACTAGCTATCAATTATTCTCATGGTCATTTCGACACTACAAATCCTCGTGGACTTCCACCCACCTTTGGTCACACTACCCCCTTCAACACATGATGTCATAAAATTTATAACCTTGCACACTAGTTGCCAAAAATTACTACCAATATATATCTTATGATATATATCATCTCTAATCCCCTCATATCTATCAAGCAACCAAAATTCGATAACCAAACTAACTCACATTATAACTCAAGAATTTCTGATAATTTCTAGACAACATGATCATTCGTCACTCAAAATAGGAAGGGACGAGAATCAATGGTACGTGAAGGCAAGGAAGAATAATTGAGAGCAAATACAAAGTCTTCAAGGACGGTAGAGGAATTTTTAAAAGAATTTTCAAGGTAGTATGGATTGAGATTTCTAAGAGTTTAATCATATTTGCAGGCTCGTATCAGTACAGTTACATAATCGATACGATATGCTCTGACCTGCATGGGCCACCAAAAAAACTTGTCACGGCCTGCACCCGCTTTCGGGATGCGAGCGCGTGAGCAAGCCAACTACGTATCAAGCGGACTCCAGTCCAACTCGAATACGTATACGCTATCTAGACTATGGTAATATGCATAATCATGGCAAGGCAAAACTATATCTCAATCCACAAGGAGAATATAAACAAGAATAAACATTATGATTCGTGGTCTGCAACTTAGTAGCATATATGTCCGATTAGACTCTAAAGAAATAACATGAGTCTATAAAGTAGGCTAACAAGCAGAATATGTCATGATATGGAATATAAAGCACGAGAGGATAACAAAGTAATATCACAAGCAAATACCTGGATACTGCAGATGTAATCACTGTCATCATGATCAGCTAACTAACTTCATAAAATCCGCCACCTGAAGAGATCATCAGATCCTCAGAGGACTAGCAAGATACATAAAAACATGTCTATCTAACAGTTTATCATGCATAAAAAATAAGCAGGATAGGCAGAATACGACAAGTGGCTATGAACATGAATACAAGAACAACTACGCATAAATGAACTGCTGGAAAGGAACATGAACACATGACAAGAAACCAATCGGATACTCAAACCCTCGCCCCTAGTATGGACTCGCAGGTTTGAACAACTACTAACCCTCGCCCCTAGTGTGGGCTCGCAGGTTTGAACGAATAACTACTAACCCTCGCCCCTATTGTGGACTCGCAGGTTAGCTTCAAGAAATCAACCCTCACCCCTAGTGTGGACTCGCAGGTTGAGGAATCAAAAATAAGGTATAACAGTTCAGTTATGACTTACTCGTCCTACGACACGATATGACTCAGTCAAGGTACATATGAGGACAAATCCGGTATAACTACAATATCAAGTCATGAACGATGATGATATACGAACAAGACAAATAAACTAATATACTTGGTATAAAAGAAAAGCATATAAACCAAAATCAACCAGAGAAGCTAGATGATAACATATAAAGAGAAGGACTATAAATATGTAAATCAACGGTAGAGAAAGGCAAGGTATACTTGCCTGGTGGTAGCAAAATGTCCCACAAACAACTCGTCAAATCAAAGTCACAAAATCTAACTCCCGCAAACGACTCTGGATGCTGCAACAAATATTACCAACATATTCAGAACAGTCAAATTAGCAAGGATAGCCTACCCATAAGTCCAATTCTGGATACAGGGATAAAACTATAATTTTGGGTCAAAACGATGTCCGCCGTTGGACCCGCTTTGTACCAAAAAGCGTGTCAGTATCCACGGTCTCTAAAGTCGTCAAACTATATGTCTATGGGTCCAATTTTACGAGATGAACCCAACGATATATCCAAAGTAGGATTTTGATGGGCCGTACACAAATTCTTCCGTCGGATCGGGTTGCGGGTCCGCCAAAATAGCGTTCCGGTCGACCTTCTCAGAATCAGACCAAACTTGGCATACAGGACCAAAAAAATGACACGGTCATGTTGGCATAAGTTTCGTCTCGAGATGACCAACGTGCTCAAAGTAATTGACTAGTTTGCAAAGGGACCGATACGGTAAATTTTGACGGATACGCATCAAATTCGTCGCGCACACGCAACCAATTCGAATTCCGTCAAAGCCCACACGTCTGCGAAGTCGATACGCACCCTTCAATGCTTTCGATTCTCGACCACGTCGCCCGATTTTATGGGGCGCATGCCGTATCGGAGGTTTTCACAAAATTCTATAGTTTTTAAAATGGGTTTTTGCCGGTTTTGGAAATCGGGTTACTCCGCATATAAGCGATGGATTTCGAAACTACAAATGGGGTTCTGGAGTCCTACAAGTGGCCTAGAAGTTTGTTAAGGTAGAATATTTAAACAAGTAACAGGTCGACCTGAATCCGTCTTCCAAAAAGGGGTACATGATATGCTCTATTCGATTCAGGAACAGGAAGTTTTCAGTCGACTTTGGGTCGATCTAGCACTAATCTTTAATAGGTTATTCATGAATCTAATTACTGGGATGTGAAGTCGTATTGATTGGCTATACCTAGGAGTCGATAGATCGATATTCGATCGAGTATTCCTCGAGAAAAATAGGGAAGAAAAGGGGTACCGGCTGTTCGAGTAACAATAGAGCTATGCTCTGTTCTGCATGTGCACAGCGGTCGGGTGGCCATTCGACAGCTTAGGGCGGCCGTGCAGGCGGCATGGAGGTGCGCCAGCGACGTGGGGAGGTCGGCCTGGTCGTGTAGAGGATTAGGGTTTTAATGTCTTCCCATCTCTCCCCCCTCTCTCTCTCTCTCGGTTTCAATTATAAGGGTCGGTTGTGTAGAGCCTAAAAATCAAGTTGCGCCATGTTTTTATTACTCAGCAATCAAATTGTGCCACTGTTTTGAAGCTTAAAGGATCAAGCTGCACCACTGATTAGGTTGCGCCTGATATCAGACTGCGCCCATATCACATTGCGCCAAGTCTACGTGGCATCTAACATTAATTGCCATCATTGTCTGACAGTACTGACAGCACAATAAACGAAGAAAATCTCTTCGAATCTTTCAAAGCGTACTGCTCGAGACCAATTTGATAGCTGTCCTGTACACACTGAGTTGCGCCTAGGCGCAATCTGAACAACTTCTTCTCACATATTCAAAAGCTGCCACGTGCCTGTACACTGAGTTGCGCTTAGGCGCAACCCAATCAGGCGCAGTTTGACTTGTTGACTGAAGCTCGCACAACCTGATAAAATTGAGACAACTTACATTCTAAAGCAGGATGACATGGTGCACATGCCATTAATCTCTCAAAATGTGTCTACTACTCTGTACATGACCACGCGTATCTCAATCACATGATGCCACGCGTCTAAATACAGTTAGTACACGATTGAGTAACTGAATGAAAGTTGGCGCAACACAAGGTTGGCACAACCCAATGTGGCGCGGTCCAATCTCGCGCACATCAGAATAACTGCTAAAACAGTTATTTCCAGAACTCTATAAATAGAGTTTCCAATCATTGTTGAAGCATCATGGAGATCAAGTACTTTTGTAAAATTGCTGCTGCATTCTTCGGAGGCTCTAGTCTTCAAATTCACATAGTCTAAGGGATAAAGTGATCGTCTTCTGATCAGATTTCTACAGCTGTACTTTCCCAAAATTTAATTGTACTTTTGTACTCTTTTTGTAAGTTTGTTATAAATTTTTTGTTTTTGCAAACAAAATGACGACTCTGCTAGGGACGACTTTCTCCTCCGATGAGAAGGTGACAACTCAATGTGATGCTGCGTCAATCGACAAGACGCAGAAGATTCTGGTTGTGCAAGTCAACCAGACAGCCTATGAAGATATGATCAATAAGAAGAGCAACAAGCGCACTGTGGCTATCACCAAGAATAAAACTGTGTGGACACCTAAGTCTTCTACAGTTGTTGTTGCTGAGGTGCAACCTACTTCTGTTGCCCAGGCACAATCTATCTCTGTGGCTCAGGCGCAGTCTGCTTCTGCTGCCCGTGCGCAGTCCACTCTTCCTGTTCTTGTTGCTCGTGCGCAACTTACTCTCACTGCTGCCTGTGCGCAGTCCACTCTTCCTACTGCCCAGGCGCAGTCCACTACTCCCTTTGCTGCCAAGGCACAGTCTACTCATGCTGCCAAGGCGCAACCTATTGCTAAGGTACAACCAGTAGCCCACATGGCTATGACACAACCCAAGCAATCAGTTGTCCAGGCGCTGTCTGCTCACTATACTGCTCTTGCACAACCTAAGGGAACTAGTCTTTTGGCTATTCCTTCCTCCAAATCTCCAGTCCTGAACTTGGAAAAACAATATTCTAGTGCCAAAACTAGACAGAACAAAGGGAAGGGCCCTGTTACACTTCCTCAACTTGCGTAACCTATGTCTAAGATTGTCCCACAGTAAAACAGAGGAAAACGCTTTTTAACTAACCCTCCACAAAATAAAAGAAAGTACCCTTTGGTCTTTTTTCAAACTTCCCTAGTCTATGACTCAGAGGAAGATATATCAGATTCCATTCCTTTAAACAGAGATTTCCAAATCTCTGCTATGGGAAAGAATACTGATCAAAGAGGTATCTTGCCTACCCCTATGGTGACTGCTCAAGATCTTCCAACCTTGCAGATCTCAAGATCCAAGCAAGAAAAATTGACGGTAACTCAAACAGAGGCACCCGGAGCAGAATTCTCTAATTTACGTGCTTATCTCAACAGGCGTCAATCAGTGTCAACTTCGGTGAAACGCAAGAATCCTATGCCAAGGGCCAATCTGTACCAGAAACAAAAATTTGAAAAGAAGGACCCAATCACTTATGCCAATGAGTTAAGTACTTCTTTGTATACTCATGGAACTAGGCATCTTAAGAACAGGAGGCATGTTCCTAATATCATTAAGGAATATGTTCCTCCGACTTTTTTCGTCCTGTAGTGTTAACTGATCTCCGGGAACGTCATACACAAAGACGGAAAATCGCAGAGACATCTCATTCACCTCTAAATCACTCTTCAGAACGCCACTGCCTTCATGAAGTGGTTATCAAGTGCTGTTTGTAAGCCCCTGAAATTAGGGCTTATTATTATTTTTATTATTTTTAATAAATCAATTATTTTGAATAAATATTATTATTTGATTATTATTTAATTTAATGCTCTTTACCGTGACTTGGAATTTTAGAGCATCAGGGATGCCAGTCTCTGGAAACTTCCTTCTTAGAGTTTGTTGTAGACGAGATTATCTTCATTTTGATATATTCTGTCCCACTTGAACTCGTTCCCTTGTGCTCTTTTTGCTTCGCGCAAGTTCGGGTCAATATTAGACCATTTAATTATTAATTGAATTCCCACTCTTTTCCTTGATCATCATATGCGCGTTACCATGACTTTTAATTTAGGAGCACCAGACTAGTCATTTTCTCGAAACCAACTTGTCATGTTTGATCTACTCGAGACGCTCTTCATCCATGACCTTCGTGTCCCACTCAGACACTCCATTTTGTGCTTCATTTTCTTCGCACAACTTTCGGGTCAATTTAGGCCAATTAATTATCTACCGTAAAACCTGATTTATTTTCCAATTTAATTTCAGGACCCGACATCGACCCAACCTAGTCGACCCCAAATATGGACATGGCCCACACGAAGCCTACTACCCACATGAAACTTGTGTCCCATTTATTAGAGTTCCCGCATGTTATTTATTTGCCCATGATTTTAAATACCTATTTTAATTCAATTATTGCACCATGTCCATTTTGGCCCAACCCGGCTCCACTGAACCCAACCCAGCTCCATGTTACCCCCCATTATGACTGCCCATACCCCCCACTGATAAATATCCCTCTCCCTAAAATATCTTATTTTCCCTCTCCTTGTATATATACACACACACACACACACACACGCATATATATATATATATATATATATATATATATATATATATATATATATATATATATATATATATATATATATATATATATATATACAAAAATATATATATATATATATATATATATATATATATATATATATATATATATATATATATATATATATATATATATATATATATATATACTTATATTTTAAATATCTCTCTCACCACATAACTTTCCCCCCATCACCATCACAACTTCCCCCCTACCCGTACAGGACAGACCCCTACTCTCTCTCTCTACTTTCTTTCTCTCTCAATAATATCTCACACTCTCTCTCTCTCTTTATATTATATATATGCACACATACATCTCTCTCTCTCTTTCTCTCAACACACACACAATAATAACACTCTTTCTCCCTCTCTCCTTACACTCCACCCCACCCTATCATCACAGCTCACTCCCCCCCATGTGGCCGAGAATACCCTTCCCATCTCTCTATTCTAATTCTCTCTCTCTCCTCCCTTTTAAATTACACACACAACACATATTTAACTCTCCCCATCTCCATTATCATTCATCACCCTCACCATCAGCATCGAGCTCCACCACCCTCACCACCATGAGCACGGCCACCACCAGCCATCTCCTCAACTTCCCGAGCTACACCTCCACCTCCAGGCTGACCACCACTTCGACACACTCATCCTCTCATTCTCCTCCTCCTTATCGTCAACTCATATCACCACCACCATCACCCGCGCACCACCGCACGTAGCCTCGCCGTGCCACCGCCGGCGAAGGCCGTGTGCATGCACCCTGGCCAACCGCCCCCACCGCATGCCCCCGCGTGTTCTACGTAGCAGCGGCTGCTGCAACACCACAGCAGCGATGCAACAGCAGGCGCGCGCGCGCACGGGCCACCGCGCGCCGCCGCGCGCCGCGTAGCCGACCACCCCCACTCCGGCGAACACCCAGCAACCTTCCCGTGGCGGCCAACGTCCTCCGGGACGCGCCATCTAGGCGATTCGTGCGTTTTGCACGGAATCCCGTCGACGCGCGCGCGGATGAAAATTCAGAAAGTGCGTTTCACGTCGACGACTTCGTGCATGTTTTTCGAGAAATCCGACCGTTGGATCAGCGATTTCTTTGCTCCATCTCAATCTCGGTATATACCCCTTCATCCCTCTCAAATTTCACCCGTTAATTTATCGTTTGATACATCAAAACCGGCCACCAAGTTGACGTTTTAATTTGAACTGTTTTTGGACAGTTTTGTGGAGCCAACTTCGCGGGTTCGTATCTTCGTCGTCGCAGCTCCGGTTGGTGCGCTACCAGTTCTGGTGCACAGCTGGTATAACCCTCTTCCTGCCCCCTTTAGATTTCATTTCAGTTTGAGCTTGTTAGGTCGGTCGAATTCGACGCCAAAGTTGGCAGTTCAAATTCTTAGTGTTGTACTTGTAAAATTCTATTTTTGAACCCGGGACTCCGGATTCAATTTCTGACACCACCAGTAGACTCGTGGCGTCGTTCTAGCATATTTCTATATAAAGTTTGCTTGATTTGGAGAACGTGGGCCCTGGCACGCATTTCGGTGCAAAGCGGGTCCCACTTTCTGAGTCAACGGGTCACTTTGAGATCGGCTCATCGGAATCTAATTCTGGATATACTGTTGAGTTTGTATCGTCATTCTGGACTCGTTGACATATAGTTTGCTAAGTTTTAGTGGACATTGGTTCCGGCACGCATTTCGGTGCAAGTCGGATACCAATATCCGGGTCAGCGGGTCATTTTGAGTTCGGCTCATCGGAATCCAATTCCGGATATACCGTTGAGTTCGTATCGTCATTCTGGACTCGTTGACATATAATTTGTGAGTTTTGAGGACATTAGCTCCGACACGCTTTTCCGTACGAATTGGAATTTCAATGTCCTGGTCAACGGACCAATTTGAGATTGGGTCAACGGAATCCAATTCTGGATATACCGTTGGGTTCGTATCGTCATTCTGGATTCGTGGACATATAATTTGTTAGGTTTTGTGCACTTTTATTTTGGCACATTTTTCGGTACAAAGTGTCCAACGGCGGACATCATTTTGGCCCGAAATTACCTTTTTGCCCCTGTATCCAAATTGGACTTAGGGACAGGCTATTCTAGCTATTTCGACCATTCTGGACACGTTGGTAATGGTTGTTTCACCATCCGACAACATCTGCAGGTTTTCACCCTATTATTATAATCTTTCTCCTTTTGTGGTATTTTGAGTTCCATCGATTCCGGTAATTTTACAATCACTGAAATTGATGTGTTGATCCTGTAGATTTTTGTAGAGACTAGCTTTGACCCAGTTTGACCATGGTTGACTACTTTGACTGAACATCGAAGTAAAGTCAACATTTGACCTAGGTTAGATTAGTTTTGACCCTGGTTGACCCCAGTTGATTATTTTGACCAAAAGTCAACCGGAAGTCAACCGTAGCCTAAAATTGACCAGAACTGGACCAGAGTTGACCAGTTGACCCAAAGTCAACTGTTAGTCAACGTTAGTCAAGTTTGACCCAAGTTGACCTAGGGTTGACCAGAGTTGACCGGTTGACCAAAAGTCAACTATAAGTCAACCCTTGACTTAGATTGACCTAGTTTGACTTGGTATGACTTCATTTTACTTCCAAACCCTTATATTGATACAGTATTCCATCCATAGGTCCTCGAGGCACTGTTCTTGGACTCAGTTGACATATTCCACCAGATCTCAAGCGAGTACATTCTCTGATAACTTTTTTCCAATTTATGATAACTGTTATGATTCATGTACTTAGTGTAGATATGCTTATTCCTGACACATGGTTCTCACGGATTGGTATTCCTGGATCCCGATGAGAGATGTTTCTCCTTCTTAGGTTGGGATGTATTGTGCAAGCTCCCTTGTAGCTCTTACACAATATATGGTCACTGATTCTAGAGAAGACTTACTCCCTTCTCATTAGAATCCCGTGCAGTGACGTGTCCTGTTTGGATCCATTCTACCAGTTGGGGTAGGGGGAGTAGTAGCGTATGCCTGTGATCAGATCCATCCCGCATTCCCGAACAGTGTGAGTCATATACCGCACATATGACTTGCCAGGCCAGTTCTTGACATGAACCCAAGCCGATCACAAGTTGAAACTGCTACTCACACACATTGGATATATGGCTTACCTTGATTTGTGTACATACCATGATTCAGTTCTACTTTCTTGTTCTAGCTCTAGCTCTACAGCTTACCATGCCATGATACATATATGTACACTCTATGATTTTTATTGTATATGCTCTATTTACAGTTTTATAGCTTTTATTCTATCATGAGATCTGTTATGAGATATATGTACTCGTTCCATCCTGACCGGATATGTTGACAAATTTTAGGAGTAGTTGTGCCCTCAGAATTGGACTTCATGATGTTGCTAGCTGAGGTGGATCTCACTATTCTTCTATGTGAGTTGCCTGGTAGTTATCCTTAGTTAGTCTTGTTGTTCCTTCTTTATTTTTCCTGTCTCATGATCATTATAGATTCTAGTTGTTCTAGTGATATTGTTATTATTTCTTGTCTTATCTTCCTTAGTTTTCGTGATGTGACATGAGTACATTTCTAGTTATGGATCATTAGATGTTGTAGTTAGTTTAGTGTACTTGACAGCGCTCTACCACCGATACTGCGGCGTATGCTGGGCGTAGCCCACATATTCGTACCCGTATATCCGGATGCGGGTCGTGACACGTTTTTAGTGGTGGCCCATGCAAGTCAGTCTTTGCTATTAATGCGAAGTCATGGTAGTACTTGAGCTTATCTGTACTACTGCGAGCCTGTCCTAGGATTAAGGTTGAGTAATGGAATATTTTAGGATTTGGGTACTCAGTCACATATTAGGAACTCTTGATAGATTCTAGGGATGACCCATAGGAATCTTATTTCGAAACTCTTCGAATCTACTCCCATTCGTTTCCATTCGTCCTGATTTCGGAAATATCTGTCCGTATCAAACTTTATTCCTTCTTGGGATGAGTTTGTGGACCCCAGAGGGAAGGTATAAGTTGGACTTGTATATCATCTAGGTTGGGGAGAGAATATGATTTACCAACCTCGTATCATGGTCGAGGTTGTTCTAGATTATATTCCACCATTTTCTATCTTGACCTAGGTAATACCCTCGGGACTTTTCCTAAGATTTTCCTCTGAACCCTATCTCGGAAGTTGTTTCCGTTGTTTCTATTAACTTACCCTTGACTTGTTGTTGAATTTTAAATCTTAAATATTCGTTGTTGACCTTTGATTTTGTTTTGGATAATTCTTTTAAGAATTGAGTTAAGATATCCTGATAAACATATCTTGGACGAGGACGATGAGAACGGTAAGTATCTACTTTACTTATGGAGTTTGGAATTTAACGCAGTCATATTAGCTAGCCTGACAGGATATGGAGCCTGATTTTGGATATACTATCCTAGTTATGGAATTTATATTCTCTTGCAGCCATACCGGTTGGCGTGGTAAGGAATCTAGATGACATGATTATAGGGTGTATACCTTGGTTATGGACTCTATCGTTTATTGTAGCTATGTTTACTGGCATGGCGTAAATTCTGGCAACATGATTTTGGATAGACGTGTATGGTTATCAGGTCATATCTTAAGTTGATTCACTTCTTTTACCAATTGAGCAAGATAATTCCTACCATTATTTCTTGTTTATCATTATTTTCTCTCCCATCGTATGATGATTTTCTTATCTTACCATCATTTCCTGTGCCTTGTTTAGCTATGTCTTGATTACACAAATCACCTATCTCATATCTACATCTGTCATCTACACTTGGAAACTCTGAAAATTTTGAAAATTTTATATCTCAATTGTTTCTTAAATTTCGATACTGTTAAGAATTTGATTTCCTTCTGTCCATGACCAATCAATTTTGGTCGTCTTGTTTATCGTGCCAAAGAGTCTTGGTTGCTGACTAGACTCTAGATGATTTCAAATTCCTTGTGACTTGGGTTCCTTCCTAAATTGTGCTTTTAGGACCTTGATTTCGAATTCATGATTTTATCGTCTTTCATAGCTGAACTTGGATCTTGATCGTGCTTATGTGACCTATAATCTGATTTCTATCAAATCTATCTCTCAATCGTGCTATTCTCAAATTTTTCTCTCAATTTTCTTCTCTTAGCCCTGTTTTAGATCATGACTATCCAACTTCGATTTTTATGATCTTGATAATCTTAACCCTCAAATCGTGCCAAGTGAACTTAGACTATTTCCAATTTTAATCGCGTTCGAACTTGGATCGTATTTCATGATTTTATTAATCATCCTCCTTAATCTTTGATCGGGCCTATAAGACATTGACTTTGATTTTTGTTTTGTGTCTGAAATTTTATCTCAACCATGCCAAACCTTATTTTGGTCATGGTTAGCTTTTCATCTTTGATCGGACCTATGCGACTTTCGGGTTGATTTCCATCAACCTAAGTCCTACAAATCACCCCGTACTTGAACTTCATTATATCTTCGATTCTCCTAATCGTCTCTAAAATTGTGCCCCAATGACTTGGCTTATTTCTGAAATCATGCACATATAATTTTGTTCACATCATGATTCTATCGTGCCAAATCCCTCATCGTGCCTAAACAATTTTGCATCGATTATCTTAATTGTGTAAACTCGTCATTCTTGGATCGTGCCTAAAATATTGCCTAAACCTTCTATCATATTTTAACCCCACTACCAACCTTTAATTTCGAGGACGAAATTTTTATAAGGTGGGTACGATTGTAAGCCCCTAAAATTAGGGCTTATTATTTTTTTTTTTAATAAATCAATTATTTTGAATAAATATTATTATTTGATTATTATTTAATTTAATGCTCTTTACCGTGACTTGGAATTCTAGAGCATCAGGGATGCCAGTCTCTGGAAACTTCCTTCTTGGAGTTTGTAGTAGACGAGATTATCTTTATTTTGATATATTCTGTCCCACTTGAACTCGTTCCCTTGTGCTCTTTTTGCTTCGCGCAAGTTCGGGTCAATATTAGACCATTTAATTATTAATTGAATTCCCACTCTTTTCCTTGATCATCATATGCGCGTTACCATGACTTTTAATTTAGGAGAACCAGACTAGTCATTTTCTCGAAACCAACTTGTCATGTTTGATCTACTCGAGACGCTCTTCACCCATGACCTTCGTGTCCCACTCAGACACTCCATTTTTTGCTTCATTTTCTTCGCACAACTTTCGGGTCAATTTAGGCCAATTAATTATCTACCGTAAAACCTGATTTATTTTCCAATTTAATTTCAGGATCCGACATCGACCCAACCTAGTCGACCCCAAATATGGATATGGCCCACACGAAGCCTACTACCCACATGAAACTTGTGTCCCATTTATTAGAGTCCCCGCATGTTATTTATTTGCCCATGATTTTAAATACCCATTTTAATTCAATTATTGCACCATGTCCATTTTGGCCCAACCCGGCTCCACTGAACCCAACCCCAGCTCCATGTTACCCTCCATTATGACTGCCCATACCCCACACTGATAAATATCCCTCTCCCTAAAATATCTTATTTTTCCTCTCCTTGTATATATATACACACATATATATATATATATACTTATATTTTAAATATCTCTCTCACCACATAACTTTCCCACCATCACCATCACAACTTCCCCCCCTACCCGTACAGGACAGACCCCCACTCCCTCTCTCTACTTTCTTTCTCTCTCAATAATATCTCACACTCTCTCTCTCTTTATATTATATATATGCACACATACATCTCTCTCTCTTTCTCTCAACACACACACAATAATAACACTCTTTCTCCCTCTCTCCTTACACTCCACCTCACCCTATCATCACAGCTCAACCCCCTCCATGTGGCCGAGAACACCCTTCCCATCTCTCTATTCTAATTCTCTCTCTCTCCTCCCTTTTAAATTACACACACAACACACATTTAACTCTCCTCATCTCCATCATCATTCATCACCCTCACCATCAGCATCGAGCTCCACCACCCTCACCACCATGAGCACGGCCACCACCAGCCATCTCCTCGACTTCCTGAGCTACACCTCCACCTCCAGGCTGACCACCACTTCGACACGCTCATCCTCTCATTCTCCTCCTCCTTATCATCAACTCATATCACCACCACCATCACCCGCGCGCCACCGCACGTAGCCTTGCCGTGCCACCACCGACGAAGGCCGTGTGCGTGCACCCCGGCCAACCTCTCCCACCGCGTGCCCTTGCGTGGTCCACGTAGCAGCGTCTACTACAATACCACAGCAGCGATGCAACAGCAGGCGCACGCGCGCACGGGCCACCGCGCGCCACCGTGCGCCGCCGCACGCCGCGTGGCCGGCCACCCCCACTCCGATGAACACCCAGCAACCTTTCCGTGGCGGCCAACGTCCTCCGGGACGCGCCGTCTAGGCAATTCGTGCGTTTTGCACGGAATCCCGTCGACGCACGCGCGGATGAAAATTCAAAAAGTGCGTTTCGCGACGACGACTTCGTGTACGTTTTTCGAGAATTCCGACCGTTGGATCGGTGATTTCTTCGCTCCGTCTCAATCTCGGTATATACCCCTTCATCTCTCTCAAATTTCACCCGTTAATTTTATCGTTTGATACATCAAAACCGGCCACCAAGTTGACGTTTTAATTTGAACTATTTTTGGACAATTTTGTGGAGCCAACTTCGCGGGTTCATATCTTCGTCGTCACAGCACCGGTTGGCGCGCTACCAGTTCTGGTGCACAGCTGGTATAACCCTCTTCTTGCCCCCTTTAGATTTCATTTCAGTTTGAGCTTGTTAAGTCGGTCGAATTCGACGCCAAAGTTGGCCGTTCGAATTCTTAGTGTTGCACTTGTAAAATTCTATTTTTGAACCCGGGACTCCGGATTCACTTTCTGACACCACCAGTAGACTCGTGGCGTCGTTCTAGCATGTTTTCATATAAAGTTTGCTTGATTTGGAGAACATGGGCCCTGGCACGTATTTCGGTGTAAAGCGGGTCCCACTTTCTGAGTCAACGGGTCACTTTGAGATCGGCTCATCGGAATCCAATTTTGGATATACCGTTGAGTTCGTATCGTCATTCTGGACTCGTTAACATATAGTTTACTAAGTTTTAGTGGACATTGGTTCCGGCACGCATTTCGGTGCAAGTCGGATACCAATATCCGGGTCAACGGGTCATTTTGAGTTCGGCTCATCGGAATCCAATTCCGGATATACCGTTGAGTTTGTATCGTCATTCTGGACTCGTTGACATATAATTTGCTGAGATTTGAGGACATTAGCTCCGAGACGCTTTTCCGTGCGAATCAAAATTTCAATGTCCTGGTCAAAGGACCAATTTGAGATCGGGTCAACGGAATCCAATTCTGGATATACCGTTGGGTTCGTATCGTCATTCTGGATTCGTGGACATATAATTTGTTAGGTTTTGTGCACTTTTATTTTGGCACATTTTTCGGTGCAAAGTGTGTCCAACGGCGGACATCAATTTGGCCAAAAATTACCTTTTTACCCCTGTGTCCAATTGGACTTAGGGACAGGCTATTCTAGCTATTTCGACCATTCTGGACACGTTGGTAATGGTTGTTTCACCATCCGACAACATCTGTAGGTTTTCACCCTATTATTATAATCTTTCTCCTTTTGTGGTATTTTGAGTTCCATCGATTTCGGTGATTTTACAATCACTGAAATTGATGTGTTGACCCTGTAGATTTTTGTAGAGACTAGCTTTGACCCAGTTTGACCATGGTTGACTACTTTGACTGAACATCGAAGTAAAGTCAACATTTGACCTAGGTTAGACTAGTTTTGACCCTGGTTGACCCCAGTTGACTATTTTGACCAAAAGTCAACCGGAAGTCAACCGTAGCCTAAAATTGACCAAAACTGGACCAGAGTTGACCAGTTGACCCAAAGTCAACTGTTAGTCAACGTTAGTCAAGTTTGACCCGAGTTGACCTAGGGTTGACCAGAGTTGACCAGTTGACCAGAAGTCAACTATAAGTCAACCCTTGACTTAGATTGACCTAGTTTGACTTGGTATGACTTCATTTTACTTCCAAACCCTTATATTGATACAATATTACATCCATAGGTCCTCGAGGCACTATTCTTGGACTCAGTTGACATATTCCACCAGATCTCAGGCGAGTACATTCTCTGATAACTTTTTCCCAATTTATGATAACTGTTATGATTCATGTACTTAGTGTAGATATGCTTATTCCTGACACATGGTTCTTACGGATTGGTATTCCTGGATCCCGATGAGAGATGTTTCTCCTTCTTAGGTTGGGATGTATTGTGCAAGCTCCCTTGTAGCTCTTGCACAATATATGGTCACTGATTCTAGAGAAGACTTGCTCCCTTCTCATTAGAATCCCGTGCAGTGACGTGTCCTGTTTGGATCCATTCTACCAGTTGGGGTAGGAGGAGTAGTAGCGTATGCCTGTGATCAGATCCATCCCGCATTCCTGAACATTGTGAGTCATATACCGCACATATGACTTGCCAGGCCAGTTCTTGACATGAACCCAAGCCGATCACAAGTTGAAACTGCTACTCACACACATTGGATATATGGCTTACCTTGATTTGTGTACATACCATGATTCAGTTCTACTTTCTTGTTCTAGCTCTAGCTCTACAGCTTACCATGCCATGATATATATATGTACACTCCATGATTTTTATTGTATATGCTCTATTTACAGTCTTATAGCTTTTATTCTATCTTGAGATCTGTTATGAGATATATGTACTCGTTCCATCCTGACCGGATATGTTGACAAATTTTAGGAGTAGTTGTGCCCTCAGTATTGGACTTCATGATGTTGCTAGCTGAGGTGGATCTCACTATTCTTCTATGTGAGTTGCCTGGTAGTTATCCTTAGTTAGTCTTGTTGTTCCTTCTTTATTTTTCCTGTCTCATAATCATTATAGATTCTAGTTGTTCTAGTGATATTGTTATTATTTCTTGTCTTATCTTCCTTAGTTTTCATGATGTGACATGAGTACATTTCTAGTTATGGATCATTAGATATTGTAGTTAGTTTAGTGTACTTGACAGCTCTCTACCGCCAATACTGCGGCGTAGGCTGGACGTGGCCCACGTATTCGTACCCGTATATCCGGGTGCGGGTTGTGACACTGTTGCCAATCAGCTAAACGATCTATATTCGATCGTCTAAACTATACTTCAATTCCTGAACCTATGACGGGAGTTGAAGACGAGTTGTTATATGCTTCTGTCAATATGACTTCTCGAGACATTGGGGGTAGAAATTCTTCAAGGCGTGGCACGTCTCGCAATCCGAGTCAACAATATCTAAGACAACTCCGTGAATCCAGCGAAGGGGTCTTTCAACATACTAGATCGAAAGATCGGAATACGGATCAGAATGTCTTCAATCAGGAAGATCTTTCCATTACTCATTTGGGAGAAGAATCTTTCTCTGATGCAGATAGTGAAAGTTCTGAACAAACTATCTCGTCAATAATGGCAAGAGAAGTGACAGCGTATGCCATTACAGAAGACCAAGATGCTTCTAGTTCGGCCAATCAAGAGCAACGAATTACTGCATTAGAGGACAAACTGAAGACCATGGTTGAAATGGTCGCAAGTATGCACACTATAATCGTGGCTCAACATACAGTGCCACCGGTTATAAGTCCTACTACTAATCCCGAGCTCATAGCTTCTTCGGTACCGGTTAATGTTAGTCTGGGGGTACCACCTCCTCACGTTGCTTCTGTACCAGTCCAAGCTGCTCCCAGTCAGTCTGGTGCTGGGGGTGGTAATTACCACGTTGTTCCTCCTCCCAATAATTCAAATCAGCCTACCAATTCCCAATCATCAGGAGATGCTAATGAGGGTGTAAAACTCTTACGCACTCAGTTCGAAGAATTCAAGCAGAAGGATGGCCTACAAAGACTTGGGATAAAATAACCTTATCCTGTAGAATGGAAAGAGGTTCAATTTCCTCCTAAGTATAAGCTTTCCACTATTATGCTATTTGATGGCAGCACTTCTCCAAGTCAGTACATCAGTCATTTTGAAGTTATGATTGACCAATTACATCCAAATGATGCTCTCCTTACTAGGGTGTTCATCGGTTGTTTAGCCGGTGCAACATACGACTGGTACCATAGTTTGCATGATGGCTGCATCACTTCTTTTGATGGTTTCAAGCAAATGTTCTTGGAATGGTTTTATGAGGGAGTCAATGATATGACAATGTCTATCCTCATTAAAATTAAACAAAGACACAATGAATCCACAGAGAGTTTCATCGAAAGATTCCGCCGAGAGGTACTTAAAATGCCTTTGGAAACCCTATCTGCTGTAACAATAGACACTTATAAATCAAACTTGTTGCCTATTATTAGCATGTGGATGGGATCCACACAATTACAAGATTGGCATTCTTTTATTGTGAATGCCAAGGCGGCGGAGGTTAGTGCCAAAAAGTTCAAGCAGTTAGGAGTTCAAATGAATTATCCTAACCAAGATGAACATTCTACACCCGGTGGTAATAATCGCCAGAACAACCGCAAGGGTAAAGAAACATTGGCCATCAATCTCAAGGGCAAGGAGTCATTAGCTGTTAATGTTGCTCAGACGGCACCCACTCCATCAGCACCACCACATAAAGCACCTCGTCCAAAAGAAGAGTATACTTTTGACGAAGATGATACAATGAGCAGCTTTGATTGCTTAATCAAAAGCAATAAACTTCAACTGCCAGAGACAAAACGGCTAGAAGAAGTAGGTAAAACTGACCATCCTAAATATTGTGTTTATAACAGATTTATAGGGCATCCAACCAAAGCATGCTACGTACTTAAAGGCAAAATCCAGGAGATGGTCAACTCTGGAGCAATTACAAGTTGGTGATTTTCCACCACAACTTGTACAAGATGGTATTGTCCCTATCCTGAGAACTACTCTCGAGATAGTGAATCTCCCACCTCCCCAAAATGAGGGACTTGTTCCCTTATCTACTGATAAAGAAGAAATCATGTGGATTCATCCAGATTTGGTAGCAGACTTTGAAGCGCCTTCTCTTCCAATCAAAAGAAGCACTCCAAAACTAAATCCAAAAGCTGCAACATGGTATCCTTTGTACCAGTAGCAGAAGAAAAAATTTTAATTGGCACTAGATCTGGGAAACCTTATCTTCGGGAATATCCTAAAACTCAAAAAAATCCTGCCCTTTCTCCTGATATTCCTCCTACATCATCTTCTCCTGCTGAGAATATACCATCTACATCCTCGCCAATAGTGGAACCAACTCCTCCTAAACCGACATCAGTAGACAAAGGAAAACAACTTGTCCGTTTTGACAAAGCATAGAAGAAGTCCTCATCTCTTGGACTTGAAAAGCCATATAATTTTGACATATTAGCTCAATTAGCCAATACTCCAGTAAGATTGTCAATCTTTGAACTATTACGTCTCTCAAAAAAAACTCGAGAGACATTAAGTGAAGCCTTGATGCAGGCTGATGCTTGTCTTGCTTTTCTCAAAAAGCCTGAAAAGGAGCCGATCAGCTGTATACATTGTCATAGTATATTTGAATTAATGCCCAACATTACTTTTACACAAGATGACATGTTTTTAGAAAATAATCATCACGATCGTCCTCTTTATTTTACGGGATATGTGGACACCATGAAAGTCGATCGCATTTTGATTGACCCAGAGTCTGCTCTTAGTATCATACCGAAATCATTGTTGGATGCTTTGAAGATCCTAGTGCATAATCTTTCTACAACTATCACTACCATTTTGGGGTTTAACCAAGGAAGAAGTGAACCCTTGGGGAAGATTCGCCTGAAACTTCAAATCGGCAATCTTCGTACCAAAGTGACTTTCTACGTGATTAATAATCACGTATCATACAATACTTTACTGGGAAGACCATTCCTTCATGAACACAACATTGTACCTTCTACACTTCACCAATGTTTCAAATATGTAGATGGCAATGGGGAAGTCCAGAAAGAAGTTGCAGACCTGAATCCTTTCAAGGGGGTTGAAGCGTACTGCAATGACTCTCGCATGTATAAAGAGGAACTCATGAAGGTAGTACTGGCAATGGATACAGGTGAAGAACAGAAAGGTGTGCCGAATGATACTCTGGTGATTCTTGTCAAAGGACGCACTTCCTGTCCTCAGTCTTCCAAACCACTAACTATCTACTTCCTTCTCACAAGAAGCAGCCTCTTAGTGTTAGTCAGGAACAAAAGGAGCTCACCTCTTCTGAGCCGCTTATAATCGACCTTCGTCGTAAGAAGTCCCCTCCTCCTTCTCGCTCTTCTTCTTCCCTTCTAGTTATCAATCTGACCAAGCCTGTTAAGGCTAAAGGTCCTGTTGTAAATGATGGTGTAAAAATCAATAAAGCATCTCCTTTGCAGTATACTGATGTCTCTTATTATACTCAATGTTATTTGGACATGCTAGATAGCTTTAAACCACTTACAATAGTAGTCGTATCATCTCTACGAAATGTGATACCATTAGATTCAATACAAGAATCGTACTTCTTAGTACCGTCTCGAAAGAAAGACGAAATGCCTATACTTTTTAATAAACGAGAAGAACAAAAAATCATGCTTGACAATGATAATACGGATGATACAGGAAGATTATAATTACGTCGCTATACTCCACAATCTAAGGCAATCATTCGTAAAATGGGCTATGATTTCAGAACTGGTCTCAATAGCGGCAAAGGAAGACGAACTCCTATTCGTATTTCTGTTCCAAAAGAAAAATCACAACAATACTACAGTAAATCGAAGCGGGGATTAGGTTATACTTCGCTACTTCCAACTCCGGAACCTTCCGAATCCGATGAAGAAGAACGATCTAACTCTTCTAATTCTATCTCATGGGATTCTGATACCAGTATTGGTCATGTTCATCAAGTAACAGTATCTTCTAACATGGTGTCTGCAGAATTCTCAGAAGATGATGAAGATGATATTGAAGAAGCTCCTGAAGTAGACCCTTGGGCACAAAGGATGGACAATCAGTGGGAACTCCATTTTGAACAACAAGAACCATCTACTGAGGATCAACTAATTCAGATCAATGTTGGAGAGAAAGATGTGCCACGACCGATCTTCATTAGCAAGAATCTCCCTGAGGATGATAAACAAGAACTAATTCACCTCATTCGCGAATATATCGATGTCTTCGCCTGGAGTTATGAAGATATGCCAGGATTAGATCCTCAAGTCGCAACTCATAAACTTAACATCTTGCCTAATGCCAAGCCAGTCAAACAACAGCAATGGCGATTCAAACCTGAAATGATGGATGCATTTGATGATGAAATAAAAAAGCTTATAGCTTACGGTTTATCAGAGAAGAACAACATCCTGACTGGGTAGCCAACATTGTACCAGTTTTGAAGAAAACCAGGAAGGTTCGAGTATGCATAGATTTTCGGGATCTCAATGATGCTTGCCCTAAAGATGAATTCCCTCTTCCAATTACTGATGTTATGATCGACAATACTTGTGAATTCGAGCGAATCTCTTTTATGGATGGGTTTTCTGGATATAATCAAATCCGGATGAATCCTGAAGATGAAAAACATACTTCATTCCGTACTCCTCGCGGAGTATACTGTTATACAGTCATGCCTTTTGGTCTTAAGAATGCCGGTGCAACTTACCAGCGGGCTATGGGTACTATCTTTTGAGATTATTTACGAAAGACTGTCGAATGCTATGTAGATGATATTGCTGTCAAAAGTCGTCTGAAGAAAGATCACATTCAATATTTAAGAACTATTTTCAATCTAATGTGCCAGCATCAACTCAAAATGAACCCCACCAAGTCTTTCTTGGGTGTCTCTAGTGGCAAATTTCTTAAATTCGTCATTACCTCTAAGGGTATACACGTTCATCCCGAGAAGATCAAAGCCATTCAAGAGATGTATCCTCCACGCAACCTAAAAGAGCTACAAGGATTCCAAGGTCGACTTGCATACATCAGGCGGTTCATTTCAAATTTATCTGGACATTGCAGACCATTTACTCAGTTAATGAAGAAAGGTGTATCTTTCATTTGGACGAAAGAATGTCAACGAGGATTTGATGACATAAAGCGGGATTTGATGAATCCACCAGTACTAGTATCACCGATTTCAGGAATACCCTTCTTGATGTATGTTCGAGCAATGGACCATTCATTGGGAGCGTTGCTGGCTCAGAAGAACAAGGAAGGTCATGAACAAGCTATTTACTACCTTAGTCGAACAATGATTGGAGCTGAACATCGTTATAGTATGGTAGAGAAGGAATGCTTAGCCTTAATGTTCGCTGTTCAAAGGACAAGATATTATATCATCGGTCAAACTATTCATGTTATTTCTTGAGTCAATCCTCTTCGGGTCTTAATGAAGAAGCCCAGTACACTCAATTCTAGGCTTGCTACATAGGCTATATTATTAACACAATATTATATGGCCTATGTTCCCCAAAAGTCTGTGAAAGGCCAAGCATTAGCTGATTTCTTAGCAGCTCATCCTGTGCCTGAAACATCTAAACTCTATGATGAGATTCCAGATGAAACATTGGAAACAAATATGATCGCAGAAGAATTTCCTACTTGGCGTTTATTCTTTGATGGAGCTTCTAGAATTGGACCCGGAGGCACCCTTATTGCTGGAGTAGGGATTGTTCTTGTTTCACCAGATGGATTAGCGATTCAGAGAGCTTATTCTTTAGATGAGTCATGCTCCAACAATGTAGCAGAATACAATGCTTTGCTCATTGGACTCAAATTAGCCAAACAACTGGATATTTAATACCTCGAAGTATATTGTTATTCTAAGCTGATTGTTAATCAGGTTAGAGGCATATATGAAGTTCGACATCAAGATCTGGTACCATATCATGAAGCAGCAATCAAAATAGCTTCTTCGTTCAAAGGTTCTTCATTGAACATGTACGTCGAGCCTGCAATACAGAAGCTGATGCATTAGCTAACCTAGCTGCGGTATTGGCAGTTCCAGTCAAAAGACAATAAATAGTTGTTATCTCTAATAGAGAACTATTTTGTATTGAGAATAACCATACTATTGAATTCAGCAATTCAACTGAAGTCAATATCATTAGCGAGGACTGGAGAGCACCCTTCATCGATTTTGTAGTACATGACATATTGCCAGAAGATCCTAAAGAAGCTACAAGTATTCTTCGTCGACCGCTTCGATTCTATTATAATCATACTACCAAAACTCTCTTTCGAAGGACTTTTGATGGGTTACTTCTGAGATGTCTTGTCGGTGATGAAGCAAAGCAGGTATTACGCGAAGCTCATGATGGCGTTTATGGAGCACATCAGCCTCGTCCTAAATTATAGGATCGTATTCGACGTATGGGCTATTACTGGCCCTCTATGGTATCAGATGCCATTGACTATGCAAAGAAATATCGTGCATGTCAGATTCATGCATATTTCGTTCACCAACCGTCAGAGTTTCTTCATCCGATTGCTGCCTTATGGCCCTTCGAAGCTTGGGGCATGGATATAATTGGTCCTATAAATCCTCCTTCATCTAAAGGACATCGGTTCATCTTGGCTATAACCGATTATTTTTCTAAGTGGGCTGAAGCTATACCTTTAACTGAAGTGAAGACTAGTAGTGTCATCAACTTCATCAAACATCATGTGATATACAGGTTTGGTGTACCTCATCGAATTATCCATGATAATAGACCATAATTTGTCAGCCAGAAGTTTAATAGGTTCTGTGATGACAACAGAATCAATAATTTTGCTTCTACGGCCTATAATCCTGCAGCTAACGGATTAGCTGAAGCATTCAACAAAACCATTATCAAACTCCTTAAAAAGTTTGTTTCTATTAACAAACGTAATTGGAGTGAGAAACTTGGAGAATATCTATGGGCTTATCGCACTACAGTCCATAATCCCACAGGTTGCACACCTTTTTCTCTGGTATATGGGTGTAAAGCTGTCTTAACTCTGGAAATTCAAATTCCATCCTTGAGAATTGCTATAGCTAATGAACTTACCACAGATAATAATGATCGTCTCCGAATTCAAGAATTGGAGGCGCTCGATGAAAAAAGGTTGCTGGCTCAACAACATATTGAACTTTATCAAGCCCAGATTTCAAAAGCTTTCAATCGCAAAGTCAAAGTGCGAACATTTCAAGAAGGCGAGCTAGTTCTTACAGTCAGACGTCCTATGACTCATATGAGCAAAGGCAAGTTCGATGCGAAATGGGAAGGTCCATATGTGGTAAATAAAGTTTTCTCAAATAGAGCCTATCAATTAACAGATATGGATGGCAGAGTTGCTATGATGCCTATCAATGGAAAATTTCTCAAGAAATATTATGTATAAAAGTAAAATGTACTTCGTTTCAGAGAAATAATATAAATAAAGTTCATTTTATTCAAAAGCAGAAAGGAATTACATAATATTAAGGACGGGGACGAGGACCCGATCCTTCTTGATTAAATATATGGTTTGCCAGTAATTCAAATATCTCGTTGTATGAACATACTAGCAACTCGCAGGCAGCTACCTTTACTGCTTCTTCTTCGGCAGTCTTCCCAGGCTCCACCAGCTTGGCAATCAAGTCCTGCTCTGGTGCAGGAACAGTCGAGCCTTCACCCACTTCTTTCTGAGGAGGCACAGAAAGCTTAGCAGGAGACGACTCAGTTGTTTCTTCGATTTTCGGAGTGAGCAATTCCCTGGAAGACATTTTGTACAGAAAGAAAAAGAATTTGACGATATCTACGAAAATTTTGCTCTATTTATAGACAGAACGACTAGATAGTCGGTTTCGAGAACCGATACGACTTTTACTCCTCAAAAGAAGTCCAACTATTCGTTCATTTATGGCTGTTCATTCATTCACTCCCTTCTTCGATAATTGAGATGACTGTTCATTCATCAGTATCTCTTTTTCAAAAATCGAAGTGACTGTTCATTCATTCACTTTCTTTGACTTATCATTTATTCATCCAATAATCCTGGCATTTATTGTCTTTTATTTACTTTATTGTAAATAACAAGAATTCACGTCCTCCATACCTCTGAATTCCGATTATTTATATCAGCAACTTGTTATGTCCCTAGTACCTCTGATAATTTGTATATTGAAATAACAATATTCCTAAAATATTGTATTCTACCACGTCCACCTTACCTTTGAGCAGATATAATAAATATTGTTATTTTCTAAATCAAGAAATATATCACGTCCAGTACCTCTGAATATATTTTCTATTCTATTACTTATATCTATAACAAGATATGCAATAAGTAATAGAACCACACAAAAAGTTTCTCATTTTATTTTTATTTCAAAAAGAAGTACATTGTAATAAAAGAAAATGGGAGACAACAAAATTTCCTCATTATATTCTGAAGGATAGGTGATAAGTTCTGCAATTTGTTTCTTCAGAATTTGAATTCTTTTATCACGAAAATCTAGCACTTTCTGTCTGGCTTCAACTCTTCTTGATTCAGGATCAAAAGGTTGTAGAGCAGCAGTTTGTCGTGTTAATTCTTCATTCTGAAGACGTTTAAATTCCTCCTTCTAATGGCTCGTCTAAAGAATAAGGTCTTTGGATAGTCAATCCCTCCGGTGATACGAGGACAATTCCAATTCCAGCGACAATGGTACCTTTGGGTCCGATCCTGGATGCACCATCAAAGAATAGATGCCAGGAAAGAACTTCTTCTGAAACCATGCTAGATTCCCAAGTTTCATCAGGAATCTTGTCATAGAGTTTAGATGTCTCCGACATTAGATGAGCCGCTAGGAAGTCGGCTAAGGCTTGACCTTTAACAGACTTTGTGGGACATAAACCATATTATATTGTGCTAACAGTATGGCCCATGTAGCGAGTCTAGAGTTGAGTGTACTGGGCTTCTTCATCAAGGCCCGGAGAGGGTTAACTCTGGAGATAACATGAATAGTTTGGCTTGTAATGTAATGTCTGGTCTTGTGAACAGCAAACATCAAAGCTAGACATTCTTTTTCCACTGAGCTATATCGATGTTCAACCCCAATCATCGTACGCCTGAGATAATAGATAGCTTGTTTGTGACCCTCTTTGTTCTTCTGGGCTAGTAGAGCTCCTAAGAAATGATCCATTATATGAGCATACATTAGGAAGGGTATCCTGAGACTGGAGGCACTAGAACTGGAGGGTTCATCAAGTACCGTTTTATGTCTTCAAATGCTTGTTGGCATTCTTTAGTCCAAATAAAAGACACACCTTTCTTCATCAATTGAGCGAATGGTCTGCAACGTCCAGATAGATTCGAAATGAATCTCCTGATATACGCAAGTCATCCCTGGAATCCTCGTAGCTCTTTTAAATTGTGTGGAGGATGCATCTCTTGAAAGGCTTTAATATTCTCGGGGTCAACGTGTATACCCTTAAAGGTAATAACGAATCCGAGGAATTTGCCACTAGAGACTCCCAGGAATGACTTGGTGGAATTCATTTTGAGTTGATGCTGGCGTATTAGATCGAAGATCGTTCTCAAGTCTTAGATGTGATCTTCCTTTAGATAACTTTTGACAACAATATCGTAGATATAGCATTCGACTGTCTTCCGTAAATGTTCATGGAAGATGGTACTCATACCCCGCTGATAGGTTACACTATCGTTTTTAAGACCGAACGGCATGACGGTGTAGCAATAGACTCCCAGAGGAGTACGAAAAGATGTATGTCCCTCATCTTATGGATGCATCTTAATTTGATTGTATCCTGAGAATTCATCCATAAAAGACATTCGTTCGAACCCGCAAGTATTGTCGATCATGACATCAGTGATCGGAAGAGGAAACTCATCTTTGGGACAAGCATCATTGAGGTATCTAAAGTCAATACAGACTGGGACCTTTCTCGTTTTCTTCGTAACTGGGACGGCATTAGCCACCCAGTCGGGATGTTGTTCTTCTCTGACAAAACCACAGGCGATAAGCTTCTTAACTTCACCTTCTATAGCGTCCATCATATGGGTCAGGGTAGTGGTTGGAGCACTATCTACCAATTTCAGAATTGGCGAGAAAGAGCAAGTAGCTACAGAGCTTTTCTCCAAGCTTGGCGCAGAAGTTGTGATTAGTGCACTGGAGGACTTTAGAGTCCAAATGGCATGTGCCCTATTCTTAGCAGCAACAGTGGTGGCGTGCTTGGCACCCCCTGCGCCAATCATGGCATCGTAGGCAATTTGGTTACGACCAGAGTCTTCTGTGTTATGCCGACCGACGTAACATCGCATTGACTTGTCACTTTCTCGTCGGAGGAGAAAGTCATCCCCAGTAGGGTCGCCATTTTGCTTGCAAAATTAAAAGTGTTTTATTACAAACTGAGAAGAGTGTGTACAAGAGTACAAGTTGATTTATGGGAAAGTATAACTATAGGAATCTGATCAGAAGACGATAACTTTATCCCTTGGACGATGCGATGTCGAAGAAAAAAGCCTTTAGAGAGTGCTGCAGCTAGTTCTCAAGAGATTATGATAATTAGTGATGCTTGTGAAGTGATTTGAAACTCTATTTATAGAGTTTAGAGATAACTGTTAAGTAGTTATCCTGATTGGCGTACACTGCAATTGGCACACCATTCACCCAGTCGTGCGAACGGTTGGTTTAATTGCTTGGACGCGTGGCATTCTGTGATGGAGATGTGCTTAGTCGTGGGCAACGTCATGTACATGTTCTTCGAGATTAGTGGCATGCACGACACGTCATTTAACTACTTATGGATGATTTGATCGAATAGCGCTAACTGTTGGGTGGCGCCAGGCGTTAATTGCTATTTTAGTGCCTTTTTGAATGATTATCTAGCGCCAAGTGCAAATGGCACAAGACAGCTGTTTGATCATTATGATAAATCTGACATATCTGATATAATCTCCTCGAGTGCCGCGCGCTCGAGATTTGAACGGATTTTTCTTGACTGATGTGCTGTCAGTCACGATGAAAACTGTTTCAGCTTCTCGAGGAAGCTTGCCACGTGTCGACCAACACCATCTGATGCCAGCGCCAATTGATGCCACGCGCCATCTGCTATCTGGCACCATTTGATTATTTCAGTGTTGGCTCTAATTATGAGTAGCGCATGATGACGTTCATACTTTTTTAGGCTTCGACATACGTGGGTATATTTTCATGCATGCAAGAATGATGCATTATCGGAATTCAACATATTTTGTAAAAAAGTTCAAAATGAGAAAGAATTCATGATCACTCGTATTTGAAGTGATCATGGCAACAAATTTGAGAATGCAAGGTTTTAGCAATTCTGTGACACACACGGATATTTGCACGTGTTCTCCTGCTCTAGGACTCTATAACAAAACAGAGTTGTGGAACATAAGAATAGAACTCTATCTCAAATGGTTAGAGTAATGTTGAACCAGTTTAGTCTACCCAAATTTTTCTAGGCAGAAGATGTCAATACAGCTTGTTATGTTCTCAATAGGGTTCTAATTCAACCTAAATCGAAGAAGAGTCCCTATGAGTTATGGTTTGATAGAACACCCACAGTTTCTTATTTTAAAATCTTTGGTTGTAAATGTTTTATTCTTAATACTAAAGATAATTTGGGTAAATTTGACGAAAAAAGCCGATGAGGGTATCTTTTTAGGTTATGCGACCAAAAATAAAGGGTACCGAGTCTTTAGCAAAAAGATAATAATCATCGAAGAATCAATGAATGTCACCTTTGATAAATTAAACCAACAGACGATCAACGATGATGATGATGAAGACATCAGTACACCTAGCAAGGTGTCTACAGAATCGGAAACCGGAACCAACTACCTCGAAAGTCTGCCAAAAAGAATAAAATTTATGACTGACCACCCCAAGGACTTGGTAATAGGTGAGATCACCAAGGTATAAGTACTCGTTCCTCCACTAGAGATATAACTTCTTGTGTTACATTTATTTCATAGCTAGAACTTAAAACTATTGAAGAAGCATGTAGTAATAACTATTGGTTAGATGCTATACAAGAGGAACTAAACCAATTTGAACGAAATCAAGTTTGGGAACTTATTCCCAAGCCCATTGATCATTCGGTCATTAGCACCCGCTGGGTATTCAGAAATAAATTAAATGAGAATGGTTTAGTAACTCGTAACAAGGCTCGACTCGTAGCTCAAAAATACAACCAAGAGGAAGGTATCGACTATGATGAGACCTATGCCCCTGTTGCGAGATTAGACTTCATTCACGTGTTATGTGCATTCGTATGTTTTTATAACTTTAAACTTCTTTAAGTGGATGTAAAAATTGTTTTCAAGACAAGCCTACAAGGGTCTGTCTATCATCACGGCTACGGCTAAAACGAAGCGGTACTTAAGCGTCCCCCGGTGGACCTCCGTTAGCTGGGACAGTACCCCTATAACTAATCTGAGACAGTCGCTGCATAACAAAATTTAATTCGTAAAATAATTTCAATTATATTAATTGAAATTCAAAATTACTAATTTTGGAATTAAATAATTTAAAAGAAATAATATTTATGTCTATGTGTTCTTGGAAATGTTTATACATTCCAAGATAGTATTACTTTCTTTTATGCACTTCTATGACAACGGGGGAGAAAAGGATCTAACATCTTTTTCAGGATATTTACCAAGAGGAGACAGTACAGTATAGTACCAAACATACGTACATATGTTTTGATTTTTTTTTCAAATCAAGACAAGATGTTATATCAGTCGAGGTTTATCAATTATCAAAATGGAGGAGATTGTTGGCTCATTGGTCATGATCGAACTGGATTTTAATAATTGATCAAACCCTATCTCGATATAAGGACTACTTGGACGAACAATGACAGCTTGTGCCTGCTACCGTTAAAAACTTTGGAACTTAGAGTTGTATTTGTTGTCGCATGTGTATTTTAATTATCAATGTACTTTGCTTTATAATGAGTCTAAGAACACATTATAAACCGCGTCATACTGGCAAATAGGCTGCCCAAGAAACGTTTTCAAAATATTCTTTTTATTTTGAAAATAAGCCTATTCATAAAGCCCAGACTACCTCCTAACTGCTTGACTTTTCAAAAGCCCAAAACCTGAGCTGCTAACCCAAATTAAACCAATTCTGGACCAGCAGAATTCGGCAAGAATTTGCCCTTAATTCGGCCCGAGTTCGGCTATCCTGAACATTTGATTTTAAACTCAGTCTTTCCACAGTTACGGATGTAAAGGCTATATGCCGAGATTCTTCCATATAATTCTGTCCGAATTTTGCCCAAATTCTTCCTTTGGAAATCCTATAAATAGAGAAGAAATTCTACCATTTCAACTCACTCTTTCACTTTCATATCTCCTCTCTAAGCTTACTACGATCTTCCAAAGTCCTACTAAGCTTTCTATTTCAAATCCCAAGCCAGTTACTATCCTCTAGTCGATTTACCAGTACAGTATGGTCTAGAAGTTCAGAGTGATTGTAATCAAGAGGCTTGACAGAAGTGAGACACTTCACAATTGAAGTTGGTCGAGTACTTCAGATCAAAGCTTGCGTTTGTAGAAGTTGCAAGGGCTTTGTATGAAAACTTACAGTTTTTATAGTGGATTTCAATCGGGAGCTAGAGTTCTCTCGACTGGATTAGTCCTCACAAGAGGGAGACCAGTATACATCATTGTCTTTGTGTTTTCTCTTTGTACTTTACTTTTACTTACTCATATCTATGATATATTTTTGTGTTCTTGCTGCTAACAATTTTTTAATAGCTAATATTCTGCTATCTACTCTATTCACCCCCCTCTAGAGTATATCGCTTTACATTTTGTTCCTACAATTGGTATCAGAGCGGGTTATATAGGTAAAGCGAGGTAACATTGTTATTATTTTCTTTATATATAATTGTTGTTACATTGATTACTATATCACATATGGCAACTGTGAAATTCACAACTGAAGGCCAAGCCACAAATAGACCAACACTATTTGATGGTACCAACTACACTTACTGGAAAACACGTATGAGTTTCTTTTTAAAATCTCTAGATTTTGACTTATGGTCAATTGTAGTTGACGACTATAAAAAGCCTCCACGTGTTCTTATTGATAAAAATTTGGTTGAAAAAGCACATGACAAGGATACTGATTCTGAAAAAAAAAAGCCAGTATTGACGCACGTGCTATTAATGCTTTAGACATGACTGAATTCGACAGGGTGTCTACATGCACAACATCTAATGAGGTATAGAAACTTCTCGAAGTTACTCATGAAGACACGACGCAAGTCAGGGAGTCCAAGATCAGTAGACTCACTCAAGAATATGAGGCGTTTAAGATGAAGCCGAATGAGTCAGTTGCACAAATGTTCATAAGATTTCTGGATACTATAAATCCTTGGTCCTCCCTAGGCAATGAATACAATAATCATGAGAAAATTCGCAAGGTGCTACGAGCTCTCACAAAGAAATAGATTCCGAAGGCTATGGCGATCGTGAAAGGAAACAACCTCACTACCATGTCTTTTGAAACGCTTATGGGAAAGCTACTCACTCGCGAGCTGGAACTTTAAGACTTTGAAGACGCCGCACCAAAGGAAAAATTAATCTCCTTCAAATCTCAACAACGAAGAGCTGTCAAAGACGATTCTAACGATAGTGATTTCGACATTGAGGATCAAGCTCTCCTAGTGAAGAACTTCAAGAAGTTCATGAGGTTCAACCGAAGAACGAAGGAACACAATAGCAACAGCAACAACATCGAAGAAGATCCAATCTGCTACGGTTGCAAGAAGAAAGGACACATCAAGAAGGACTGTCCAACAACATCATCGTCAACCAGGAAAAAAACAAGTATAAAAAGAGTTACTTAAAGAAATCTACTTCCAGAAGATATGCCAATACAAGCATTTGGCATGAAAGTGAAGCCAGCAATTCAGAAGATGAACAATCAGACGACGCTGCAAATATATGCTTGATGGCATATGATCAGGTGGAACACCCTACTCATTCTAGAAGCAAGTGGATCCTTGACAGCGATTGCTCACGGCACATGACCGGTGATGCTTCTCTATTCGCAACACTGTCGAAGAAGAAAGAAGGATACGTTTCCTTCGGTAACAACTTAAAAGGGTATATAGTAGGTATCGGGAACATTGGTAAGGCTCCCTACCCTGTGATTAAAGATGTATGTTTAGAAACTGAGTTAAAACATAACCTACTCAGCATAAGTCATTTAGCAGACCATGGTTATGGTATTATCTTTGTCAAAGACAAATGTACTATAGTCGATAGTTCAACTGGTAGTACTATCTTTGAAGGTATTAGGAAAGACAACATATATGTTTTCTATTTGTTGGAAGATTGTAACAAATCAGGTAGATGCTTACTCGCCAAGAACAATGAGAGTCAATTATGGCACATGAGACTCGATCATGCAAACATGGACACAATTTTAAGATTATCCATGAAAAAATTGGTACGAGGCTTACCGGTCATCGTCTTCAAAATGGATACGGTATGTAGCGAATGTGAAAAGAACAAAGCTATCCGATCCATATTTAAGTCAAAAAATGCTGTAAGTACCACTAGACGTCTACAATTACTGTATATGAATTTATTTGGGCCTAGTAGAATTGCTAGCCTAGTTGGTAAGTTATATGCATTTGTAATAGTAGATTATTTCTCTAGATATACGTGGGTATATTTTCTTGCACGCAAGAATGATGCATTATCTGAATTCATCACATTTTGTAAGAAAGTTCAAAATGAGAAATGATTCGTGATCACTCGTATTCGATATGATTATGGTGGCGAATTTGAGAATGTAGAGTTTGAGCAATTCTGTGACACACATGGATATTTGCAAGAGTTCTCCTGCCCTAGGATTCTATAACAAAACAGAGTTATGGAATGTAAGAACATAATTATATCTAAAATTGCTAGAGTAATGTTGAACCAGTTTAGTTTACCCAAATATTTCGGGGCCGAAGTTGTCAATACGGCTTGTTACGCCCTAGGACTCTATGAGTTATGGTTTGATAGAACACCCACAGTTTCTTATTTTAAAATCTTTGGTTGTAAATATTTTATTCTTAATATTAAAGATAATTTGGGTAAATTTGACGAAAAGGCCGATGAGGGTATCTTTTTAGGTTATGCGACAAAAAACAAAGGGTACCAAGTTTTCAACAAAAAGACAATGATCGTTGAAGAATCAATAAATGTCACCTTCGACGAATTAAACCAACAAACGATCAACTATGATGATAATGAAGACATTAGTCCACCTAGCAAGGTGTCTACATAACCGAAAATTGGAACCAGCTACCATGAAAGTCTGCCAAAAAGAATAAAATTTATTGCTGACCACCCCAAGGACTTGGTAATAGGTGAGATCACCCAGGGTATAAGTACTCGTTCCTCTACCAGAGATATAGCTTCTTGTGTTGCATTTATTTCACAGCTAGAACCTAAAACTATTGAAGAAGCATGTAGTGATAATTATTGGTTAGATGCTATGCAAGAGGAACTAAACCAATTTGAACGGAATCAAGTTTAGGAACTTGTTCTCAAGCTCATTTATCATCCGGTCATTGGCACCCGCTGGGTATTCCGAAATAAATTAAATGAGAATGGTTTAGTCACTCGTAACAAGGCTCGACTCGTAGCTCAAAAATACAAGGCTCGACTCGTAGCTCAAGGATACAACCAAGAGGAAGATATTGACTACGATGAGACCTATATCCCTATTGTGAGATTAGAATTCATTCGTATGTTATGTGAATTTGCATGTTTTCATAATTTTAAACTTTTTCAAATGGTTATAAAGATTATTTTTCTAAATGGTTTTAAAAAAGAAGAAGTTTATATAGCGCTCAACCTCCATGTTTCACTGATTTCAAAAATCCTGATTATGTATTCAAGTTGAAAAAAATCTTATACGGTTTGAAATAAGCCTCTCGTGCTTGGTACGACCGTTTAAGCTTTTTTTTTTACTTGATAACGGTTTTTTCAAAAGGCAAGGTTGACACTACACTATTAATAAAGTTTTTTTAATAGAAATATTCTTTTAATTCAAATTTATGTTGATGATATTATCTTTGGATCTACTGATGAATCTCTCTGTCGTAAATTCTCTAAGTGTATGCAGAATGAGTTTGAGATGACTTAAATTCTTCCTTGGACTGCAAATCAAACAAACCAATAATGGGACATTAATCAACCAAGCCAAGTACACAAAAGATTTGCTAAAGAGTACATTCTGGAATCCGTCAAACCCCTTGGCACTCCAATGGCAACTTCAACTAAGCTTTGTGTAGATGAACAGGGCAAATCTGGCGACATACGTAAGTATCGCCGTAGGACGTTGTTGTGCCTAAATTTTGTGGATGAAGTAAATCCTAGAAGACTTTGATTTACACAACATACACATACCTATTTTCTTTGACAACACTAGCACTATTAGCTTGACTAAGAATCCTGTATGTTACTCTCGTACTAAGCATATTGAGATTCGACATTATTTTTTAGAGACCATCAAGCAAATAGAGACATCAGTTTCGAATATGTAGACACAGAGAAACAATTGGCTGACATCTTTACAAAATATTTAGTGGAAGATCGATTCAATTATTTACGTCAAGAACTGGAAATTTTAGATGTCAATAATATTAATTAATTTATCTTATTAATTATTTTTCAATATACAAAAACTGATTTCGAGAGAAGTCTACAAAGGGTCTATCTGTCACCACCGCAATAGCTAAAGCGTCCCCACGGTGGACCTCCGTTAGCTAGGATAATACCCATACAACTAATCTGATACAGTCATTGTATAACAAAATTTAATTCGTAAAATAATTTTAATTATATGAATTAAATAATTGAAAAGGAATAATATTTATGTCTGTGTTCTTGAAAATGTTCCTACATTCCAAGATAGTATTACTTTCTTTTATGCACTTCTATGACTGTTTGAGATGTTGAGTTGGTTGTTCCAATTTTTTAATTATTATGCAGTTTTATTTCAGTATTTATTGTCTCTATTGGTATGCACTTATGCTTAGCGTTATCTTTTAGCTACTGCTTCAAATCATAAACAACCCATAAAATTTATGTTATTTTCTTTATATTATCTCTGTATTTCTTTACTGTTTGTTTCTTAAGCATAAATTGCGGGGGAGCTTATCTCTTTGTAATTATTTTGCTAAGTGGTAACGGGGGAGAAAATGATCTAACATTTTTTCAGCATATTTTCCAAGATGAGACATTATAGTATAGTACCAAACATACGTACATACGTTTTGATATTTTTTTCAAATCAAGACCAAGATGTTATACCGGTCAAGGTTTGTCAATTATCAAAATGGAGGAGATTGTTGGCCCATTGATCATGATCGAACCGAATTTTAATAATTAATCTAACCCAGTCTCGATATAAGGCTACTTGGACAAACATCAACAGCTTGTGCCTGCTACTAGTGTTCTAAAAATCGGCCTAGGCGGCGCCTAGGTGCTAGGCGGCAGCCGGCCACACCGAAAAGGTCATAGTCGGCCAGCCTAAGCGTTAGGCGAGCCTAGGCAGGCCTAGGCGCCCCTAGGCGGGCCTAGGCGGCCGCCTATTGTAAAATTTCAAAAAAAAGAAGAAAAGAAAAAACTTATCGAAGGAGGCGGTGGTCGTGGTGGTGGAGCCGGTGGTGGTCGTGGTGGTGGAGGCGGTGGTGGTAGAGGCGGTGGTGGTGCAGTCGGTGATGTGAAGGCGGTAGCGGTGGTGATGTGGAGGTGGTGGTGGTGGAGAGAGGAAGGAGAGGAGAGAGAGAGGAGAGAGGGAGGAGAGGAGAGAGAGAGAGAAGAGAGGGAGGAGAGGAGAGAGAGACAGCAGGGAGAGGGAATGGAAAAGGAAAAGGAAAGAGGGGGAAAGGAAAAAAGGAAAAGCAAATGAAAATGAAGGAAAGGGAAAGGAAAAGGAAAAGGAAAAAGAAAGAAAGAAAGAAAGAAAGGAAAAAAAATGTACACAGCCCACTCGAACTGGGGACCTCCCATTCCCAATCCACAAATTTAAACACAACGGGCTAACCAACATGTCAAACTATGAACTCTTGTTCACTTTTGACATATACATATATATGTTATATAAATACATATACATATAAAAAAAATTAGTTCGGCGCCTAGGGGCTAGGCGGGCCCTTGGCGCACCGTCTCCGCGTAGCAAAATTTATAACACTGCCTGCTACCGTTCAAGACTTTGGAACTTGGAGTTGTATTTGTCGTTGCGTCTGTATTTTAACTATCAATGTACTTTTGCATTTTATTGAGTCTAGGAATACATTGTAAACCGCATCGTACTGGCAAATAGGCTACCCAAGAAACACTTTCAAAATATTCTTTTCATTTTGAAAACAAGTCCACTCACAAAGCCCAAACTACCTCCTAACTGCTTGACCTTTCAAAAGCCCAAAACCTGAGCTGCCAACCAAAATTGAACCAATTCTGGACTAGCAGAATTCGACACGAATTTACCCCAAATTCGGTTCGAGTTCGGCTGTCCTGAGCGTTTGATTTTAAACTCAGTCTTCCTGTAGTTGCGGATGCGATGGCTATATGCCGAGATTCTCTCACAGAATTTTGTACGAATTCTGTCCGAATCTTCTTTTAGAAATCCTATAAATAGAGAAGAAATTCTACTATTTCAACTCACTCATTCACTTTCATATTTTTTCTCTCTAAGCATACTACGATCTTCTAAAGCCCTACTAAGCTTTCTATTTCAAATCCTAAGCCAGTTACAATCCTCTAGTCGATTTACCAGTATGGTATGGTCTAGAAGTTCAGAGTGATTTTAATCAAGAGGCTTGACAGAAGTGAGACACTTCACAATTAAAGTTGGTCGAGTGCTTCAGATCAAAGGTCACGTTTGTAGAACTTGTAAGGACTTCGTATGATAGAGTTCCGGGAGATAGAGTTCTCTCGGTTGGATTAGTCCTCACAAGAGGGAGACCAGTATATATCGTTGTATTTGCGTTTGCTCTTTGCACATTACTTTTACTTACTCATATCTGTGATATATTTTTGTGATCTTGCTGCTAACAATTTTTTAATAGCTAATATTTTGCTGCCTACTATATTCACCCCCTCTAGAGTATATCATTTTACATTTTGTTCCTACACTCGTGCCCCTGTACCCGGTACAGGTCATAATAGTACGTCCAGTCTACGCCACAGTATCGGTTGTAGAACGCTATCTAGGTCAACAATATTAACCAACATATCTAATGAATACATAAGTCACAACCTTTCAATGATATTACATCTCCAAAAAGAGGACAATATAATATCTAAAATCCATACTCAATCACAAATAACCATAAGGAAGATATGGCATGATATTGATATAAAGATATGAAATGATTAACAAAAGAAGTCTAGTAGCAAACACAACTCAAGTCCACAACAGAGTCTAAAAGTCTAATATCTCAACATAAGTACATGTCTCGAATAAATATAATATCCCAAGTCTCAAACTGGAGACAAATCCAGTAATACTAGCTACTAGCTAAGTCACTACTGGTGTTGTTTCCTCAACAGGCACTAACTCCAAAGAAAGCTCCTGGACATAACCCTCGTCTACTCCGGGTCCGTAATAAGTAGGACATAAGTTCTCTAGATCCTATGAAAAATATTATCTAGTCAAGATTGGTGCAAAGTACATAAACTGACAGCAGTTCCAATTAAATTGATAAAGAATGTAAAACAGTGAGTAATGCATATACAAGATGGAATAAGTATTACTATAATGTAAGGAAACAGGTAAACATATAATTATGACATATGCAATAATGAACTGTAAGTAAATCGGAGCAGGAATGTATCACCAGGTATAAACAGGAATAAAGCATAAACAACTACGATGTGCATTAAAATATTAATTTATTATGTGATCGACCTCGGACAAGATCAGACTATTCCATATGGCTGGCTATGCACATGTAGTAGTAGTGGATCAGGCCATTTATAATAGAAAGCTATGTAGTGGTAGTAAGATCAGGCTATATCCTACGTGAGCTGAGGGTGAGCTATTCACAAGTATATGGGATATGATCACATAATCTACTAATATCTCTCCATCCCCGACTAGTATAGTAGATCTAACCATGACACAATATGGCACATGATTCAAGGAGTAGGGGCCAACCTACTCTTGAATCGGGGTCTATACATGTACCAGAACACTGGACATGTACAGGATCCTCCAGGAAATAACATCCCATGACGGGATCCAAGATATACTAATCTGTGTATTCTCGTGTCAGGAATCAAGTATAACGCTATAAAACTGGAATCGTATTAATCTTCAAAATAACGAAAACTGTTAGAGAATGTACTCGCCTGAAATCTAGTTTCAAGTATCAAAAATATCCAAAACAGTGCCTCGAAGACCTAAATATAAAATATCAATGTAAATTTCTGTTTTGGAATCATAAGTATGCTATACTAGCTTGATACTAGGTCTCTAAGTCATTTCTAAGTCAAACTAGGTCATACCTTGCGAAACTGGGTCGAACTAGTCAATACCTAGGTTTTTATGTCCATACCTTGCTATACTAAGGTATCCTAACCAACACTAGGCCATGCTAGGTCAAATTACCTAAAGGGTTGAATTTTAATGTCAAACTAGTCAATACTAGTCAAAACTAAGTTATACCTAGATTTCAAGGTCCATACTACATAGGAATAGGGTTACTAGGTTCCCCCTACATGCATATGGACTCATATGGCCCAATACTCTAATATTTACCCTTTACCTTACCTATACTCTTGTACCATTTATCAATATATATATATAGGTTACCTATGGATCAAGATATGGGTATTCTATTAAACTAGCTACCCTTCTTAAATTACTTATCCAAAACACTCTTCTAGCCCTTACCAACTACTCCATATCTTATCTAACCATATTGGTACCAAGCCTACCCTTGCACCCTACCTTATCCTATATTTTACTATACATATGAACCCCTTAACACTAGCTAGTCACACTTACACGTGCTGTAGACATTTACCTGTTAAGCCTTGGCATAACCTACATACTAGGCCACCACTAATCCTTTTCATACACTCCAATACCCTTCAACTGCACACACATACACTACACTATGTGCAGTCCCTCTACCTACTCCTACTGCTCACCACACTGCTGCTACTAGGCTTCTTTCCTCCTCTTGACACTGCTATGCATTGCAAGGCAAACACAGGTCTGTGCCCTTCTTGCTGCAAGGCTATATGTACTTCTTGCTATTGTTGCTGCAGTATCAACTACTGTACAAAGTTGTCCAAGCAACAACAAACTGCTAGCTAGGATATTGTATTTGCTGCTGCACTCTATGCAACCTGCTGCCTGCTTGTTGGCAAGCTTGCTGTAATACACAGATACTTGCTGCACATTTGCCTCTACTGCAGCAAACTGAGCCCATCAGGTACTATACTGCTAAAGCTTCTACTGCTACCTACCATCTTGCTGTTGCAGTGCACATAGCCTTTGTATTGCCTACTACACTTAACTGCTTGTTGCTAACTGAACTTTTCCTCCCCCTTTTGCACTGCACACAGAACTTCCTCTCTTGCTTGTTACTGCTATTGGCAAGCTTCTAAGCAATTGACAAGCTTCCTACTGCACCTAACTGCTTGTGCTTGTTGTTTATATTTGGCAAAGAAGAATTCCATTGCTCCCTCTGCAAAGATGCACACGGTAGTTGCCCAACTGCGTGTTGCAATATTGCTGCTGTACTTGGCAATGTTGATGGTGCAGAATACAGAACTCCCTCCCCCCACAACACTAATACTCATAGCCACTCCATCCTATCTGTTGTTGTGCAAGAGCATCTACCTGAGCCCCAATTGCCCAGCTAGTTGCTACTATTATATCCCCTTAAATACTCATTCAACTGATACTTAACCCCTACTATGCACTGCTGCCTACCCTTGATACCAACCCTCCAACCACTTGTACCAATACACACATACCCACACATCCATGTTTTTCCCAACTGATAATAGTCACAACGACTAATATACTAGCTACCTCTATTCACCTAAAGACACACACATTCCACATTAATACCATGATGTCAAGCCTAACCTCTCCTCTACACTAACTGTCGCATGGACCAACTGATATCATTTGACACTCCTATTCACAGGACATACACACTATCCCCCTACTCAACTGATGCCATATGACTAGTACATGACACACATATATGTACGGTAGTAGTATACACTATCCCCCAACTCAACTGATGCCATATGACTAGTACATGACACACATATATGTACGGTAGTAGTATACATGAATACCAATTTCTGTGTGTGCCACTACAACAAAAAACCCTTTTAATGACGCTCGACAGGGAGTTTTAATGACGGCTGATACATAAGCGTTATCAAGTTGAAAAATTCCTTTTTTCTATGACGGTTTGGACTAATTCTGGGCTTTTTATAACGTTTATAAAATAAAACGTCATTAATACTTTAGAGCGGTGGCAAACTTGTAATTTTTTTACTGCATAAAAGCTAAGTGGGAGAAAGAAAATTCATTTCTCATCCATTTTCTAACGAGCAGCATCTCTCCAAACCTCTTCTCCCCCAATTTCCTCAAGAGTTAGGTTAGGGTTTCTGATCGATGGATCTTAGCCGAGGTACGATCTCGACCATATCGGAGGGATCGTCGGAGGACCTGAAGCCGGTGATGGAGGTCCGGCTGGTGAACACCGCGCAGACCAAGACGGAGGGGTTCCGCATGGTTCTCTCCCGCGGGATCCGCCTCTTCCAGTTCCCCGTCGAAGGGAGCAAGGTGATTCCTTTTCTCTCTTCTGATCGAGTCGAATTCTATGCCTCCTTTATTGATGCTTAATTTCTGTTTGATATGAGAGGAAAAGGTTGCTGTCTTGATTATTTTTAGGGAACCTAGGGTTTAGGAATTATATATCTACCACTTTTAAAATTATATTCCTGTTTAGTTATTGACTTTTTTTGTGCATTTGTCTCTGTTTTGGAACAGGACAATCTCGACTTAGTGTGATGCTTCTCCACTTAGGTTATGATGCTGCCAAAGGTACATTAATCATCTGTTTTATTGGGACATTCTGTACAGAGGTCGATGTTTTGGGGAGTACCAATTATTCCAATTTTTGTTCTTAGTTTTTTTAGGAGACTATCTTATCGAACCTGGTATGTGTGCAATCATCATTATAATACCAGCCTTCTCCAATCAGAATAAGGTTGGTTAGAAAAGCTCCATAGCAGAATTTTTTTTAGGCACAAAGGCCTCTTCTAATTGTTGCTGAGGATATTGAAAGCGATGCACTGGCAACTATCATTCTTAACAAGCTTCGTGCAGGGATCAAGGTCTTTAACTTCTTTTATCCGTTAGCTGTGTCAATCTTTTACTCGTATATAATTTGACTACTGAAGGATCTGATTCGGTAAATATGGATAATATATAGGTTTGTGCTATCAAGGCTCCTGGGTTTGGTGAGAACAGAAAATCTGGTTTGCAAGATCTTGCTACTCTTACCGGGGGTGACGTGAGTTCTATTTTTGTTTTCTTTTCTATTATCATCTGTGGTTGAGTACAATTATTAACTGTCATTGTGCGTTGCAGTTAATTACCGAAGAACTCGGCATGAACCTTGAAAAGGTAGAAGGCGACATGCTTGGAACCTGCAAGAAGGTGAGATATGTTGGAAAGTCTGTAGTTTTATCTACTGTATATTTATACAATTAAGGTCTTTCTTTATTTCATTCTTGTTATTAGTTGATAGTTCAATTCAGGACTTCCAATTTTTTTGCTATCACGTCTGATGTTCGTGGCCTTTATGTTTTTTCATGATGAATTCTTGTCACATCTTGCCCAAAGCACGTTTTTCTTAATTTGACTTTTAATATATAGTTAGTAAGTTCAGGTTTTTGACTTTTAGTATCTTAATTTTTCATGATAAATTCTTATCATGTCTCGCCCAAAACCTGAAAGTTTTTTGGAGAAAACTGAAATTTAATTTGCCTCCACACGATCTAAACTATAGTTGTTGTACAGGTCATATATGTAGTCGGTTCCACAATGAGGTTGCGAATTACGATAATTGTGTGTTTGCATTTAAGATTAGGGTTTTGTTCTCTTGGTGAAGTATTTGTTGCTGATTGTGTTATTTTCAGGTGACGGTATCAAAGGATGACACTGTTATACTTGATGGGGCTGGTGACAAGAAAGCCATTGAAGAGAGATGCGATCAGGTTCGTACTTCTTTTTTTGATTTTTATATTGGCATGTATCTTAAGTAGCAGTATAGCTAGTTTTTTTTTCACTGGAAAACCGTATTGACTGATATATATAACTTATGTAACATATAAGGTTAGCAATCGAATCAAGCACTTCTGACTATGATAAAGAGAAGCTGCAAGAAAGATTGGCTAAGCTTTCTGGTGGTGTTGCTGTCCTCAAGGTATTTTACTTATTATAAATTTAATATAGATTGGAAGCTGGTGCTGGTCAATATTCGTAAAAATGTTGCATAAATATTTACTATTGTCTTCACAATGCACTAGTAGGAAGTGCCCTTTCCTTCACATAACCTTCCGTAAGTTATCAGTAAAATAAATCTTGAATTTATATGCAAATTGTTCTCTTGTAGAAGACTAAAAAGTTGTACTAGTAATGTGTTATTATCGAAGTGTTGATATTCAATGGTGAAGCAAATGCTAAACTACAATACCATAGATGGTTGGGAATCTTGTATATATTTCTCTTGAGCCACAAGTCAGTAAATGAACTGAAGGGCGAGACACAAGCAAGTCAGTTAAGATTTTAGTAGTACGCTTTGTAATAGAAAATTCATGTGTCTTAGGATATATGCGTAGGTTAGAATTCCTTACGCTTTCCGTGTGTTTTTCATACTATTCAAAACCTGCAAACTAAAGTAAGTTTCTGATTATATGTTAAAATTATCCACTTTTATTAACATATTGGTACTAATGATTAAATTATATCGGCATAATTGACGAGTAAGAAAAGGGAAAACTAGGAGGGTAAGAAAATGATGCACTTCTGTGAGCATCACCGGCAAGGTTGCTGAAATTTCTTCTAGCATCACCTTCAGTAAGCACATCAAGGGTGCAAATGGTTTCAAATACAGCTGTATTCTTTTAATTTCCTTGTACACAGCAAAGAATTTATCCCAATTTTATTGATTGGCTACATAAATCATTTATCACTATTCAGCTCTGTAATGGCCAACTTCTCTGTTAGGCAAAGCATTGAACTTTCCTCGTCTCCTTCTGCCCTGCCTTAATCTATATGATCATGTTCCTTGTGGTTCAGCTCTTGATCTCTATTGCAAATATCTTATCCTCAATGGAGCCACATTGCTGAAACATACCAGATTGATCTGACAAACCATACCTGCAATTTTTGTTATACTTTTAGGTCACCTAGTTGTTCTGTAAGTATCTTGTGCTTATTATACATAGCAGGTTTAAGCAACAACATCATATTTATAAATTTGTTAGTCATTAAAACTTTATTCTGGAGAAAGTAGGTATTGCTTCTATAGAAAGAAGATATTGTGTAATTATTCTCTTAGCTCAACTGATCCGGGTTCTCCTGAAAGTAGTTTTCCTGAAGGATTATTTGGAACTTATTATTCAGATTGGAGGTGCCAGTGAAACTGAAGTTAATGAGAAAAAGGATAGAGTGACTGATGCTCTGAATGCAACCAAAGCTGCAGTTGAGGAGGGAATTGTTCCAGGTACTAGTGTTCCCATTCTGGCCTTTACAGGTAACTTCTCATTTTTCTGTGGGAGATGAAGCATCACACTTTCCTTTACAGGTGGTGGTGTTGCACTCCTTTATGCATCAAGGGAGCTGGAGAAGCTGCAAACTGCCAACTTTGATCAAAAGATAGGAGTTCAGATAATTCAGAGACAAATCTCTCCTAAGTGCATGATTACATAGTATGTAATATGTACTCTATATATGTATTTGGATATTCAATTTTGAGAATGTAATAAAGATGTTGATATGTACTCTATTTTGAGAAATGTAATAAAGATGGTGATATATAATGTTAATTTGATTTTTAGGCCTGGCAATTATATGGACTGATTTGGATATGCTAATTTGAATAGTATAAAGTGTTATAAATGTGCTGCATTGAGCCTATACATATTATCTATTCATGACGTTTTAAAATTGTTCTGAATTGTGCACTATATATTAACTATTCATAACGCTTTTATATAAACTATTCATGACGGTTTCTTTATGACGCTTTTAAAAAACATTTATAACACCCGTTTTCATAACGGTTGCTTTGAAAAAAAAGCGTCATGGTATGTCATTAATGACGCTTTTTAGCCGTCATTAAAAGGATTTTTTGTTGTAGTGTGCGTATATATATATATATATATATATATATATATATATATATATATATATATATATATATACGTATATATATATACGTATATATATATATATATATATAATATATATATATAAGAAATATGTGTTAGTGTTGATACATGTGGTTATCAAGTGAGCCAAGTATAGATAAGTTATATATCAAGGTATTAGATTTTGGGGCAAGGTACTAGTGTAATACTTGGGTACCATAAGGATATTGGCATCATGACACTCAAGTATCATGAGTGAGGGTAAGTGAGTATTGGGACTTGTGTAAGATCATGTTTGGTATCAAGTATTAGTATTAGTGTTAGTTGGGTAAGTATCTAGGAGGATAAGGTATTGGTCAATATACTAGGATGAGTGAGTCCATGTGTGTATGATTGGTAGGGTACGGTTTGGATAGTAATAGAATAGAAGGGTATATTGATATATATAGGTATATAGGTTAACATTTTGCTATAATCTATAGCTAAACATGTCATATGGTAAGAATATTGGTATGTTGGTATGAATTGTAGATAACCTAGGATACATATCTATGCATATATGTATCAAAGATCAAAGGTAGATATCTATAAGTACATGTACATATAGAAATAATATACTAGAATATATGTTATGCTATATAGGGTATATAGGTAAGGCAGGCAGGGTATGGTGTAAAATATAAGACACTTAATGAATTAAGGTATCATGTGTCACGCCTCAGTTCCAAAATACAGATGAACTGAAATGCAAACATGCCAGCATACAAGCTAGAATAAGTTTCCAATTTAATGGACTTATGTTAGACGTACTACGCTGTCTAGTATACTAACATATCCTAACTAATCTATATCTCAATCCACAGTAATAAACGAAAGCCAATAACGAATATAATATATTAAAGTTGGTCACCCAGAAATATACATGTTCGAACAAGCTTGAGAAAAATGTAAGCTTACAAATAATTGGCTAAAATAGCAAAGCAAATCAATGACGATAAAGTAGAAAGAATAAAATAAAAATACCAACTATATATACCTGAAATCTTGATGCAGCAATCTTCCCCTGTCCAACTACTATATACTAACTGCACAACCAATACCTGAAGAGATCACCACGTCCTCAGAGGGACATAACAAGCTATAGAAAATATGCCAATGTAAACTGAATAAGTATAAACAAGAAATAAATAGCTCAGGTCATAACATGGTCTAATATCCCACCACTGAAACAGCTAACCACCCCTACAACCAAACAATGACAAGGAGTAGTACACCATTCCGTGATAAGACACTATCCCATGCCATAATACAAACGGAACCTAACCGCTATGTGAATGCAAATTGAAGACGACTTTGGTGCATATGATTAGGTAAAGGAATAAAGCATATCATCCGCTAGAGGCTTTCATATGAACTAGTATACATTCGGACCGTATCTGCCGTGCAATCAGGGCCACTGAATGAATATATCCTCTAGCCGTACTTTACATCACTAACATACCTTCTGACCATATCTGACGTGCAGTCAGGACCGCTTTCGGATATATCCTCTAGTGACATACCCATAATAGGAAAACTATGAACACATAATCGGACAACACTAAAGCCAAGTAGACTATTCATATGCCTACTAATAGCCTTTCCTACCCATGCATCGCACAAGTCATGTCCATGACTCGAATAATCCATATCTCAATGCAAGTCATCCTACCTAGACCCGACCTAATATCTAGTGAGTCAACGCACCAAGGGCCAGTCAATGGGCGACTCATGCATATGAATTCTCACTCATGTGCCGTGTAGTAACACGTGTCAAGGCCATGGAAGTTATGTCAATAACTTTCTAACTAAAGGTAAGTCTACTAACTCTATGTCAACACACACACACCTAAGACATCAATGAGAACATTGATAGCACCCAAGTCAAACTTAAATGCACACAACTATAATTGTAAACAACAAGCACATAAATAGAAACTTTATTTAAACAGAGAACAAAGGCAAGGTATCTTGCCTGCCATTTTGAAAACAAAAATCATCGATCCGGCTTCAACTGTAGTTGATCAGTTGTGAACACCAAGTAATATAAATAAACTAAAATAAATACTAACTCAAAGATCTCACACATACCATGTATAGTCTCTACTTAGGCAAAATCTACCAAACTAGTTTAGATCCAAGTATATTGATATAATATTATACTGGCATGACAAAAATATTATTTTATAATCTAAAAATAATTACTTTAAATAATAAATATTTTTGGAAAAATATTTATAGATATATTTCTATGAAACAAGTAAATATATACATATTCTAACTATTCTACACACACATATAATCACGCTATTAGATAAAAGTAGTATTTTAATAATATAAAAGTAACCATAAATCTTTGAATATTTCTTAAAAATATTTAGTAATAATATTTAATCATAATATTTATAGAAAATATACTTTTCTTAAATATACTAACTAATTGTCTTATTAAGCCAACTTGTTAATTAAATCGAAACCAAATAATATAAAACTAACATAATTAAATTCTAAAATAAATCT
>JANAVB010011397.1:13603863-13663863 GCA_029216955.1 Iris pallida | reverse complement strand
TTGGGGGGCACATGAATACAAATAAGGAGGCACATGAATACAGCTACTGGGGATAGTGATCACATAACCAATTCTACTCACCCCGCCCCAATCAATACACAAGGATCCATTCAAGTTATGTTATAAGCACATGAATACAGCTAAGATACGTGAACTCATGTAATGAGTAGTACATGAGGCACATGATAAGCACATGAAAGCACATGAAAGCACATGAAGCACATGAGAACATGTAAAAACATGAACTAGTACGAGTACAAGGAGTACTTGTTGCACATGATAAAGTACATGAACATGAAATACCCGATGCACCCGTAGAGGGATAACATCTCAGGAAAGGATCCATATAGTACTAATCCGTGAAGATACGTGTCAGCATCAAGTAGAGTAATCTAGAGCAAGAAAATAATCCAGGTAAGTATGAAAAGATCAGAGAATGTACTCGCCTCGATAACCTGAACAGCTGATAAGTGTAGGGGTCCAACTGAAGCCACAGAGTCCTATTTAAAGCAACACAGGTTACAAGGTGTTCAAGTAGTAATAAATAAATCTCTATAATCAATCTACATTATCCTAGGTTCTTCTAAGTCAAAACAACTCTAGGTCAACTCCGGTCAATAATTAGTCAAACTAGGTCAAGTGTTGACTTACAGTTGATTTTTGGTCAACTGGTCAACTCTGGTCAAACAGGGTTAATTCTACTCTAATTATTAAAGTTATAAAGTGTACTTCGTTATTCGTACGTCGAAACTTACGACACGCAAATCGAGATAAGATGATTAACGGTAAAGTTAATAATCTTATTATAATGTTTCACGTGTCCATCTTGTCAATTTCAGCGATATGAGATCACTGGAATTGACTGATCTCAGTTTCGTTGTACTAATCCCGAAATACGAACATTATAAGAATTAATTATTAATAAATTATAAAAAGGTTAAACTCAAAGAAACTATAAACAAACATTGTCGAACGATAAAATAAACATCGCCAACGTGTCCAGAATAGTCAAATTAGCTAGGATAGCCTACCCTTCGGTCCAATTTGGACACAAGGGCAAAAAGATAATTTCGGGTCAAAACGGTATTCGTGTCGGAGCAGTTTTGCACCAAAAAACGTGCAAGAAAACAAGTCTATAAAATATAGTAAATTATATATCCACGAAACCAAAATGACGATACGAACCCAACGGTATATCCGGAATTGGATTCCGTTGACCCGATCTCAATTTGGTCCGTTGACCAGAACTTGGAATTCCGGTTTGCACGGAAATACGTGCCGGAGCCAAAGATCTCAAAACTCAGCAAACTACATGTCAACGAGTCCAGAATGACGATACGAACTCAACGGTATATCCGGAATTGGATTCCGATGAGCCGATCTCAAAATGATCCGTTGACCCGGATATTGGTATCCGACTTGCACCGAAATACGTGTCCGATCCAATGTCCACCAAAACCTAGCAAATTATATGTCAACGAGTCCAGAATGACGATATGAACTCAACGGTATATCCGGAATTGGATTCCGATGAGCCGGCGTCAAAAAGTCCCGTTGACCCAGAATGTGGGACCCACTTTGCACCAAAAAACGTGCCAGGGCCCACGTTCTCCAAATCTAACAAATTTTATATAAAAACATGCCAGAACGACGCCACGAGTCTAATGGTGGTGTCAGAAATGAAATCTGGAGTCCCGTGTTCAAAAATGGAATTTTACAAGTTGGAAATTACGAATTCGGACGGCCAACTTTGGCGTCGAATTCAACCAATCAAACAAGCTCACAATAAAACGAAACTGGAGGGGTAGCAAGAGGGTTATACCAGCTTCGTACCGAAAATGGTAGCACGCCAAACGGAGCTGCGGTGGAGGAGATACAAGCTGACAAAGTTGGCCCCGCGAAACTGTCCAAATTTTGATACAATTTAAACGGTCAACTTGGTGGCCGGTTTTGATGTATCAAACGATAAAATTAACGGACGAAAATTGACAGGGATGAAGGTGGATATACCAAGGTTGTGACGGAGGGAAGAAATCGCCGATCCAACTGTCAAATTTTCAAAAAAATGCGCACGAAGTTGCTGCGACGGAGCGCCAAAAATAAACTTGATTTCGCGCGCGTCACGACGAGACATCGTGCAAAATGCACGAATCGCCTCGACGGCGCATCCCGGAGGACGATGGCCGTCAGGGGAGGACTCGCCGCAGTGGGGCGCACCTACGGCGAGCCACAGCGGCCCGCACGGCGACGCGGCGGCACAGCAGCGCACGACGGCGGCCCGCACGCACACGCGCGTGCGTGCCTGTTCATGCGATTGCTGTTACTGGCGTTTGCACGGCTGGCCGGCGACGGCGGCGGCTTCCTGGCCTGGCCCGGCGAGGCAGGGGCGGCGGCGCACCTCGGCGAGGGTGGCTGTTATGGTGGTGGTGGCGGTTTGATGTTGATGGTGGTCGAAATGGTGGTGGTGATGAAATAATTCAATAGAGAGGAGGAGGAAGAAGGAGAGAGGCTGCTGTGGGGGAGGCCGACGGCAGTGGCGGCCGGTGGCCGACGGCGAGGCTGGGCCAGAAGGAGGGGTCGGGCTGGTGAGTAGTGCTCGGGACATGGCCAGGAGAGGAGGCTCGGGGTGGTGATGTTGTATGCTGCTGTTGGTTGTGTTGATTTGTTGTGAAAAAAAAAGAATGGTTTAGAAAGAGAGAGAAAGAGTAATAATTGAAGTGAGAGGGAGAGAGAGAAAAGTATGATCCCTCAATTTTAGGACCGGCCTCATGGCTGAGTGAATGTATGGGAAAAATAGATGGTGAGGATTTAGTATAGGGAAATCAAAGGCTAGAATTGATTGTAGGGAAATTGGCAATTCCTATGGGAATTTTTAAAACAGAATTTTACATCGAATATTAAAATAGGTAAACATGGTATTTAATATTATTTTGGGGCAAGAAAATGAGGGCATCATGAGAGAGAAAAAATGAAGCTGGGGTTGGGTTCAGTAGAGCCGGATTGGACCCAAAACCGGACATTATGCAAAAATCGAATAAAAATAGGTGTTGAAGATCATGGATAAATAAGTAGCACATGGGGATTCCAATAAATGGGACACAAGTGGCAGGCGGGTAGTAGGCTCAATATGGGCCATGTCTATAGTTGGGGCTGACAGGTTTTGGTCGACAGGGGACCCACAAATCAAGTTGGAAAATGAATGTGACGCCGTGGAGTGAAATAAAATCGGATCACGTGTCAGGAAAGTTGTATGAAGCAATTGGAGCACAAAATGACGTGTCTGAGTGGGACACGAAGGTCATGGGTGACGAGCGTCTCGAGTAGATCATCAATGAGAAGTTGGTTTCAAGAAACTGACTGGTCTTGCGCTCCCAATTTAAAAGTCACGGTAACGTGCTGAAAATGATCAAGGAAAAGAGTGGGAAAAATAATTAATAATCAACTGGTCTAATTTGACCCGAAGTTCAACGAAGCAAAAAGAGTACAAGAGAACAAGTTTGGATGGGACACTATATACCGTCATGAAGGTAATCATGTCCACTCCAAAACTCGTGAAGAAGATTTCCAGAGTTGAACATCCCTGACACTCCAAATATCAATGGCACGGAAAAGTACACTAATAGATAAATAACCAGAATAAATCATTTATTAAAACTAAATCAATCAGAAAAAAATTAAAAAAAATCAACCCAAAATTCAGGGTGCTCACATCCTACCCACCTTATAAAAATTTTGTCCTCGAAATTAAAAATGTTCGTACTCCTTCTAGGTCAAACCCCCACAATCAAATCCCAGAACTTAAATAAAACATACTATCAAAAGGACGACATACATGGGTCATGGCATACGGTGGTAGTGAAAGTCTCATCTAGGTATATTAGTCATGCTAACCGAAACGGTCATAGGGTATCAAAACACACAAGCAGTCTAGGGTGTTAAACCAGAAAAGACACTGAATAACAAATCATCAAAACCGTAAGACAGCCTACCATCCTATGTGAAACTGGTACTCATAAAAAAGTAAAGATAACTACCAATTATCCATATAGGGGTATTATTCAAAAATCAAAATCAGAAGTTAAAGAATGAAAGTCAATTGCATGGAAATCAAATCACAATATATATATTAAGAATATTTAGTCTCGATACGATCTAAGTTGATCAAATTGGGAAAATCAAGATTTGGCAATATGGAGGACAGGTTTAACAAAATCTGAGAACGAGCATACAAGGATGGAGATTCAGGTCATAATCGATTTTAATTCAATTGAGTACAACCCAAGATATAAATATGATAAGAAAAGGTGATCGAAGTCGATTTGGTCGTGATTAAGGAAACTAGGATTTAAAGATATTGAAAAACCCTTTTGAGAAAAATAGGAAAAGATTTCATACGAAGTCAGCAAATCATCTCTCTCTAATACTATCAGTTTACCATTTGCCAATCATATTTTCTCACAAATTCCAGTATGAAAATTAACCCTCATATGACTATCATCGAAATTTTATAACCTTCAGTCATCTAAATTTTTACCATGATCACCATAGAAAAAAAATTTCAAACTTCTAAAACATTTTCCACGAAGCATACCCCTCTTATTTAGGAGTCGACACTTATTCATTTAATCAAATTTCAAATTCCTTCACCTTGTTCTAAATTAATCCGAACCTCTAAATCCAGTTTATGAAATCCTTGTACTTGTTTAAGTCAAGTCTCGTATTTACTAAACTCCAATACCACTATGTCACACAAAATTTTTATTCTTGTTTATAAATCAACCTTCATATTTTCTTCAACGTTCACCTTCAAATGTTATCCTTTTGAATTCCACAATTTCTCCCAATCATCTAAAAATAATTCCTATAGCTTAAAATTCTTGTGTTCTCCCTGTCTCTAGTCACCCTCTTACAATATCTAGTTCAACTTCGCATGATCATAGAATACAATTAAATCCTTCTTTCCATCTCTAAATTTCTACATAGCCTTGTAATAGTTCCCAAGAATCAATAACTAAGATTTTCTAAGTTCTCAAACTAGGTTGACCTCTGATATCCTCATTAGTTTTTTTTGAAATACATCCATGAATTTCTCGTAACCCAAATTTTCTGCGATTGTTTCTAAATTGATAACATTTATCACTTGATTCCATTCTAAACTTTTTCCACATCTCCCTCTCAATTTTTTTTTCATAATTGACATCCAACGTTCTGATTCCTACAAATCATTCTATGATAACCATTTACGTCATTTCCGAACTAGATGATTTACGTTATTTCCTCAACATTTCTTAGGCAAAATGATATAAAGATTCAGGGGTTTAAGTACAGCTGACAGAATGTGATACGAGACGGAATTGATATAATCAGGACAGGTATATAAGACAAGGAATGATGGAAATAAAATATTGACAGGAAGAGAATGATAATAGAATCTGTTATGCTTATCTGTTTAAAAGAGGAACCCATTTTAAAATCAGAGCTATAATAACAAATCCAAAAATAAGGTCTAGCAAAATTATTGATTCATTACATTAAGAAGAAATTTGTAAGAAGTTACACAAGGGTTTATAAAAACAGCTAAAGCTACTACTAAGTTAAATAATGAGAAACAAAACAAAACAAAAATTCTCTTTTTTTGAAAGACTGAACAAAAGTAGTGAAAACATGTTTAAAAACATTTAAGGTACAATCTGATAATCATATGCGTCTATCCAAAATCATGGTGCTCTAAATCCTCGTCATACTAGTAAGCAAGGCTACGATAATCACAAAGTCCTCGACTTAGGCACATACATCTAGAATCGTGGTATTTAACATTTTCGCGATGCCGCTAGCTTGGCTGCGAAAACCTTAAATTCCTACACCCGGCCAAGAAATATATCCAAAGCCAGACTATGTGTCCTCACCATGCTGTCTAATGTGACTAGAGAAGACTAGATTCCAAACTTAGATGACCTAGCCCATATAATTTCATCTTGACAAAAATTAAATTAAATCAACAACGAATACCCAAAATCAAATTTATCAACGAACATCAAGATTCAAAAATGAACAAAAATCCTTCAAATCATATAAATACAAACTCGAATGCTACAGCTAACATCAAGATTCAAAATTCAACAATCTTCCTCAAAATCAATAAATACAAACTTAAATTCAACAATAATCCATCAAAATCAACTTCAACAACAGAAAGTAAGATAAATCAAATCAAGGAAAAGAGAGTTTTCAAATTGAAGTTAAATAAGATTCTCAAGGGTCATCCCAGGAATCTCGCAAGTGATCCTAATTGTGATTGAGTATCTTCAAAATATATCCTATTCCTACTGCAGGCTGTAGTGGTACTCTAGTTCGAATACCACTAGATAAACTCGACCTGCATGGGCCACCACTAAAAACGTGTCACGACCCGCACCCTAGAATAAGGGCACGAGAAGTGGGTACGTCCAGCCTACGCCGCAGAGTTGGCGGTAGAACGCTGTCCTAGGTCTCATGCATCTAGTAGTATAAGGCTAAACAGTTTATACTCTCCGAATGGGGGTGACATAGCAGATACAGACTCAATCACATCTAAGGTAGAGCATGATAAGGATAGATAAAACATGAAATCCAAAGGAGGTACAACAGAGAGAAATCTAAGTGTCTAAGATACACAAATCCAGAAATACATCTCAAATCTCCAAACTCAGATACTGTAATCCATAAAATAAATACAACTCCAAACAATTGAAATAACTATCTAAACAACCTCTAATATGTCTCCTCTAGGCTAGCAGGCAACCTCCAGCTATCTGTAAAATTTATCAACAGGTCCAGTCAGGACGGGAACGAGCACATATCTCTAAAATAGTTCATAGCAGGTTAGGAGTATAAATCATGCAATAGAGTAAAATACAGGAAGTGCTGAATAGGAAGTACGAGTAAACAGGAGATATTTTGCAACTGAAAGTAAATACATGATAGTAGAGACTGTAAGTGGCTACGTGATTTAGAGCACAATGGTTATGTAAACGGCTTGGGGGCACATGAATACAAATAAGGAGGCACATGAATACAGCTACTGGGGATAGTGATCATATAACCAATTCTACTCACCCCGCCCCAATCAATACACAAGGATCCGTTCAAGTTATGTTATAAGCACATGAATACAGCTAAGATACGTGAACTCATGTAATGAGTAGTACATGAGGCACATAATAAGCACATGAAAGCACATGAAAGCACATGAAGCACATGAAGCACATGAGAACATGTAAAAACATGAACTAGTACGAGTACAAGGAGTACCTGATGCACATGATAAAGTACATGAACATGAAATACCCGATGCACCCGTAGAGGGATAACATCTCAGGAAAGGATCCATATAGTACTAATCTGTAAAGATACGTGTCAGCATCAAGTAGAGTAATCTAGAGCAAGAAAATAATCCAGGTAAGTATGAAAAGATCAGAGAATGTACTCGCCTCGATAACCTGAACAACTGATAAGTATAGGGGTCCAACTGAAGCCACAGAGTCCTATTTAAATCAACACAGGTTACAAGGTGTTCAAATAGTAATAAATAAATCTCTATAATCAATCTACATTATCCTAGGTTCTTCTAAGTCAAAACAACTCTAGGTCAACTCCGATCAATAATTAGTCAAACTAGGTCAAGTGTTGACTTACAGTTGACTTTTGGTCAACTGGTCAACTCTGGTCAAACAGGGTTAATTCTAGTCTAATTATTAAAGTTATAAAGTGTACTTCGTTATTCGTACGTCGAAACTTACGACACGCAAATCGAGATAAGATGATTAACGGTAAAGTTAATAATCTTATTATAATGTTTCACGTGTCCATCTTATCAATTTTAGCGATGTGAGATCACTGGAATTGACTGATCTCAGTTTTGTTGTACTAATCCCGAAATACGAACATTATAAGAATTAATTATTAATAAATTATAAAAAGGTTAAACTCAAAGAAACTATAAACAAGCATTGTCGGACGATAAAATAAACATCGCCAATGTGTCAATAATAGTCAAATTAGCTAGGATAGCCTACCCTTCGGTCCAATTTGGACACAAGGGCAAAAAGGTAATTTCGGGTCAAAACGGTATCCGTGTCGGAGCCGTTTTGCATCGAAAAATGTGCAAGAAAACAAGTCTATAAAATATAGCAAATTATATGTCCACGAAACCAGAATGACGATATGAACCCAACGGTATATCCGGAATTGGATTCCGTTGACCCGATCTCAATTTGGTCCGTTGACCAGAACTTGGAATTCCGGTTTGCACGGAAATGCATGTCGGAGCCAAAGATCTCAAAACTCAGCAAACTACATGTCAACGAGTCCAGAATAACGATACGACCTCAACGGTATATCCGAAATTGGATTCCGATGAGCCGATCTCAAAATGACCCGTTGACCCGGATATTGGTATCCGACTTGCACCGAAATGCGTGTCCGATCCAATGTCCACCAAAACCTAGCAAATTATATGTCAATGAGTCCAGAATGATGATACGAACTCAACGGTATATCCGAAATTGGATTTCGATGAGCCGGTGTCAAATAGTTCCGTTGATCCAGAATGTGGGACCCACTTTACACCGAAAAATGTGCCAGGGCCCACGTTCTCAAAATCTAACAAATTTTATATGAAAAAATGCCAGAACGATGCCACGAGTCTAATGGTGGTGTCAGAAATGAAATCTGGAGTCCCGTGTTCAAAAATGGAATTTTACAAGTTAGAAATTACGAATTCGGACGGCCAACTTTGGCGTCGAATTCAACCAATCAAACAAGCTCACAATGAAACGAAACTAGAGGGGGTAGCAAGAGGGTTATACCAGCTTCGCACTGGAACTGGTAGCATACCAAACGGAGCTGCAGTGGAGGAGATACAAGCTGACGAAGTTGGCTCCGCGAAACTGTCCAAATTTAATACAATTTAAATGGTCAACTTGGTGGCCGGTTTTGATGTATCAAACGATAAAATTAACGGACAAAAATTGACAGGGATGAAGGTGGATATACCGAGATTGTGACGGAGTAAAGAAATCTCTGATCCAACGGTCGAATTTCCGGGAAAACGCACACGAAGTTGCTGCGATGGAGCGCCAAAAATGAACTTGATTTCGCGCGCGTCACGACGGGACGTCGTGCAAAACGCACGAATCGCCTCGACGGCGTGTCCCGGAGGACGGTAGCCGTTAGGGGAGGACTGTCGGAGTGGGGCGCACCCACGGCGAGCCACGGTGGCCCGCGCGGCGGTGCACGATGGCGGCCCGCGCGCACGCGCGCGTGCGCGCCTGTTCATGTGACTGCTACTGCTGGCGTTTATACGGCTGGCCGGCGACGGCGACGGTTGCCTGGCCTGGCTCGGCGAGGCAGGGGCGGCGGCGTACCTCGGCGAGGGTGGTTGTTATGGTGGTGGTGGCGGTTTGATGTTGATGGTGGTCGAAATGGTGGTGGTGATGAAATGATTCAATGGAGAGGAGGAGAAAGAAGGAGAGAGGCTGCTGTGGGGGAGGCCGACGGCGGCGGAGGCCGGTGGCCGGCGGCGAGGCCGGGCCAGGAGGAGGGGTTGGGCTGGTGAGTGGTGGTCGGGACATGGCCAGGAGAGGAGGCTCGGGGTGGTGATGTTGTATGCTGCTGTTGGTTGTGTTGATTTGTTGTGAAAAAAAAAAAGAATGGTTTAGAAAGAGAGAGAAAGAGTAATAATTGAAGTGAGGGGAAGAGAGAGAAAAGTATGATCCCTCAATTTTAGGGCCGGCCTCATGGCTGAGTGAATGTGTGGGGAAAATAGGTGGTGAGGATTTAGTATAGGGAAATCAAAGGCTAGAATTGATTGTAGGGAAATTGGCAATTCCTATGGGAATTTTTAAAACAAAATTTTACATCGAATATTAAAATAGGTAAACATGGTATTTAATATTATTTTAGGGCCAGAAAATGAGGGCATCATGAGAGAGGAAAAATGAAGCTGGGGTTGGGTTCAGTGGAGCCGGATTGGACCCAAAACCGGACATTATGCAAAAATCGAATAAAAATAGGTGTTGAAGATCATGGGTAAATAAGTAGCACATGGGGATTCTAATAAACGGGACACAAGTGGCAGGCGGGTAGTAGGCTCAATATGGGCCATGTCCATAGTTGGGGCTGACAGGTTTTGGTCGACAGGGGACCCACGAATCAAGTTGGAAAATGAATGTGACGCCGTGGAGTGAAATAAAATCGGGTCACATGTCAGGAAAGTTGTGCGAAGCAATTGGAGCACAAAATGACGTGTCTGAGTGGGACACGAAGGTCATGGGTGACGAGCGTCTCGAGTAAATCATCAATGAGAAGTTGGTTTCAAGAAACTGACTGGTCTTGCGCTCCCAATTTAAAAGTCACGGTAACGTGCTGAAAATGATCAAGGAAAAGAGTGAGAAAAATAATTAATATTCAACTGGTCTAATTTGACCCGAAGTTCAGCGAAGCAAAAAGAGTACAAGGGAACAAGTTTGGATGGGACACTATATACCGTCATGAAGGTAACCATGTCCACTCCAAAACTCGTGAAGAAGATTTCCAGAGTTGAACATCCCTGACACTCCAAATATCAATGGCACGGAAAAGTACACTAATAGATAAATAACCAGAATAAATCATTTATTAAAACTAAATCAATGAGAAAAAAAATTAAAAAAAATCAACCCAAAATTCAGGGTGCTCACACTGCACAGCGGCCTCCAGCGGACTCGGCACCCCCCTCCACGGCGTCGTTCGACCTTTCGTCGTCTTTGGCATCGTCGTCCCAAACCCCTCCCCGCGTACCTCTTCCCCTTGCGGTGGCCTCCGATGCTCCCTTCGGTGCACGCTGGATGGCCCCGTCCCTCGTCGTTGGTAGGATCCCCCTACCGTTGGCCGGCCGGCCATCCCCCCTATTGCCGGCCGTGATCCCCCCGGTCCCCTCCCCGTGCGGTCGTGATTCCCCCAGTCCCCTCCCCGTGCAGACGCCCCTCAGCCGACCCAGCCGGGCTCCCCGGAGCTGAACCCCCCCTCATTGGGTCGGCGCACCTGCGCCGGAGCAACCACCAGCGCCAGGCCCACGCGCGATGGGGGGCCCTCGGGCCGCGCGCCATCTGTCTCGGGCATAGCTTCCCTTCCATCGGGCAGCGTGACCACTTCCCTTGGGTTGCGTTCCCGGCCACCACTCGGGAACAGCGTCTGCGGACGTGTTTCCTCATATTCCCCACTTTTGAATTTTTGAAATTACGGTTTTCGTAATTTCGAAATCTTTAGAAATTTCATCTCATCGTTTCAAAATTTTGAAATTTCGGCCTTCTGAAATTTTAAAATTTCGAATTTCAAACTTTCCAATTTCCTACATTGTTTAACGGGACCCTTTTGTGTTTTTTGGTCCCGCACCTGTCTGTATTGCTCTTCGTGAGCCACTTTACCTTTTCAAAAAAATGTCTCCTTCAAAAAATAAAAAAAAATATAATATATATATATATATATATATATATATATATATATATATATATATATATATATATATATATATATATATAGGTAATTAAGGTAACCTTTTCAATAAAATATCTCTACTTCAAAAAATAAAATAAAAAATTATATATATATATATATATATATATATATATATATATATATATATATATATATATATATATATATATATATATATGTATGCATATAGGTAATTAAGGTAATCCCATGAGAATAGCATATAGATACATACGTATATCCTATATGTTAGGGATAGATATGCAAGGGTATTGGTCAAGGTAAGTGAGTTCTTAGCTAAGGTAATGGGTAAATAGTTAGGGATATGGGTCTATAGTAGAATATATGGATATATCTATATTATATAGGTAAAGGATAAATATTTAGAAATGGGTAAAAGGTATATTGGTATACGTTATGGATAAGTAAAGATAATGGTATATGTAATAGGCATTGGGTACACCATAGATATATAAAGGGTAAATTAGCTAAGGTAATCATAGATAGTAGGTAACTAGTAGAGATGTAAGATATATATATTAATACTTGGTAATATTAGCGAGTAGGTAAACTAATAGAGATGTAAGATATATGTATTGACCTAGATTGATCCTAGAAATAAGGTATCGATCCAGTTTGACTTCCAGGACCTAGTTTTGACCTAGAAATTATATTTAGGTCAGTATGACTCCAGTTTGGACCCTGATCCTCGCACATTGCTCAGGACCACAGGCACGTATATTCTCTGACAGTTTTCGTTATCTTGATGATTTCTATGATATCAGTATTGTAGTATTATACTTGATTCCTGACACAAGTACTACACGGGCTAGTATTTTGATACCTATCATGAGGAGTCATGATTAGATCTATCATACTAGTCGAGGGATGAGAAAATATTGGTATATTATTTGATCATACCCCAAAATACTTGTGCATAGCTCACCCTCAACTCATGTAGGGTGTAATATGATCTTACTTGTACTTTTCCATAGCTTTCTATATATGACTGGATTGATCTATTACTATTACTTGTGCATAGCCAGTCATTTGGAATAGCCTGATCTTGTTCCAAGCTGATTACATAATAAACTAATATTTCAAGGCACATAGTAGGTCATTCTCTATTCTAGTTATTATTTGCTGATACATTCATTATCTTGATTACTAACAGTTCATTATTGCATGTGAATGATTACATGTTTACCTATTTTCCTTCTTGTTCCAGCATTACTTTTCTATCGTGTATTTCCATTACCTACTGTTCTTATCGCTTTTGTCAATTTATTGGAACTGTTATTGGTTTATGTAATTCGCTCCAATCCTGACTGGATAACATTTTTTAGAGGATCTCGAGGACCTTTGTCCTACATATTATGGAACATAGTAGATGAGTCTAGGAGCCACAGAAGGAGCCTGTTCCTATTGAGAAGACACCACTAGTAGCGACATAGATAGTTTAGCTATTACTGCTAGATATGTCTCCAACTTCGGAGACTTTGAGATGTTATTATTTTGAGACTTATATTGATGTTATTATCTCGGAGACTTTTAGACTGTTGATGATGATTTGAGACATATATTTCTAGACTTCTCTTAGATTTTCATTTTATATCTTTTATATCATTATCGTGCCATTTACCTTTCTTATAGTTTATTGTGATTGAGTATGAATATTATCATTATATTGTCCTCCTTTTGGATATGAGATACCATTGACAGGTTATGATATATACTCATGAGATGTGATAGTTAGTATTGATTTATCTAGACAGTGTTCTACTGCCGATGCTGCAACGTAGGCTGGACGAACCCACGCACTCGTGCCCTTATTTTGGGTACGGGTCGTGACAGTTGGAAAGATTCATTGTATTTCGTCCGTAATCATTCGATACCGGCAACGGTTTCCCCAATACTCAGTCGAGGCTGAGTCAACAAGTCGTAGGTATTACATAATGAACCGCGAGGAGCGGGGCACTACCACTACAATAAATATGGCCTACAATAGCATGCGCCAAACGCTATAGAAAGCCTTAGATAGCATATTTTGTCCGCTATAATTGCCCCAGCTATAGTATGTGAACGCTATATTATAGCGTTCTTGAATGCTGTAGATGGACTATAGCATTCATGAATGTTGTGGATGGTTTATAGCGTTCGTAAATGTTGTAGATTGATTATAGCGTTCATGAATGTTGTGGATGGTCTATAGCGTTCTTGAATGCGGCTGATGAATAATAGCGTTCATGAATGCTGTAGATGGTGCATAGCGTTCTTTAATGCTATTGATTTATTATAGCGTTTCTGAACGCTATTGATTTTTTATAGTGTTTTGAGTGCCATAAATCTGCTACACAATTTCATATCTGAATAACCTGTTCTGTATCACACACAATTAACCTGTGCATCATAAAAATTCATGCTAAATTACAATTTTGATTTCAACAATTTTAATTGCAACTTCCATTTAGATCAATCAAGATATACAAAAGGTTTGCTAAAATAAATAAATTCATTCATTTTTCATTAAAACAGTCAAGATGTACAAAAAGTTGTTATATGCCTAAAGTGATCGAAATAGTAGTCCAAAATAAATTTTTTATGTAAAGAGAACCCAAGATGTACAAAATGTTTGTAACCTAACGCTAGTCCAAAATTCAACTAAACCATTGCATTTCCATACAAAATGTTAGTAGGCCAAAATGCAGCTCGATTGTAAAATCCCCTAAATTTCCACAATAAATTTTTTAAGAATAAATATAGTATATGTACGATATATGTATATACATTTTCGTTATCACCAGCTCAATGGCACTATAAACTTAGAATTTATTGACACTGATCATCAGCTAGCAGATTTCTTTACTAAACCACTATCCGAATAGTGTTTCAACTTTTTGTGTCGTAAACTCCAAATTTTGGATGAAGCTGTTATTCATTAAAGTAACCTGCGCAAATATCGATTATGTCTTGGTTCTTTACAATGAATTTGTTATGGGTACAAGCCGAAAGGGTCCTTCTGACAACAAGGCGTAAAAGCCTAAGCGACACGGTGCACTAGTCCTCAGGACTACCGCTAGCTAGGATCCGGCCCCTGCAGCTAACCCATGGCAGTTTCACCATACTGAATTGTGGCATAACTCCTTGTTTATTACATGGTATACTTCTATCTATAACTTGCTAAATTCAAAATTTAGAACTTCATGTTATTCTTTTGATTTAGCTTTCACTCTTTGAAATTTTTTGAACTTCATGTTATTCTTCATGCTATAACTGTTACAATCATACTTCCTTTCCTTTATTTCTTTTAAATATATCTTTATTTTCAAACTTTTCCAGCCTGATTTCTATTCTGGCCATAGAAACCGGAATTCGGGCCGAACTCTGCCTAACACAGAGTTCGGGCCGAATTCGGTCTGGTCCTTCCAGAACCGCAAGCGGGATCAGCCGCTGATGTAAAGTTGATCCAATGGTCCACATTTGTTCCGACCATTCGAACCCCTAATATTCTAACCAGGTTCTCCCTCTCTCTCCTCTATTGCCACCTTCCAAACTTCTCCAAACACTTCCCTTTCAAACCCTAACCCTAGTTCTTCCATCCTAGTGTATATCTCTTCTCCAAAATCAAGAAAAATGATTCTTGCACCATTCTCTTCCATCCTTCATCAACTTTTTGAGGTATAATTTCACTATTCTCTCCATCTCAATTTCTTACATTTTCATCATTATTCATGGCCCCCAAGTTGTTTAATAGAGGAAAGAGGCTTCGAACCGAGGGTACATCCTCTTCGAATCCTCCTCGTCGTATTGAACAACCTATTCAACAACTGACTCACCCGTTGTTCAATCCACCTCGTCCTATTGACCCCAACACGTACGATGACCGAATATTTGTGTCACTAGACGCTTCCAACGAATGGTTTAGTAATTTTCGATCACGTCCCGTGTATGCGGGTTATCCTATTAACTTCACCATATTTTCACAATATAATTCACTATTCCATGATTTATGTCTTGATGAACTTGTCACTACAAATTCAGTTATCTATCGCAATGCCATTCAAATGTTTTATTGCAATCTTACTCATGATGATACACGCTTATATTCACGTGTTGCTGGGATTGACATTTCCTTTGATGACTTTGACTTGGACGAATACCTTGAAATTTCGGAGCACAACTCATGGGAGAAACTTGTCGAAGCTCGCATGTTTCAATTCCCCGATGGGTCATCCCTAGAAAGCTTCAAGGACGATTTGTGTACACCTAACACACGTCCACGCAAGCTTCTTGCCAAATATCTCAATCCCTATTTCTATGAACTTCATCGTATTGTCTTCAACACTATTCTGCCCAAAGCAGGATCTACTGATGAGGTTACATATTTTGAGATCTCTGCCTTGTATCATCTTCATTTTCATGTTCCACTTAATATTCCACGTACCATGATGGACTGGATGATTAATGCTAGGAAGAAGCCCAGGTCTATGCTCTCTATCTTTCTATGATTTTTCTTGCTTTTCATGTTCCCCTTGATGAGTGTCAGTTCCTCCCTGCCCCTGCCTTCCTATCTAAGGCACGGCGGCTTCAGGCAGCTGTCGGCTCCCCTGTAGATGAGTGCCATCAGCAACTCACTGCATGACATTCGGTACTCTATGTCTCGTCATCCTTCCATGCCTATCCCTATGGAGCAGGACCCTGCTCGCGATGGATACCGTATCGATGACCCTTGGGTCATACGCTATCTGGATCCGGATGCGGCTTTCGTGGACCCTCGTCGTTCATTCACTGATCCTTCTGACGATGCTGGACCTTCACGAGCTCCATGATGGATGTGGTCTCCTACTTGCTGATGCTGCTAAGGATCTTCTGTTTATTTTTTTGCACTATGGATTTCTAGTTTATGTAGTTGATCTTTATTGTATTGGACTTATTTATGCTTTATGACTCCTGATGCAGTTTTCTTTTAGTGTGCTTGCCAGTTATTTCCATTCTCTCGATAGTTGTATTTGATAAATGACAAAGGGGGAGTATTATTTGATATTCACATTATCATCATATTATATTCTGTATTTGTGTTTTTTTTTGGGAAAGCTTGTATTTATCAGGACATTACATCGAAGCAATGTGTACGGGGGAGCTATTACTAGTTTCGCACTAATTGCGAGGGAGCTACTATTTTTTTAATGTGTCCAGGTATGAACATTGAATATACAAATATCATTTTGTCAATTATCAATATGGGGGAGATTGTTGACACAAAATCATAGTCAACCAAATATTGATAAAATTGACAATATGATACTTGTCATAATTCAATATGACACATCAAGACTGAACTCAGTACAAGACGGACTACGGCTCGTACCTGCAGCGTACAATGTTTTGAGTCTGTATTTTACACTTTTCTTGAGTCTAGATATATGTAAACTGAGTCGTACTGAGCAGTTTGAGACTTTACCCATACCTATACCACAAACCAAAAGCTCCACTAAAATAAAACTAGCCCATTAAGCCCACTGGACCAGTTCTGTCTTCTGGAGATAGAGTTCGGGCCGAACTCTGCCTCCACACAGAGTTCGGGCCGAATTCTGTCCCCTAAAATCCAGGACTCTAATTTTTAGGGTTTGCTGGATGCTAGTTGTCCAACGGCCAAAATTTTGAATTCTTGACCCAGAATTCTGGCCGAATTCTGCCTACCTAGAATCCTATAAATAGGCCTTGAATTCTCACTTTTCAAATCATCCAATCTTCTCTCTAAAGCCTTATACAAGCCTTACCCTTCTCATCTACTAGCCACAAGCTCCCTAAGCCTCAAAGTGCTCAGTGCTCTTCAGTTAGGAGTTTGTGCAAGAGTTCAAAAAGTCGCTTTAAAAATTCTAAGCATCGCCACTGCGATCTCTGTAAGAAGTTGGCGTGCTCTTCTGAAGAAAAGGCACGGGATGTAACTACTATTTCACAAATAGTGGATTTAATCCTAAGCTAGAGTTCTCAGGCCTGGACTAGTCCTCCACGAGAGAAACCAGGTTAAAATCGGCTGTGTTTGCGTATGCTTTCTCGTTCTTTATTATTTTCGCATTTACTCTGATTATTTACTGTTGGTGAAAGAGTTTAATTTTTAATTGGATATTATTGTTATAAACTCTATTCACCCCCCTCTAGAGTTGCCATTTGTTCTTCAATTTGGAGTGTGTCCTAAATAGGATACGTGGTGTGGTGTTATGATATCTCATGGAACGCACGGTTAGATGTTAGTGTACATGTATATGGGTAAGTGTATATATATATATATATATATATATATATATATATATATATTCTGTAAAAAAAAAAAAAAAATATATATATATATATATATATATATATATATATATATATATATTCTGTATAATATATATGGGAGTTACCTAAATGAAAGTGAGATATAAATATGTATGTATATATACATATATGGGTAAATATGTATCACTGTAGTAGGAAAGTTGTAGTAGGAAAGTTGGGGGTGACAATAGAAATTAACGAGTAAGGAGAGAGGGAGTGATTTGTTCTAGTAAAGGACTGTAATTAGTGAGTGTGAGTGCCATGTATGGGTAGTAGAGTGTGTTGCAGGAGAAATAGGATTAACTTGTGTGTGTGTGTGTGTGTGTGGATTAGAGAGAGGATATATCTAAATATATAACAGGCATAGATAGATAGATAGCCATATATATACATATCTGTATTAGTGTTCACTATATAGGATTTGTATGACCAATACATAGAGGAATAGAGGACTGTGTGACAGAGTGAGGCTTTTGTATATGTGTGTCCCTATTGGAGAGTGTAGGTAAGTGGCAAGGACAGTCCTTGTGTGCATATGTAAAATGTGTGTGTTAGTAATTTAGGTAGCCATGTAGGTAGAAAGAGAGGTAGGGAGTGAGAAGTAGGGACGGCATGTCCTTGGCCTCCTGCACAAGAGTGCACATGCATGGCCCTTGATGGGCCTGTTTCTTACTTGGTATGGCAAGGTGTTCTCCTACTGCTATGAGTGTAATAGAGGGTAGAGTTTAGAATGTAGCAGTAGCAGTATTGTTGCTTGGGGCAGCCTATGGGGAGTGCAGGTTAGGGGGATAACTGATGCATTACTTCACAGGATTTGGGGGTGTCCCTGTGTTGGGTTAAGGGTGCAGTAGCACCTGCTGCACTAGGCAACAGGTGGAGAAGGTGATTATCAGTATTATACCTTGTACGAAGGAAATAGCAGGGGACTAACCACCTATGTACGTGTGCACACAGGTTTGATTTCAAGCAGCACAGGGCTTGAAGCATTAGGGGATTCGACAGGCCTTGAAAGCATGTGCACTAAGTGCACAGGAAATAAGAAAGTAGCATAGCAGTAGGTGCTATAGCAGTAGGCAACTGCTTTCTACAGCAGATAGAAAATAGGATGAATTCTATATAGGCCAAAATTAGGGACTGCAGTAGGGGAAAATATCAGGGAACCTAACAGGTTTTAGCACTATACAATAGCAGTATCAAGGGATTCACATCCCTATAGTTGCACAAATGTGTGGGTGTGAAGAAATGTGGAGTGAATTAGCAAGGGCAACAACAAAGGAGTGAGTATTTAGCAGTGAGGAGTTTGGTCCCAGTGTGTGTCACAGGTGGGTAACAGGTGATGTTATATGTGTGTGTTAAGTGAGTAGAGTGACTAGGTATCGGTAAGCTTGGTAATTGGTTGGGAAAGCTTGGTATATTGGTTTACCTAGAGTGATCTAGGTAAGGATAGGTTTGGGTATACATATGTCATATATAGAACAAGTAGGGCTACCTAGATTGGGTAATATATGGTATAGGGGGTAAATATGTACATGGATAATTGGGTTTATGTATATGGCATAGGGTACAATAGTATAGATAATGATATGGGATAGATAATGTGTAGGAGGGTACACTGGTTTCAAGATACAAATTTAGAAGGGTAACACATGCTTATATGATATGGGCATAAATAGGATATGTCTAGGATATAGGACAAGGTAAATGTCTAGTGTATATGTAATTTATAAGGGAATATGGGTAAGGTATTGGGTATTAACGATATATTAAAGAATAAGGTAATGGCATAGGTGCATGATAAGCTACCTATATGCATAGGGTATTAACTGGTATTGCCTAGTATTAGTTAGGATATCTTGGAATGGCAAGGTATAGACCTAGAAATCTAGGTATGACCTAGATTGACCGAGTTAAGCAAGGTATATACCCGGTTGACCTAGTTTGACCTCGAATTCACTTAGAGACCTAGAATTGACCCTGTATAGCATGTTTAAATTTCCAAAACACAAATTTACATTTATATTTCGTATTTTGGTCTTCAAAGTATCGTATCATATACTGTTGATATTCCACACCGGATCTCAGGCGAGTACATTCTCTGATAGTTTTCATTATTTGATATCTACTATGAATCTCGTATTTAGTGATGCTATATTTGATTCTGACAGGATAAAACATGGACTGGTATATGATGGATCTTCAGTCATGAGATGTTATTATGGTTATCGCATTGACATAGTATACGACATGGATATTAGACATTATACATGATAGTATCATAAAACCTTGCTCGTGTATCGCAACGTGTCATGGTTGGATCCACTGTACTAGTTGGGGCGGGAGAAATCCTAGTAAGAGATGTGATCAAATCCCTATTGCTATTGTAAACTTTATAAGTGTTAATCGTACACCTCACATATGATTAACAAGGCCACCTAGCTATTGTACAAGTTCCCAAGCCGATCACATCTCGAAAGTAGTATTTCAAACACATAGTGCTTATAGTATTTATTGTTCCCATCATATTTCTTGGACTGTACTTATATGTTGTCTAGTTATTTCCATTCTTGTATATTATACTATTTACATCATCTATTCTTCATAGTACTATTGCCAGGATTACGATTACATATTGATATTTCTACTTCTTCATCATTTATCGTACTCTCTACTTACAGTTTTATAGTTTTTGTCAATTAACTGGAACTGCTATTAGAAATGTATCTCGCTCCATTCCTGACTAGATAACATTTTTCAGATGACGATTGCCCTACCTATTACGGCCAAGGGATGTAGTAGGCGTAGGTTAGGAGACTCTGTTTTCAGGAGGGTTTAGCTCCAGCAGATGAGGCTTATTTAGCGAGTCTGTTAGGTTAGATTTATGTTGTATTTGTCTCATGTTACACTCTTGGTTTGTTTATTATTTTGAGACTTATTCTGTGTTAGATAGCTCTTAGAATCTTTTGGACTTATATTACTTTTATGTAGATTTTCTCTAGATATTTCATGTCATGTTGTCTTTATCTTTTCGTGTTATTTATCTCCCTTATAGTATTGTGATTGAGTATGGATATATTATCATTACTTGTCCTCCGTTTGGAGATGACTATCTTGACAGGTTATGATATACACACACACACACACACACAAACACCGGTAAGACCGCTGGCACTCGGGGGTGAAGGCGCGGGTTCGAGCCCACACTCCCACGGAGGCGGCTAGGTAGCGTTGTCCACGGCCTCCGGGCCAAGGCTGGCTGGGTGGCGTTGTCCACGGGCCTTGGTTTATATATATATATATATATATATATATATATATATATATATATATATATATATATATATATATATATATATATATATTGTTAGCTAGTTTTGTAGACCTAGACAGCGTTCTACATCGATGTTGTGGCGTAGGCTGGGCGCTGTCACGTACTCGTGCCCTATACCGGGTGCGGGTCGTGACATGTTTTTAGTGGTGGCCCATGCAGGTCGAGAATTCACAATTAGTGCGATGTCGTCGCGGTGTTCGACTTAGAGTGCCGCTATGAGCCTGTTATAGGTATAGAGGATATAGCCTATAGCCTAAGGATACTCAATCACAATTAGAAAAACTTCCAGTCTATTGATTCTTGTAATTGTCCTTTCCATGATATTTGTTTCTTTAACTTGAAACTGTCCTTCCCTGAAAATATTGTATTTTGTGCCATATTGACTTCCTTCTTTCGATCTATCTTCAGGATGTTGCCTAAGACTAGATTACAGCGTTTGGGACCTGTAGCTTCAGAGAGGTTTGCGATGTCCCGCGATCCTGCCCCAGTTACTTCCCCTGGGGTTGGAGACACAGCTGCCTACGAAGGTGCTCCTCCTACAGTGTACAAGACCGTTCCCGAGGTAGTTGTGAGCGCTCCTGTTCTAGTACAGGGGGCCGCAACCGGGGTTGTCGTTGGTGTTCTGCCTCATCCTATGCAGCAGACTCCTCCCTCTATTCCAGGAGATCTTCATGTCCGCCTCCAGTACCTACTGATATGGGGCAGATGTTTGCCTTCTTCAGAGATATGCTAGAGGCGTAAAGGGCTCAGTCCGAGGTGTACCAGAGGAAGTCGGACACTATGCACCAGGGCATAGTGCCCATCAGCTCGCTCTAACTACAGTAGAGCGGAAAGTTCCTTTCCAACAGCAGGATGCCCAGCTTAGGCCGGGTAGCATCCAGGATTTCAAGATGTTGGGACCCCGAGACTTCAGTGGGACGGAGGGCATCATCCACGTTGATGACTAGCTCGAGGATATCGAACGACTTATGAGGGTATCCCACCTTGTTGAGGACTTGATGGTTGAGGCAGTAGGGCTGCAGCTGCTTGATATTGCTTGTACATAGTTCAGGAATGAGTCGGCTCTTGCTGGAGAGAGTCATACCTGGGCTAAAATCAAGGACCTCTTTAAGAATAAGTTCTTTTCTCCTACTGACAGGCTGAACTTGGCCAGATAGTTCCAAAACCTACAATAGAGAGGCATGTCGGTTGAGGAGTATGCTGCAGAGTTCGGCAGGCTGAGCCGATATGCAGACTACATGGTGCGAGACCCGGACATTAGGACAAGATTTTTCAGGAAGGGTTTGACTTGGGATGTGAAGATCCTTATTCCCTTCTTCTACGAGACCTACGCTGAGATCCTTGCGAAGGCACGCAAGGTGGAGCAAGAGTTGGGCTTGAAGCCCAAGAGAGATTGTGATTTCTTTTCAGGGGCTACTAGCAGTGCATGGCCTGCTAAGCGTCCCCAGTTTCTGCATCAATCATTCCAGATGTCGCAGAAGCAGTTTTAAGCTCCAGCTAGGGCTCAGCACATACCAGTACGGGCCTGAGTACAATAGGATCAGCTGCAACATCAGAGATTGACCAAGTAGTGCCATTTCTGCAAGAAGTCGGGTCATCTTTGGAATAGTTGTATAGTGAGACTAGGACTTTGCTTGCACTACTGCATTGTAGGACATCAAGTAAAGGATTGTCTCCTAGCTCCTTATTTTCCCAGACAACGCGTAACTCCAAATCAAGAGGGTCCAACTAGGCCACCTGTGGCACCACATCATGCTTTGCACCCACAGAGGGAGATACCCTATTAGGGCAGAGCAATTATGATGGCGTTCGAGGGAACCCATATTGCAGGTGATAGGCAAGAAGCTTAGGTTCTATTCTTTTTTCCTTCCTGTTCCTTTCCATCTATTGATTGATTGATTGAGTTCTTAGTACCTCTAGTTTGCATCTATGATTTTCATGCTAGAGTAGTACTGAACCTTAGTAGAGACAACAATAATATGATATTGTAGTGGCTATAACCATGCATGTTTGTTTCCATTTCATAGAATTGCATGTTGTATAATTCTAGATAGGATTTTGATAGACTTTGATTGTTGGGTGCTTGACCTAGAGAAGACTGCAACCAACTTAAATTTCGAGGAAGAAATATTTCTAAGGGGGGTAGGATTGTAACTACCACATTTCCAGAATAGGGGTATTTTTATCTTTTCCTATTTGTACTAATTTAAAAAATTATGTTTCATATTAATTGTAATTATTGTATTTTTATTTTTCTATGATTGATATTGTTGCATATAATTAAATATTTAAAGTAGTTAGACTAGTTGTTAGTGATCCTAAATGGATCCAACTAGACTTTTCATGAAACCATTAGTGAACCCATTAGTTAGTCTTGGTGCACCCATTAATTAGAGAGCAATAAGTGAGAAAAATCATTCTTTTAGTCAATAGAATCTTTCATAATTAAACCCCTCCCTAAAATAAACCTTTATGACTCATTGTGAGAGCTTTTTAGGCATTTACATGACATTTAGGGTTAGGGAATGTGGCTGGTCATATACCCTAAAAATCTCCTCATTTCATTCATTTATTAGCCTCCACAAACCCTAATTTGCCTCTCCTCCATTTTCTCTTCATTTGAGAAGAAGATCGAAACTCCATCATTTTCAAATTGGTTTCCAATCCTTTCAAATTGTCATCCCATGGAGGCTAGAGCTTGGACTCGCAAGGAGAAAGCATTAGAAGGAGTCGAGCTTGAAGGAGGTGTCCACTCTTGAAGGTTGTGTCCATTTGTGTCCCCTTTGCATTGGAAATACATCTCCTAATAGGTAAAAATCTAAATTTAAACCATGGTATTTGATTCTAATTAGTGTCATTGTCATTTAGGGACCACCCATGCATTTGGGCAACCCACGGGGAGAAGCTTGAGCTTCATTTGACCCATTTGGAGACTTTTACAATGAGTTTTTGTACATTGTTGGAAAAATTAGAAAATGGAAAACCTAGTGTTTATCATTAGATGACAAAATTAGTTTTGTTAGTGTGTTGTGAGGCTAGCTACTTGTCCACAATTGGATACGGGATACGGTAGGACACTGGGTCAATTTGGGATTTTTTTTTTGGCCTCTAATACATGTTGTGCACATGCTCTATCACACATGACACTTGACACTAGCTTAGAAGTGTCCTAATTATCTTCTAGTATGTATTTTAGGTTTGCCTATGAAATTTGGTAGGTTTCGAACGAGGTTTGATAGAGTATCTTGGACGTATCGTAAGTTTGAGCACCAAGTGTTCGACACGTGTCCCCAAAAGGATTTTTATGTCCTTTTTGAGTTAAGATTTGGAGTGTGTGTCCTAAATAGGATACGTGGTGTGGTGTCATGATATCTCATGAAACGCACGGTTAGATTTGAGTGTACATGTATATGGGTAGGTGTGTGTATATATATATGTAGATATTGTGTATAATATGTATGGGAGTTACCTAAATGATAGTGAGATATAAATATGTATGTCAATATATATATATGGGTAAATATGTATCACTGTAGTAGGAAAGTTGTAGTAGGAAAGTTGGGGGTGACAACAAAAATTAATGAGTAGGGAGAGAGGGAGTGATCTGTCCTAGTAAAGGACTATAATTTGTGAGTGTGAGTGTCATGTATGGGTGGTAGTGTGTTACAGGAGAAATATGATTGACTTGTGTGTGTGGATTAGAGAGGGGATATATCTAAATATATATAACATGATAGATAGATTGATAGCCATATATACATATTTGTATTAGTGTTCACTGTATTGGATTTGTATGACTGATACATAGAGGAATAGAGCAGAGTGAGGCTTTTGTATATGTGTGTCCCTATTGGAGAGTATAGGTGAGTGGCAAGGACAGTCCTTGTGTGCATATGTGAAATGTGTGTGTTAGCTATTTAGGGAGCCATGTAGGTAGAAAGAGAGGTAGGGAGTGAGAAGTAGGGACAACATGTCCTTGGCCTCCTACACAAGAGTGCACGAGCCTGGCCCTTGATGGGCCTGTTGCTTGCTTGGTGTGGCAAGGTGTTCTCCTATTGTTGTGATTGTAATAGAAGGTAGGGTTTAGAACATAGTAGTAGCAGTATTGTTGCTTGGGGGCAGCCTATGGGTAGTGCAGGTTAGTGGGATAACTAATGCATTGCTTTACCAAATTTGGGGGGTCCATGTGCTTGGGTTAAGGGTGCAGTAGCACCTGCTGCACTAGACAGCAGGTGGAGAGGGGGATTATCAGTATTTTTACCTTGTAGGAAGGAAATAACACGGGACTAACCACCTGTGCACATGTGTGCATAGGTTAGATTTCAAGCAGCAAAGGACTTGAAGCATTAGGGGTATTCGACATGCATTGAAAGCCTGTGCACTAAGTGCACAGGAAATAAGGAAATAGCATAGCAATAGGTGCTATAGAAGTAGGTAACTGTTGTTTATAGCAGATAGAAAATAGGGAGAATTCTATATAAGCATGAATTAGGGACAATAGTAGGGGAAAAATAACATAGAACCTAACAGGTTTTAGCAATGTACAGTAGCAGTAGCAGGGGATTCACATCCCTATAGTTGCACAAATGTGTGGGTTCTGTAGATTGAATTGGCAAAGGCAGCAGCAAGGGAGTGAATGTTCGGCAGTGAGGAGTTTGATCCCAGTGTGTGTCACAGGTGGGTAACAGGTGTGTTATATATGTGTGTGTTAAGTGAATAGAGTGACTAGATAATTGGTTTAGGTAAGCTCGATAATTGGTTGGAAAAGCTAGGTAATTGGTTTACCTAGAGTGATCTAGGTAAAGATAGGTTTGGGTATACCGATGTCATATATTGTACAAGTAGGGCTACCTAGATAGGGTTATATATGGTATAGAGGGTAAATATGTATATGGATAATTGGGTTTAGGTACATGGCATATGGGTACAATAGTATAAATAATGATATAGGATAGGTGTAGGAGGGTACACTGGTTTCAAGATACAAATTTAGAAGGGTAACACATGCTTATATGATATGGGCATAATAGGATATGTCGAGGATATAGGACAAGGTAAATGTCTAGTGTACATGTAATAAGGGAATATGGGTAAGGTATTGGGTATTAACTATATATTAGAGAATAAGGTAATGTCATAGGTACAGGGTAAGCTACATATATGCATAGGGTATTAACTGGTATTGCCTAGTATTAGTTAGGATACCTTGGAATGGCAAGGTATGGACCTAGAAATCTAGGTATGACCTAGTTAAGCAAGGTATTGACTCGATTGACCTAGTTTGACCTTGAAATGACTTAGAAACCTAGAATTGACTGTATATCATGTTTATGTTTCCAAAAATAGAAATTTACATTTATATTCTGTATTTAGGTCTTTGAGGTACCGTATCGGACACTGTAGATATTCTACATCGGATCTCGGGCGAGTACATTCTCTGATAGTTTCTATTATTTGATATCTACTATGAATCTTGTATCTAGTGATGCTATATTTGATTCTAACACGATGAAACATGGACTGGTATATAGCTGGATCTTCAATCATGAGATGTTATCATGGTTATCGTATTGACATTATACACGACATAGACATTAGACATTATACATGATAGTATCGTAAAACCTTGCTCATGTATCGTAACATGTCATGGTTGGATCCACTGTACGGGGGAAATTCTAGTAAGACATGTGATCAAATCCCTATTGTCATTGTAAACATTATAAATGTTAATCGTACACCTCACATATGATTAACTAGGCCACCTATCTATTGTACAAGTTCTAAAGTCGATCACATCTCGAAACTAGTATTTTAAACATATAGTGCTTATAGTATTCTTTGTTTCTGTCATATTTCTTGGACTGTACTTACATGTTATCTAGTTATTTCCATTCTTGTACATTATACTCTTTACATCATCTATTCTTTATAGTACTATTGCCAGGATTATGATTACATATTGATAGTTCTACTTCTTCTTCATTTATCGTACTCTCTACTTACAGTTTTATAGTTTTTGTCAATTAACTTGAACTGCTATTAGAAATGTACCTCGCTCCAATCTTGACTGGATAACATTTTTCAGATGATGGCTACCTTACCTATTACTGCCACGGGATGTAGTAGGCGTAGGTCAAAAGGCTCTGTTTTCAGGATGGTTTAGTTTTAGCCGAAGTGCTGATTTAGCGACTCTGTTAGGTTAGTTTGTCTCTTGGTTTATTTATTATTGACTTATTCTGTGTTAGATAACTCTTAGACTCTTTTGGACTTGTATTATTTTTATGTAGATATGCTCTGGATATTTCATATCATATTGTCTTTATCTTTTCGTGTCATTTATCTTCCTTATAGTATTGTGATTGAGTATGGATATATTGTCATTACTTGTCCTCTGTTGAAGATGACTATCTCAACAGGTTATGATATATATATATTGTTAGCTAGTTTTGTAGACCTAGACAACGTTCTACCGTCGATGTTGCAGCGTAGGCGGGGCGTTGTCACGCATTCGTGCCCTTATATCGGGTGCGGGTCATGACAGGTCTGGAATAAGAAAACTTTCCAATCAAGGCATACCGAAATGGCTTGGCCAGGATCTGTTCATCCTTCTCATAAAATGAGATAACTGGAACTCCTCTCGAGAGTGTTGGAGCTCTAATGTCGACAGATTCCCCATATTTGGATTTATTGCCCACGACCACCTCCGTAAAGGAGCGTGCCACATGAACCCTATTCGGGATAGAAAAGCAAGCAGAAGGGTGCCTGGGGTTCAATTGAATCACCCAAGGCCAAGGAAAGCGTCGGCCCGGCCAATAGGCCAAGTCGGAGCCCGTGGAGAAACGGAATGATTAGGGTTCAGCAGAGAGGACGTGAGAGCGACGCCATCCTCGATATATATATAAATATATATATATATATATATATATATATATATATATATATATATATATATATATATATATAAAGAGGGGGAAAAAACCCTAAAACTACTTCCTTCTCCCTCCCCCAACCACAAGCAGCAGCGGCCACCATGGCAGGCCGCCAGCCCAGCACGCAATGTGCCTCATCTTCCCCACATGGCCGCACCTGTAGAGTCACTCCCTGCGAGCCACCCGACCGTTGTACCGTCGTGCGACCGTATTGCACAGCAGCAATGACGAAGGCAACAGCAGCAACCTTTCGTGCGCACAACCGTCGTCACAATCACTACCATGCGACCCGTATCCTCCCACAGTCCGACGAACTCCTCCCTGACTGCCATCATCCACCACGACGAGCGACAGGGTCGATTTTTGCGTTTGGAAGTCGATCCTGTCGTGATATACGAGATTTAAACTCAGAATTGGTGCTACGTCGCAGCAACTTTGTGCACATTTTCTAGGCAATTCGACTGTTGGATCGTCGAGATGATTCTTTTGTTTCTATCTCGGTATATACCTCTTCACTCACCTAAAATTTCAACCGTTATTCGATCGTTTGATAGATCAAAACCGGCAAGTTTACCATTTATATCACGTTTATTTTGGACAGTTTCGTGGAGCCAACTTCGCAGATTTATTTCTCTCTTGTCGAAGCTCCGCTTGACGAACCACCAATCTGATGCATAGATGCTATAACCATCTTTGACACATAAATTTTTTTAGTTCAATAGGATGTCGTTTGGCTGGTTGCAATCGATGCCGAAGTTGGCCTCTCGAAATCGTAATTTCCAACATGTAAAATTATGGTTTTGAACCCGGGATATCGGATTCCAAATATGACACCACCATTGGACTTGTGGCATCGTTCTGGCCAAGATTGACATATAATTTATCAAATTTGGACAACTTTTCCCTTGGCATATTTTTTGGTGCAAAACGGGTCCAACGGCGGATACCGTTTTGACCTAAAATTACTTATGGATAGCCAAACTGAGCTATTTCTTTTATTTCGAGACGGATGGCTATGTCCATTTCAGCATTCGAGGAAGTTTACAGAAGATTCACTTTTATTGTTTCTATTGACTGACGATTTAGTCGCGACTTGTCGTCTAGTCATCATACAACCTCCAGAAAAGTATACCTTTCCAGATTGTATAGTATATTTTATATGCTTGTTCTTTACTTCTCTGTTGTTCTTTTTTCCTCGTATTGTTATATCCATGATTGCTTTACCCTGCGTCTAGTTTTACTTATCTTGTTTCTAGTTGCTTTTATCATATTTCCAGCTTACATGCACGTTCTTGATTTCTTTCATACATTCATTATCTGTTATATTGCTTTCTTGTTCACATATGTCTAGTGATAGAGTTCTCTAGTCCTATACCACTGGTTTCCCTGACTTGACTTGACATGAGTTGACTTGAGTATGACTTGACTTGTGACATTCTATAGATTGTGAGTGCTTACCTTGACTTCGGTCTATAGAATTACTTGACCTTGATACTAGAAATGGCTATAATCTCGATTGGGAGTGCTTGCCTTTACTACGATTGAGATACTATAGATTGGGAGTGCTTGCCTTTACCACAGTCTATAGGATTGACATGTTAGCCACGGCTAGTATGGCATTCCAGTGTCTTAGTTCTATTGTCTTAGGTTCCTTATGTCTTAGTCTCCTTGCGTCTAATTGATTCTTTCACGGTTATTTTCTTATTTTTCTTGCATATTTTATACTGTTACATTCGACATATTTTTCTGTATCTTGTTACGCCCCTCTGGGGACCTGGTGATCTCTCCAGGTTTGCTGAGTTCGTTTGTAGATTAGATGGAGGATCAATGATTGTTTCTCCAGGAATTCAGGTATATATTTAGTTCATATTTTTTTATATTCGTCCAATATCATATTTTACTTTACTTTGACCATGATGTTGTATAGCCTAGTTTTGCAAGCTCAATTCTTCTTCAGAAGTTTGTTCAAGATAATTACAATAGATTCTAGCCCACTTTATTACATATTGTCTTTTTTTGTTACCATGGTAGGCCGCTAGCCCTGTACGAGTTGCGCCTCGTCTCCTCCATGCGGCCGCACCTGCATAATCGCTCCTTGCGCGTTATCCGACCGTCGGATCCCAGCCGCCATGCAATCGTGCCACAACCTCCTCCACATGACCCCATCTCCTCGGTGGTCCGACGAACTCCTCCATGACGGTCATCGTCCACCATGACGAGTACGTTTTGAAGTCGATCCCGTCGCGACACGTAGGATTTAAACTCAGAATTGGGGCTACGTCGAAGCAACTTTGTGCACATTTTTTGGACAATCCGATCGTTGGATCGTCAATCTGATTCTTCCTTTTCCATCTTGGTATATACCTCTTCACTCACTTAAAATTTCAACCGTTAATACGATCGTTTGATAGATCAAAATCGGCCACTAAGTTGACCATTTAAATCGCATTTATTTTGGACAATTTCGTGGAGCCAAGTTCGTGGATTTATTTCTCTTTCGTCGAAGCTCTGTTTGACATACCACCAACTTTGATGCATAGCAGGTATAATCACCTTTGACTTTGGTTGGTTGAAATCGACGTCAAAGTTAGTCTCTCGAAATCGTAATTTTCAACATTTAAAATTATGATTTTGAATCCGGGACATCATACTCCAAATCTGACACCACCAATGGACTCATGGAGTCATTCTGGGCAAGGTTGACATATAATTGGTCAAATTTGGATAACCCATGTTTTGGTATGGTTTTCGGTACAAACCGAGTCCAACGACGGACACCGTTTTACCCAAAATTACCATTTTCCCTCTGTGTTTAGAATTGGACTTATGGGTAGCCAAATTTAGTTGTTTCTTTTATTTCGAGACTGATGGCTATGTCTGTTTCAGCATTCGAAGAAGTTTGCAGAAGATTCACTTTTGGTGTTTGTATGCCCCCTAAAATTTAGGGTTTATTTTTAAAATATTCTAAATCAATTATTTTCAATAAATATTGTTATTGGATTATTTTTTATTTATTTAATGTTCTTTTTCGTGACATTGATTTCTGGAGCGTTAGCAATGCCAATCTCTGGAAACTTTCTTCATGAGTTTGTAGTAGACAAGATTATCTTCATTTTGATATATCATGTCCCACTCAAACTTGTTTCCTTGTACTCTTTTTGCATCGCACAACTTTGGGTCAATTTAGGCCATTTGATCGTTGAATAATTATTAATAAATTCTAACTTTTATCTTTGATCATCATATGCACGTTGTCATGACTTTTAATTTAGGAGCACAAGACTAGACGTTTTCTCAAAACTAACTTCTCATGCATGATCTAGTCGAGACACTCTACACCCATGACCTTCGTGTCCCACTCAGACACACCATCGTGTGCTTCATTTGCATCGCACAACTTTTCTGAAACAAGTCCCGATCTTAATTCATCCCACGGAGTCATATTTATTTTTGACTTGAATTGGGGACACCATTTCAAACCCAAACCTGTCGACCCAAAATATGGACACGGCCCACATTAATTCTACTACCCACATGACACTTGTGTCCCATTTAATTTAGCCCTCGCATGCTCTACTTATTTACCCTTGATCGTAAATAACTAAAATTAAACCATTTATTGCACCAAGTCTGATTTTGACCTGATCCGATACCTTGGAACCAAACCCAAGCATCATGTTACCCCCCCTCATGAATACCCACACACTCATCCCCCTACAAAACACCAAACACCAAGTGTACCCACTCAAAATATTTAATGGACAACTTTATTCATCATGTTCTTCAAATTTAACTTAACCTAAAACCTATACTCAATCCCAACCCTTCATTCCACTCCTACTCCCAACCACACATTCCCACATGACACTCACACCCCCCCTTTTGGCCGACCCTAATCCCAAACCCCTCTCCTTACTTTTGTAAAGAATCTCCCTCTCTCTTTCTCTCTTTTTCTAATAATAACACATCTCCCTCTCTCTCTCTCTTCCTCATTTCAAACTAACAGCAGCCTAAGTCGAACCCATCCTCCTTTCTCCTTACTTTCTTCTTCATTATCTCTTCCTCAACCCTCCATGGCCGAAAGCTCACACGCCCATCATCCCTACCACTCACCATCATCTTCATCATTCTCACCATAATCTTCATCATCCTCATCACCATATTCTTCACTTCATAGCCCTCCCCCTTAGCCTAGCTGACACCTCCACCATCATCTCCACCATCTCATCCTCCTCTTCTCGTCCTCCTCCTTAAAACAATAGCCCCGTGCCCTTGGCGATGCCATCAGTCGGCATAACCGCTGCACGTGTACCACACATCACAATAGCAGCTACGAGCTAGCAGCAGCAGTGCGTAGCAGCAGCGGCAAAGCTGCAGCAGCTGCGGTATGGCCGCACCACCGTACGCCAACGCGCAGCCACCACGACCTCCCCCATTGCCAGGCAAACTCAGACAATCCCTCTAGGTTGCCGCTCACCCTCCCCGATGAGCCACGTAGTCGATTCGTGCGTTTGGCACGGGATCCCATCGTGACGTGCGATTTGAAACTCAAAAATCGTATTTTGGGACAGCGATTTCGTGCATTTGTTCTGGGCAATCCGGCTGTTGGATCGTTGATCCGTTTCTTCCGTCTCCATATCGATGTATATCCCTTCACCCCTGTCAAGTTTCAACCGTTAATTCGATCGTTTGATAGATCAAAATCGACCACCAAGTTGACCGTTTAAATTGTATATATTTTGGACAGTTTTGTGGAGCCAACTTCGTCGACTCGTATCTCAGACGTTGCAGCTCCGTTTGACATGCCACTAGTTCCTGTGCACAGCTGGTATAAGCATCTTCTTGTCCCTCCAGTTTTGTTTCATTGTGAGCTTATTTGATTGGTTGAGTTTGAAGCCAAAGTTGGCCTTCCGAATACGTAATTTCCAACTTGTAAAATTCTAATTTGGACCTGGGACTCCGGATTCAAATTTCGACACCACCAGTAGACTCGTGGCGTCGTTCTGTCACGAATTTATATAAAGTTTGTTAGATTTGGAGGACGTGGGCCCTGGCACGTATTTCGGTGCAAGGCGGACCCTACAGTCCAAGTCAACACACCATTTTGAGATCGACTCATCGGAATCCAATTCCAGATATACCGTTGAGTTCGTATCGTCATTCTGGACTCGTTGACATATACTTTGCTTGATTTAGTGGACATTGAATCCGGCACGCATTTTCGTGCAAATCAAAATTTTAATATCCTGGTCAACGGACCATTTTGAGATCGGTCAACGGAATCCAATTCCGGATATACCGTTGAGTTCGTATCGTCATTCTGGATTTTTGGACATATAATTTGTTAGGTTTAGTAGACTTGTATTCTGACACATTTTTCGGTGCAAAGTGGGTCCAATACGGACATCATTTTGACCCGAAATTACCTTTTTGCTTCTGTGTCCAAACTGGACTTATGTGTAGGCTATCCTAATTGATTTGACCATTCTGGACTCGGTGGTGATGTTTGTTTCATCATCCGACAACGCCTGTAGATATTTTCTTTATGTATCACCATTAGTTATAATTAATTCTTATTATGTTCGTATTTCGGAATTAGTGCAATGAAACTGAGATCAGTCGATTCCAGTGATCTCACATCGCTAAAATTGACAAGATGACCATGTGGATCACTATGATAAGATTATTAACCTTATGGTTGATCATCCTATCTCGATTTGCATGTCGTAGGTTTCGATGTACGAATAACGAGGTACAACTTGATATTTTCATACTTACAATAGAGTTGACCCTGTTTCACCAAGGTTGACTGTTTTGACTCAAGGTCAACTACAAGTCAACACTTGACCTAGATTGGACTAAGATTTGACCAGGGTTGACCAGTTGACCAAAAGTCAAATATAAGTCAACACTTGACCTAGTTTGACTTAGTTTCACCTAGTTTGACCTAGTGTGACCTAGTTTGACTTAGTTTGACCTAGTTTGACTGGGTTTGACCTATATTTCTTAGCATACATTAGAAAATTATGTCTAACACTGTTAAACCCTAATTAACTCATGTATATCTCATCTTTAATTCTGTGATATCACTCTGAGCATCGATCCCATTGACAGCTCAAAATCGCAGGCGAGTACATTCTCTGATAGTTTTTATTGTCTTGATAATATCCGATTCAGTTATACTGTTTTACTTGATTTTCGATACGATGGTGCACGGACTAGTATATATTGGATTCCTGTCATGAGATGTCATTCATGGGTTACCATGGTACATTGGTATATTGTTCGATCTTGTTTCCTGTACTTGTATAGACACCGATTCCTGAGGGAGATTAGCTACCCTCTTGGAGAATATCGTGTCATGACGTTATGTGTCTGGATCCATATACTATTTGGGGATGGGGAGTTATTAGGGGTTATGTGATCAAATCCACCTTGTTCTTTTTCTTGTGCTTGCGCCACCCTCACCACACGTAGGGTGTAGTGAGATCAAATTCTTGTGCTCGCTTTCCATGTTGGCCGGCTAGACCCTATATATGTTTTACCTTGTGATAGCTGAGCCAAATGGAAAGGTCTGAGTCTTGCACCCAAGCCAATCACATAATTGCTCTAAAACTCGAGTCACGTTTTATATTTACATTGTATATCAGTTATTCCTGTTCAGTTCTACTTTCCCTGTACGTTACACCTTGACATGATTTCCTGTTTTACATATCCTGTTTATATTCCAATCTTGATATGTCACGACCCGCACCCTTTTTTTTAAACGGATACAAGACGTGTCCAAGCCAGCCTACGCCGCAGTGTCGGCGGTAGAACGCTGTCACGGCCATGAAGATCAAAATCACAAATAATGCTCATTCACAAAAATTAATTTAACTTACAATGATCACAAGGTTTACATTTGCAGAAAAATATAAACTTGTACAAATAATAGAATGACTACAACTCCGCTATCTAGCTAGTTTCTAGGCTTTTGTCTGCAAGTATTCCCGTCACTCCCCAAGCTAAGTGAATCCACGGCTAACCTGAAAATGTTGGTTTCCAGTCAGGAATGGAACGAGCACAATTCACTGAATGCAATTTCAAATAAAGAAAATGACTATAAAACAAAGGTTAGACATCAATCATGAGTTTTGAAAATAAACAGTAAATACAAAAAACCAATATCAATAAATAGACACAAAATACTTTCCCCAACTGTTAGAAGTACCGTTGATATGTGATCAGTCTGGGCCACTACACCGCACGGTCTACGATGTCTACTTGCAGAAAAGTAAGCACTGTCTACGATGTCTACTGCAGAAAATAAGCACTGTCTACGATGTCTACTTACAGAAAATAAGCACCGTCTACGATGTCTACTTACAGAAAATAAGCACTGTCTACGATGTCTACTTACAGAAAATAAGCACTGTCTACAATGTCTACTGCAGAAAATAAGCACTGTCTACAATGTCTACTGCATGAAAATAAACACTGTCTACGGTCGGATCACACATCGTTGGTACTTCTCATTCCCGACTCAACAATTTATAATAGAAAATAATCACATAACCAATGACTAATCAATGAAATATAGTAAAGATCAATATCGAAATGCAAACAATAAACTGTACTCGCCTAGGATCCTCTGCTGGTGAAACCGACAGTCTGAACTACTCAATGTGCAACAATAGTCAAAACCCGTACAACAGTCCCCGGATGCTGAAATAGACAATACCAATGATCTCAGAATAGTCAAATTAGCTAGGATTGCCTGTCCTTAAGTCCAATTCTGGACACAGGGGCAAAACGGTAATTTCGGGCCAAAACGATGTCCGCCGTTGGACCCGCTTTGCACCGAAAAGTGTGCCAGAGTCAATGGTCTCTAAAGTCGTCAAACTACATGTCTATGGATCCATTTTTGCGATACGAACCCAACCGTATGTCCAAAGTTGGATTCCGGCGGGCCGTACACAAAATCGCCCGTTGAGTGGAACCGCAGGGCCCGCAAAACGGTGATTTTATCAACAGTCTCAGAATCGGACCAAACTTGGCATGCAGGACCAGAAAAATGATACGGTCATGTTGGCGCAAGTTTCGTCTCGATCTGACGAGCATGCACAAAGTAATTGAGAAATTTACAAGGTGCACGATACGGTAAATTTCGACGGATACGCATCAAATTCGTCGCGCACACGCGACCAATTTGAATTCCGCCAAAGCCCACACGACCACGAAGCCGTTACGCAGCTTTTGATGCGTTCGGTTCACGACCACGTCATCCAGATTGGCGTGACGCACGTCATGTGGAACAATTTCAATGTTTTTAAAACAGGTTTTCGTCAAAGTTCGGGATTCGATTTCTCGACATGTAGTCGATGGTTTCCGAATCCACAAAAAGGATTATGAAGCCCTATATGTTGTCTAAAAGTCCCTTCAAATAGATTTTCTAATATAATACTGGATCGTTCAGAATCGATCGTCAAAAGTGGGTGGTTGGACTGTATTAGGTGCCCTGTGTGTCCCAGAAGATCCAAAGCCAAAACTAGAGAAAATACTGTAAGTTGAGTAGCATGCCTCCCAACCTCGTGTTATATGGTCCTTGTGATCTATTTGACGAGATAATTGACCGACACTAATAAGTTACCTAGAATATAGAATCTAGAGTCCCATAACCCATTAGTCGACCAAGTCCTTGTGGGTCAGAAGATAGTAGGAAGACTGTATAAGCAAGAACACCGGGTAAGGTTTGATTCTCACAAAATTGGAACTATTTGTGCCTTCTTTCAAAAAATCTCTCGTACTTGTATCTTGACTATCTTGACCAACGCTGCTATTACAGCCTAGTTTTTGCAAGCTTACTCGTTTATCGAGCTTGATTCAAGACATATGTTTATTGGGGATGCCCACTAACTTATTGTCTAATCAGAATCAGTGTATTATGGTCTGATCAACCATGATGCATTTGGTTCGCTCTTCGTTTAATTACACTACGTGGGTGGAGATATATAGGTATCTAGGATCCCATCCGCGACTGCTTTGACAATTCCTCTTGAATTATACGTTCGCCTTTGGATCATGTGATTGTATTCAGTAACATCGTTCTTGAACTCTTTATAGTCTTGTCTTTCACTGATTTGGAAAGACAGAAGCTCGAAATTGGTAGTGAGATACCGCGTATTCCCATGGCTATGGTAGTTGTATACACAAAGGTAGTTATCATCAGCCAGCCATGTGATCGAGTTACTCGTTCTCCTCTCGACCCCAAACTCTTATCGGGACTTTCAAGCCATCTGAATTTAAGAATGATTAGGGTTTTATCCTTAGTCAGAACACCAACCTAGGAGACTATCTATCCTCAAGGAACCAAATGGCATGAGTCTCTAATTATTTGCTTTGAGCTTGCTGTAACTAGCAACCCTTAAGCCCATACCCCTAGTCTCTTGTGACGATAGTCTGACAGGTTGACGCAAATAGAAATTCATGACTCAGTTGTTAGAAATCTTGTGCCTTAGAGTTGGTTACCCCGTCGATAACTCTAGTATACTATAGACGAGTAGATTATCCTACTTTGTCGACCATGTGTCATTGTACACACTCGTTCTCCATTTATTGAGGAACGATCCTTGACTCTTTATAGTCTTGTCTTTCGTCTCGTTCTATTGTCTGTGCTACATTCTGGATCTCCTGGCTGGTGATTCCAATCTCCAAAGAAGTCGGGTCCTCAGAGACTTGGATGATTTTCAGTGGCGACTCTAGGTTCTCGATCTGCTCCTCGGTGCAAGATATGCGCTCGATGTCGGGAAAGTCTAAGGGTCTGAGAGTCTGGAAGTCAGAAGTCCTCCCTAGCTCGAAAAACGCATCTGCAAGTCTATCTTGAAAAAGGTATGACATGCTCCCTCTGGGTGTCAAGGAACTCTTGAAACGCCTCCGTCGACTGCGTATAGTAAGGCGATAGAAAGTAGTGGAGGCTCGAATCCTCAAGTGTAGGTGGATCAACCGTTCCGGTGTTGCACGATTTTAGACTATCTGAAAAACTAAAAACTGTTAAAATGTCCTAATCCTAAAACAACAAGTGTTTATTGATATCAATATACCTGATATACCCTTATTTCTCGATTTTTCCTATGCCGTGATCAAGTTTTCCTAGTTTAATCAAGTCCCCAATAGTACTCTAATACCTAGGTACCATTAGGATAGACCTGTATTGGCCACCACTAAAAGCATGTCACGACCCGCTCCCGAATAATCGGACACGAGTCGGACACGTCCAGCCTTCGTTAATAGACACGACGAAGTAAGCTGTACCAAGCTAGGGAAATCTAACCAAATAAACATAAATTTGCACAATCACAGCATCTAAAAACGTTCCCAGAAGATCACCATAATCTATAAATCCATATATCATAAAGGTACCATAGTCAACATGAATAAAATATACTATGAACTCTAAAAACAATATCTAGGAATAAAGCTAAACAGTCTAAACCTGAAGCCTCTAGCTAAGTCATGTCTTCATTCTGCTCAGCTAAGATCTCAGGCTCTGGCCCATATGGTAGAATGATATCCTACAAGTATACCTGCAACATATCCAGTCAGGAGCGGAGCTAAGTATATCCAAGGAAATGAACATGAACATCATGGTATGAAAATGAATACAGGAAAATATAAAGTACGAGAAATGAGAACATGACATAAAACCTGAACATGAATATTGAAAAGTAAATACAGGGAACATGAAATGAATCCTGAACATGAAATACACAATGAACCTGAAGTGTGCAATATATCGAAATACATCCAGAGTATGTGATCGGCTTGGGTAGATTCAGGGAACATGAAATGGTACGGCTTCGGTCCCACGTGCACGATGCGGGGCCTAAGCTATTCACATGAATAGTAACTCGAGTTTGATCACACGTCTGTAGTATTTTCCCTCCCAGACACAAGTAAACTCAAGGAACCAAATACTAGACAATCTCGTAAATTTTATGTCGACCAGAAGATACAAGAATGAATATACAAGACATGAAGTAATGGACAAATCCGAGGAGTAGTATACTTGCCTTGCTCAGAATAATCAAAAATAGGAAGAAGATATGTTGTTCACCTAGTATATGTACAAGTGGGTTAGGATCTAAACAACGATAATTTATTAATCTATTACTTGCTAACTTAACCATTTCACTAGTTAATACAGTATTAACTTCTATCCTATACACTTGCTAACCGGTGTCTCCAATCTATACACATATAATAGCCAGGTACTATATACTAATTAACAAGGTTTAGTTTGGTAGATCTAAAAGATGACTACTAGAAAATACTCTCTAATATAGACATAATACTATAATTTAGCAGATACAACAAATTCTCCTAAATACTACTTAAACAGTAATTAATTAATTTGTTGGATAATAAAGCAAGAAATTATAATGAAAAGCCCCAACTCAAATCCAACCCCAGCACAATCAAAGTTGAAACCATATATAACTGATCTTCGATTAAAACCAAGCAAAACATAAAATCAACTTTTAAACAAAAATTATATAGGAACATAATATAGTTTGAACTTCAGGATTAAACCCAAGCAAATTATAAACTACTACAGCCCATCAACTTCATCCCATCTAAGTCCCCAACCGAAATACATATATCAGATCAGAACATAAGCCTGCAGACTCCTACCCTTGTCAATGTTAAGAGTTGTTCGAAAAACTTACCTATAACCTGTCATTTAATTTGCAATATAAACCAACGCACCAAAATATGCCAACCCAAAGTCAGGCATCTATTTGAACTCCACGGCTACCATACTCAGGATTAAAAAAAGAGCAAACACATACAATCAAATCCTACAAAATCCATAAAAAAATTTATACATAAATTTTACATACGAAAGTATAGAATCAAATTAATATTTCCCAAAACAAATTTCCCAAATCCCGCCAACCTACTGTTACACAAAAGTCGATTTAACACCCATAGCTAAACTTAAATAGATACAACCAAATCGAAATAACTCTATCAAATTATACATCAGCCAAACCCAAATCAACCCAAATAATCCTACAGCAGACACCAGCTCTAATCCAACGGCAGTTCGAAATATATAGCTATGCCACTGCTATATTCCCTATAAATTGGCTTCAACTGGACACGAACCACACTATAACCAACTGAGGCTAATGGCCACCCGTACGGTACGACACGAACCAAACAGGACACGCTAATGCCTGGACACAATCAAAACCACAGAGATCAGATCCTGTCTAGTACGATCTCAATCAAGATTCATGGCAACAACTCAAAGACAATTGATAGGGTTGAACAATACCTGAGGATGATTCAAACTGTTCCAGACACGGTCAAAGAAGCAGACACGTCCTCTCGTGTCCGATCGCGATCTGGAGTCCCTCTGTGGCATAGTGTCGAACATGTCCAAAGCAATGAAACAAGAAAGGAAAACTCATGATCAAACAGTAGGTTCTATGGAAGAAACTATCGGTCATAATTAGATCGATCGATCCCATCAATCCAATAAAAAACAATCCAAAAGAACATGATAAGAACGAGGAGAACTCATCGTCGATCTTCGTCAAGAATGGCGTACACCGCTGGGACGCTTGATGCTCAGTCACCGCTCGCCGGAATGGAACGACCTCTACTCTATCTCCATTGCTGTGGTGGTGGCCCTCGAAAAATCGCCGCTTGAGGAGTGGCCGTCACTCGTCGCGATCGAGTAGAGTCGCCGATCGATGGAAAGGATCGATTCCTAGCCGTAGTACTACGCGAGGAAAGGGAACGTCGCCCGGAGAAGAATGGGTGCCAATCGAGGAATCGTCGCGGATCTTTGCCGTCGAAGTGACGCAGCACCGGAGAAGGAAGCATTGTCGTCATCGCTGCCTCAACGAGGCTTGGTTCGTCCAGCCGCCTGGGGAGAAGACCTGGTCGCCGGAGTCGTCGATTCGTCGCTCGAGAAACAGTACCGTCGCCGTGGAGGTCACGGTAGTCACCGTCGCCGGAGAGGATCACGCTGGTGAGGTGGAGAGCCGCCTGGATTTAGGGTTAGGGCTCGCCCAAATTTGGGGAGATCTGAGCAATGGCTGAGAAGAAATGTGAGGAGAGGCTCCGCTGAGAAATGAGAATGACTCATTCTCTCTCCTCCTCCTCCTATTAAATGCAGATTTGCACCTTGGCCCCTCCGCCTAGAAATATTGCAAACAGCCCCTCCCCTGCTCAGAAATAATTGCACATAAGTCCTCCCCCTTTTCAGTATTGCGAAAACATAAAAAAAATAGTTAGAGTGTTGGTTAGAGAATTTGGGGACCATCAAATAGTTATAACTAACTCAAATTCACAACATTGCCATTAATTCAAATCTTCCTCCAAAAGTAAAATTCATTTAAATCAAAACTATAAAAATTAGCTTTTAAATTTTGTAAATAAAAAGTGGGGTTACACTGGCTGACTGCACAAGTGACTGATACCAACTTCATGTATTCCCTGCAGGAACTGGTACAATATCCCCTACCCAAATATGTTGCTGCATTACCTGCACTACAAGAACCTCTCCTGCTACCACCTAAACACATATTGATACAGGTATTCCAAATATCCTACCTAGACTGCTGCTATTACTGCAGTTTAGACACACTGCAGAGTACATTCTCCAACGTAAAACTTGCACCCACAACCCAACACATACTCATAATTCACATGGATACACCCTTGAACTCCTTATTCACAAATACCTATCACTCTCATGTGATTTATCCACTGAAAGGCCACTAATATAGCAGTGCATAGGGAATACTTGTAGTTCATCCATGCCCACACACACTCTGCTGCACTCACATGTGTACTCATTCTATATATACCACAACCACCATTAGTATACCTACACATATATCATATTCTACTCCCTATGTTTATATGTACATATACAATTACAACCATGATACACACTATCCTATGATATGCATATCCAAAATCCTAAATACTAATCAATACCCAAATTGAGCTACTAGACACATGCAATGCACCTAATGACACTGCCAAGGACATGTATCTCTCAAATATGCACTATTTCTCCAAATTAACCATGCGTATCATGGCGTACCATGACACGATCACTATGTATCCAGTTGTGGACACAAGCACAAGCCAATTAGACACTAAAATTTTCTTTGGGAACAAGTGTCGAATACTTGATGATCCAAATTCATAATAAATACAAATTTAGCATAGAAATCAACACACTCATGATAAAACCTAGATCTTCCAATTGGAAAGGTTTTAATACCTAGATCTACCATTAGGAGTCAAATCCACCTATGGGAGGGTTCCTATAGGTCTATTTGGTGTTTCTAACCATGAAATTGGTGGAAAAATAGAAAAATTATCCAGCTTGTGTGCCCCTCCTTTGGAGAACTCGAATTTGGACACGAGAAAGTCGAATCGGACACGGTCCACCCTTTCTTGGACTCCTCTTCAAGCTCCCTCTAGCAATGACAAGCTCCTTAGCCTCCTTGGAATGAAAATGAGAATATTTTAGTAACTATTTTATTTTATATTAATCCTCCCCCCCCCCCCCCCCCCCCCCCCCCCCCCACCCACTCAAAAACTTCTAATCCAATAAAAAGTTATTAAAGACAACCCCACTTAACTCTCCATGAAATCCAAACAATGTTTTTTTTTTTCCTCATCCAATTCGACCCTTGCTTTAATTTGACAAACAAGCCCGAAAGGTGGGAGAGGTTGCTTTAATATGGTGTTTAATGTGGTTTTTCTTGAAAGTAGCAGCACTTTTAAACCCTTTTGAATAGTAATTAATATCGGATAGTTTGTAATAACTAGTAATGTGCACGGAATTTATTAAATTAAATTAGAACTTTAGATATATATTTAAATAATATTATGTAGTTAGGTTAAAAAAGTTTAAATATTAATACATTTTGATTTAAATTTGTTATTTGTAAAACTTTGGATATATATCTAGATAATGTCATGTAGTTAGTTTAGATGTAGTTTAAATATTAAAAATATTTTAATTTGAATTTGTTATATTTATATGTTTATAGGATTTTGGATATATGTTTAGATAGTTGTAACAATTTTGAGTTATTTTTTTAGTTGGTTATAAGAATTTTTAATTATTTTTACGTGAGGATATGAATATACATAACATGGGTACGGTGTATTTAGTTATAAAATTTAATTTTTTTTAATTAATTAGTGCGTGATATACAAATGGCTTGTATGGCTTTTTTTAGCTGTTTCCAAGCCGCATTATAACAATAGAGACTAGCAATGTGCACATGAATCAGCAATGTGCACATGAATCGCACGTGCATAAAAAAATATTAAAAAAAATTTAATATGCATTTATTAAAATAATATTATTCTTATACATTGAACTCAAACAATCCACCTTTATCACTCGAGTTAGAGTTATTTAATTGTAAATATTATATTAGATAAATGCTTATGTAAGTTTTTTTTTAAATAACTAGTGCAGTATTTAGGTAGGTATTTATTTATTTTCATATTAATTTTTTTAAATTTATTTAAATGATGATAAACACGATTTAGACTCTCATTTTTGAATCGTTTCAAAGCTGCAACACAATAGTACAGATAATAACAACAATTGGTTCTTGGAAGATATGCAATTATAATATTAGATTATAATAATGGAAGCTACTATTTTGTCATTCGTTGAGGGTGCATGTGCCGTCATTGGCCTCCTGGTTCTAGGTGGGTCCGTGCTAGCAGGGGGTCCAATGTCTGGCCACCAAACGGAGGTCATCCCCTAGCTGGGAGACAAAATAGCATTTTCGTTTATTTAGTAATGTCATGATTCTTAATTAATTAATTAATTTGACCTAATAAATGCCACACATTCTGACCGGTTTTGTCGTAACGTTCCAGAAATAGCAAAGTTTCCTCTATTTTTATTGCTGTTCCGTCCGTGTTTCTTGAAAGCTTTCTAATCGGAAAAGAAGAACAGAGGAAGAGAAAGGAGGAAGGAGAGCCTCCATCTCCATCTCCATCTCTTCTCCTGTTTTTTTCCATGGCGGAAGAGCAGCAACGGTGCGGGGAGAACCACCCCCGCCTCTGCAGGAACAACTGCGGCTTCTTCGGGAACCCTGCCACTCTCGACCTCTGCTCCAAATGCTACCGATCCTCCTCCCTCAACAAGAAGTCCCTCCTCCCCACCCCAGCCCCGTCATCCCCAAGAGACCATCCGGTAACCTCACCGGGATCCTCGGTAGCGGCGGCGGTGGTCCGGTCGCCGCCTCCTGCTGCTCCGAAGCCCGACGTTGACGTGGCAGTGCTTGAGAGGCGGCCGAACCGGTGCGCCGGGTGCAGGAGGAAGGTGGGGCTGACCGGGTTCAGGTGCAGGTGCGGCTCCACCTACTGCGGGGCCCACCGGTACCCGGAGGCCCACGCGTGCCGCGCCCACGACTACAGGAAGGCGGGAAGGGAGGAGATCGCGCGTGCGAACCCGGTCGTGAAAGCCGACAAACTCGAGAGGATATAACTTACACGTGTGGTTCCCTTATAAGGATTTGCATCTTGTATGTCTTGGTTGAATTTTTTTAACTGTTGTACGCGATTCTGTTTTGTTAGGACATTTACATTTGCTTCCTCTCTTTTTTTGGGTTATATAGTATTTTGGTGATATAGTGAATCAACCAACCACTCATAATCCTTTCAAAAAAAAAAAAAAAACAACCACCACCACTCATCATTACACGCTAGGAATATGGAAATAAGTTAAATATTGAAAGTCTAGATAAATTTAGAATATTATTTTTATATTTTAGGATAGTAAATTTATCTATGTTAGTAAATTTATCTCGAAAATAGTTTAGAAAATTTACCATTTTCGAAATTAGAACTGGGGACTAATGTGACTCTATCATTTGCAACTTGATCTACATTCGAAAATTATATCTGGTGCACCGTATACAGTTAGTTCTAATACGAAAATTTTAAGGGAGAAAAAGAAACTCTTGATATACAAAAATGTCTATCTGACTTCTAAAAAAAAATTAGTACATGTAAAACTTAAGATTCATATAGTAAACTGGAAATTGCTGTGAAACCCAATTTCGGGGTTGGACTTTATGAAAAACCCACCCGTAGGATGGGTTTTATGAAATGCCCAGAATTATATATTTCCACGTTAAATATTATAAGATTCCATTTAAAAGCTCTATTGTCATTTGTATAGTTCCAAAAATACCCCTTCGTGCAAATTTGGTCATATATTTATGATTCTGATTTCACAAACTCAGATTTGGATTGCAATTTTATTATTCTTCTTCTTCACGAGAGATCTGAATTCTATTGTTCTCATCTTCAGCAGAGATCGCAAATATCGTTCGTTGTTCACTGTGATTTTCTTCAGTCGAACTTCGCTCATCATCATCATCATCATCATCATCATCATCTTCTTCTTCTTCGTGGAGTGATTTGAAGTTTTTCGACGATTAGGTCAATTGTGGAGAGAAGATCATCTTCTTTTCTTTTTATAGATCTTAAAATAATGTGAGAGTTTAGATATGTAGTAATTCATACATCATCTTCGTCTAGTCGCAAATTTTTTGCTGAATTTGAATTTGTTATGAAGATTATTAACTGAGTAACGATTATAGAGAATGACCATTATCCGTTAGAATTGGCCGGAGAATGACCATTTTCCATTCAGAATGATCATTCTCCGTCAGTTTTAGACAGAGAATGATCATTCTCCGTCAGTTTTAGACGGAGAATGATCATTCTCCGTCAGTTTTAGGCGGAGAATATCAGAAATATGTATTGTCCTATTTTGTGATCTCTTCTGTTTTTATGTTATCAGGGGGGAATAGATTCAAGCTGTTTAGTTAATCTTTGTTTCAAGAGAGACATAGTTTCCTGTCGTGTCACACATGAAAGTACTGTGGAATTTTTAAAGCATCAAGTGTGTGATCGATGGACTTCTTTGGATCCACTTTCCTTTCGTTTCAAGTTTTTGCATTCTGATGGGACTGAACTGTATGTTGACAGTGATTTTTGGCTTCGGTCCTTGGTTGGGGGTTTCAATGGTACCCATGACGTGAGCTTTGATCTATTTGTGGAGCAAGTATACCCTCCATGTTCTTTATCGACATCTTTTACTTGTCAAAGCATTCCTATGGGACCTTCGTCTTCCTCTTCTAGTTCCTTGAGTAGTAGATGTTCTCCTACCGTAAAGGATAAACGAGTAGTAGAATTTTATGAGGGCTCAATTAAGACAGTAAAGAAGAGGAAATCGAATATGTAGCCTAGATCAATTACAGGTGTTGGTCAGATTTTCCTAAATGGTGTTGAAGAAGTTAGGCACGCTGTTTGGAAGGTATGTTTTGAATCTCGTCATCCATTCCATATTCTAAAATCTGAGCCGGGGAGGTACACCGTTTGCTGCAAGAATTACAAGACCCATGTATATTTGTGGAGCTTCCATGCTACATCCATTTCGAAAGATAATCAAATTTTTGAGGTAAAGAGGTATGTGGGAGAACACAATTGTGGAGCTGGCTATATGGATAAAGGTAATATAGTTGTTCCAGCAAAGTTTGTGAAAAGTTTGGTTAGTGACATTGTTCGGATGCATCCTAAAAAGTCCGCAAAAATCTGTTGTCGATGATTTCAAGGTTGATTACGGTTTATCTCTTACCTACGGACAGGCATACCATGGCATTAGGTTGGTGCACCAAGAAATGTATGAAAATGATGTTAGAGCTTACAGCGACTTGTGTTGGTATGTCGAAAAGGTAAAGGAAACCAATATTGGTTCCGTTATCGACTTTCAGAAAGATGATACGTCAATGAGGTTTCAGCGGCTTTTTCTTTCATATGGGGCTTGTGTCGAAGGCTTTCAATATTGTCGTCTGATGCTATATTTGGATGCGACTTTACTTACAGGGAGGTTTAGAGGGTGTTTGATGTCTGCTACAGAGAAGAATGGTAACCAACAGTTCTACCCTATTGTCTACGGTATAGTCTCGGGCGAAGATGGTGACAATTGGGAATGGTTCTTTAAAAATCTCAAGAATGTTGTTGGATGTAGTAGGCGTATCGTTTTTCTTTCAGATCAAGGCACCGATTTAGTTTCTGAAGTTCCCAAAGTGTTCCCTACTGCTTACCATAGCTATTGCTATTATCACATGAAGAATAACATACCACTGAAGGAGAAAGAAAATGAAAGAGTGTATCCGCATGTACTTGAAGCTTAGAGGCAAGCAGTATATGCTCTAACTCCAGGTGTGTAAATGAGACAGATATATGCAGCTTTTCTGTGCATTTTCCTTTATTTTAACAAGTAGAATGAACATTCTCCGTGTAAATAACACGGAGAATATCATTCTCCGTGTCGATTTTAAAACGGAGAATGACATTATCTGTTTTAAATTATACACAGAATGTCATTCTCCGTGTCATTTAGAACGGAGAATGTCATTCTCCGTTAGTTTAGAACGGAGAATACAATCCTCATGCGTTCTAACAATGGGAATGACTATTCTCCGTGTTATTCTCCGTTTAAAAATACACGGAGAATGACATTCCTCGTGTTAAATTAAACGGATAATGGTCCCTGTTTTTCATGTGCTTGTTCCTTGATTTCCATCTTTATTAGTTAGTCTTTTTTCTCCTGTATAAAGGTGGGTATAAACAAGCAATTAAGAAGATTTATGATCTGAATTGTGGTCATGTTGTGAAATGGATGGATAAACTGTAAAACCCCTAAAATTTCTACTATTTTTTTATTAAATTTACTACTGATTTAAAATTTTGTAATATACGTCGCGTAGTCGTATTATACGTCGCGCACGAAATTTTATTTTTTCGAAATTGCTCGATGAGTGCGATTATGCGCGAGCGTACATATTTTTGAAAAATATTATTTTCTATTTTTATAGTTTCAAAATAATATACATAATAATTATTTTGTTATCGTTCCAACATTTTCAAGTTTGTTATTTTTATTTATAAAGCCTTTCATTTCTCACAATTATTGTCACGACCCGTACCCGCTATAAGGGCACGTGCACATGACAACGCCCAGCCCTCATCGTAAAAACGGCGTGGAACGCTGTAGGTTTTCTACTCTAAACAGTTTATATATATATATATATATATATATATATATATATATATATATATATATATATATATATATATATATATATATCAAAACCTGTCGAAAATATGGTCAACTCCGAACGGAGGACAAGCAATGAATATATATGAGTACTCAATCACAACTCTAAGATAATAAGTAAAGACTGAAAGATAAAGACAACAAGACTATAAAATATAACCTGTCAAGTCCATCACAAATAATATACAAGTCTAAGTCCAAGTCTCTAATACAATCCCAAAATATAATATAATAACAAGTAGTAAGCTGGAGACAAGGTCCAGTCCAAAATGTCTAGTCTAACTAAACTAAGCTAGAGGCTCGTCGGGCGGAGCTAAGCCCTGCTGAACCAAGGTCTCCAAGTCTACGCCCACTACGTCAACCGGACCGTAGTAGGTAGGACAATCCTCCTCGCCACAATCTGTAAAATTTTGTCAACATATCCAGTCAGGATGGAACGAGCACAATTCTCAAATAACAATTCTAGTTAGACGATATTGAAAATGTAGCAGTAAATAGAGAGAATCTATGAAGTAAATAATGTGTACATGAATCATGGTAAGGCATGTCAAGGCTGTAATCTGAATGTAAGAACAGGAAAACAGTATAAATCATATACAACAATCTGGAACTATATCTATATGAGTTTAGTATTAGTTTCAACATGTGATCGGCTTAGAACTTGATACAATGTTTGGCCTGGCTAATCATACGTGAGTGTATGATTAACACTATACAATGATGATACAATATAATACTGTGGGGTATTGATCACATATCTACGCTAACACCCCCATCCCTGACTAATATAGTGGATCCAGTCATGACACGTCATGATACGTATTCTCTGAGGAGGTCGCGAGCCTAAGCAGGAATCGTATCTATACAATGAACAAAAAATAATGAAGACTTGCCCAGTGTATACCATATATAAGAGGAATAACATCTTATGACGGGATCCAGACAAATATCAATCCGTGTGAACAATGTGTCAAGAGAACAAGGATAATCTGTACTAAATACTAGAAACAAAGACGATATCATAAAACAGAAATATTATCAGAGAATGTACTCGCCTGTACTGTGATGGATAAGTCGACTGAGTCCAAGAACAGTTCCTCGAGGACCTATAGATAGAATATTGTATCAATATAATGGTTTGGAAGTGAAATTAAGTCATACTGAGTCAAAATAGGTCAAAACATTTCAAACTAAGTCAACCTAGGTCAAAGAAGGTCAAACTAGATTGTACAGGGTCAATCTAAGTCATATTAGGCCTAGCTAGGTCAAACTGGGTCAATGCAAGTCAAACGAAATTAATCTAGGTCGATTTAAATCAACGGTTGACTTACAGTTGACTTTTGGTTAACTGGTCAACTCTGGTCAACTCTAGGTCAACCCTAGGTCAATCCTAGGTCAATAGTGACTAATAGTTGACTTTTGGTCAACTGTTCAAGTTTAATGGAATTTGGGACTAAATTGGGTAAAGTGTGACCCATAGTTGACTTTTGGTCTAAAAAGACAACTGTGGTCAACCGGAGTCAAGACTAGGTCTAGGCGACTATTTCTAATCATTACCAACCCTTAGAACCCATATCCAAGTCCATCTTGGACTTCGAAACTCAAATCTTGGCCGTAGGCCAATATCCTATTTTACCCTTAAAAGGGGTAAAATTCTAACTTAGACAATTATCAAGTTAGCCTACCTACGCTTGGTATTTTGACCCGTGCTCCCTAGGGTAGTAAGATACTAACCTATACATACGTTACCTACCAAAATACCTAGGTAAAGTGGACATCCAGTCCATGATACGGCTCATTGCCGATATCTTGAATATTTCAAGATACGCAATGGTACGGCACGATACCGGCGCCCTACGACCCCGATTTTCACTCGGGAGCCTACCCGCAAAATCTAATTCATATAATCTAGGCCTACGCCAAGTTTCATCGCGTTCCGATACTCGGAGCTCGATTTCACCTTCTAACTCGATTTCTCCTATATTGCATTCCTATACTTCTACTTCTCCTTCATCTTCTAAGTTTTACCCTTCAAATTCTTCTCCTTCTAACTCTTCTTCTAGTCTCCTTATTCAAATCTTCTTATTCTTTTCCTTCTTCCTATTCTTTCTTTCTCTCATCCTAATCTTCTTCTCATTCCTTTCCTAACTTCTTCTAATTCTTTCCTTCTATTTCTCTATTTCCTAATCTCATTTCTCTCCTCTAATTCTTCTTTCTATCCATCTTATCATCTATCTATACATATATATAAACATATATATATATATATATATATATATATATATATATATATATATATATATATATATATATACATATATATCTATACTAGGGGGGTTTTAGGGGGTTAAAGGGGGTTTATAGGGGGTAACAAAGGGGGGGGGAGCTGCTGCCCTGCTGCCCTGCTGCCCTGCTGCAGCTGCTACTGCTGTAGCTTGCTTCTACTGCTACTGCTGCTATAGCATTGCTGCTGCTGCTGTTGGCACTGCCAATGCTGCTGCTGCAGTTGTCCTCTTCTTCTTCTTCTAATTCTTCTAATTTCTTCCTCTACTCTTCTCTCTATACATATATATATATTAATATATATATATATATTTTATATATTATATATATATATATATATATATATATATATATATATATATATATATATATATATACATACACACACACATATCCATATACATATAAATACATACATATCTCTATATATATCTATATATAAATACATACACACATAGATATATATATATAAATACACACACACACTCTGGAGGAATGGTGGTGGATCGGGTGGCTAACGTCGGTGGTGGCGGTGGTGTTAGAGGCTGGAGGTGGCGGCGGTGTTAGAGGCTGGAGGTGGCTGTCGGGGTGGCCGTTGGCCAACGGTGGTGGTGGCTCCGGTGGGTAGCGGCGTGGTTTACAGTGGTGGCGGGATGGATCTAGTGGGAATCTGATGGTGGCGGTGAAGGGGATGGCAGGGGTGAGGAGAAGGTCGGGACTGAGCTACTGTTGGTGGCGGGATGGTGGTGCAGGGTGGTCGACAGTCGCGGAATAGACGGAGATGGGTGGAGGCTGTGATGATGGATGGTGGCAGAGGTGGTGGTCGGTCGGTCGAGAACGGCCTGGGGGTCGATTTGGTTTTGATTGGGATTGGAAGAATGGGGGCTGCTAAAAATTCTAGGTTTGGGAATTTGTGTGGGTCTTAGGGTTTTGGGGATTTGTGCAACTTGGGGAAGTGTGATATTTATAGGGGAGTGGGAGAAATCCTAAAAAAATGTACAATGTAATAGAATAGGAAAATAGTGAAAAAAATACTAACTGCTAACCCAGTGCTAACCACTAACATGATTACTATCTGCCAACTAATTAGTACAAAATAAATATTAGTTATAAATTAATAATTAAAATTACTAGTTAATACTAATTTCATAAATGGCTAATTATAATTTAGCCGGGATTTTTCTAATTAATAAAATAATAATAATATTCACTTAATTATTAAATATATTTAGAAATTATTTATTTAGTAAATAATTATATTTTGAAATTCCAAAATTCAATAACGTTTTCCATATAAAAAATAATTAAAACTCATTGATTCGAGAAATAACAGGGAAATCGCAATAGGACAAAATCGCTTAAAAAAAATAGTAAGCCGAAGCCAACAAGGACCGATAGCAATCACGGTCAAATTATTTTCCCAAAATTTTAGAAATTGTACGTTTTTCGAGATTTAGAAAATTTGAAGTTTTGAAAATACAAAATAAAATAAAAATACCAATTTTTGAAATTATCCAAGAATTCAATTAACGGAGGTTACAAATCTACCCTCCTTAAAGAAATTTCGTCCTCGAAATTAAAGCTTGGCCAGGGAGTTAAAACATGATAGAAATTTTAGGCAGTATGGCAGACACGATCAATGAACGACGAGTTGGCACGATCAAGATGATCAACTCAAAATTGTTTAGGCACGACTATTGATTTGGCACGATAGAATCATGGTATGGTCGAATCAACTAGGCACGATTTAGAACGAAGATTAAGTATCTTAGGCACTACTCGAGTCGCGACTAATATAACAAATTGTTGTTTTGGTTATGATAAGGTAGGGTCAATCTGAGTATAGTACGATCAACATAATCTAGGCTTGATAAGGTCGGAGTTAGAGTCACACAAGCACGATCAAAATCAAGACCTGGTATGACCAAGGATAACCTGCATAGGCCACCACTAAAAACGTGTCATGATCCGCACCCTAGAGTTAGGGCACGAGACGTGGGTACGTCCAGCCTACGCCGCAGTGTCGGCGGTAGAACGCTGTCCTAGGTCTCATGCATCTAACAGTATAAGGCTAAACAATTTATACTCCCCGAATGGGGGTGACATAGCAGAATGTAAACTCAATCACATCTAAGGTAGAGTATAATGGAATATAGATAAAACATGAAATCCAAAAGAGATACAGCAGATAGAAGTCTAAGTGTCTAAGATACACAACCCAGAAATACATCTCAAAGTTCAAATACATTAAATCCATAAATACAACTCAAGACAACTGAAAATAAACTATAAGCAAAACCCTAGCTATCTATACAACCTCTACTGTGTCTCCTCTAGGCTAGCAGGCAACCTCCAAGCTATCTGTAAAATTTTCAACAGGTCCAGTCAGGACGGGAACGAGCACATATCTCTAAAACAGTTCATAGCAGGTTAAGAGTATAAATCATGCAATAGAGTAAAATACAGGAAGTGCTGAATAGGAAGTACGAGTAAACAGGAGATATTTTTTAACTGAAAGTAAATATATGATAGTAGAGACTGTAAGTGGCTACGTGATTTAGAGCACAATATGGTTATGTAAACGGCTTGGGGGCACATGAATACAACTAAGGAGGCACATGAATACAGCTACTGGGGATAGTGTTCACATAACCAATTCTACTCACCCCGTCCCAATCAATACACAAGGATCCGTTCAAGTTATGTTATAAGCACATGAATACAGCTAAGATACGTGAACTCATGTAATGAGTAGTACATGAGGCACATGATAAGCATATGAAAGCACATGAAGCACATGAAAGCACATGAAAACATGTAAAAACATGAACTAGTACGAGTACAAGGAGTACCTGATGCACATGATAAAGTACATGAACATAAAATACCCGATGCACCCGTAGAGGGATAATATCTCAGGAAAGGATCCATATAGTACTAATCCGTGAAGATACGTGTCAGCATCAAGTAGAGTAATCTAGAGCAAGAAAATAATCCAGGTAAGTATGAAAGGATCAGAGAATGTACTCGCCTCGAATGGTTGGAGTCGACGTGCATGATACTAACGTGTCGACACGAGGTAGGTACACTGCTATGCTCTATAGAGGGTCCCAGACGACGACACGGGCAGTCCCAATGAGTCCAGAGTAGTCCAAATAGCCTAGTTTGGTATATAAAAGTCTAAAATCAGGGGTTGGTACACTAATCAAATCAAGAAATACAAAATGACTTAAATTGTCACGATTTACGATTTCAGAAAAAATATAATAAATAAATATAATAAATATTTGGAAATCCTTATAATGTTAAAAACTATATTTGTATTAATCGACATCTTTTAGATAATATTTCAAAATCCACAAAATCGTTTCTGTACAAATATTCCTATTTTATCAAATATGAATTTAAGCCAAAACTCAAAAAACCAATACTATTTTAGAAATATAATTATATATTTTTATATATTTTCTAAGTAAGTGATTATGAATATAATAATACCAATAAAAATAATGATAATAGTAATAATAATAATAATACCAATAAAAATAATGATAATAATAATAATAATAATAATACCATCATTATATACTATGTATAAACTAACATACATTTATTAAACTAATATACATTATATAAACAAATGTACATGTATTATACTAATATACATTTATTAAACAATTATACATTTTATTTTACTAATATATATTATATATATAAACCAATACATATTATAAATACAATTATATATAATAAACTAATATATTATAAACTAATATAATTAATTAACTAATATAATAACTAATATCATTTAAATTAATAACTAATACAATTAAATTAATAACTAAGATAATAATAATAACTAATATAATTATAACTAATATCATTTATAAACTAATATTAATTAATAAACTAATATTAATTAAATAACTAATATAATAACTTAAGTAAAAGGGGGGGGGGTGCTCTGATCCGACCAAAACAAAATTACTGGGAGAGAAAGGGGGCTGGGAGGAGGAGCTCACGAAAGGGTTGCCGACGGGGTTGTGCCGGCGGGGCGGCGCCCGGTGGAGTTGCGCCGGCAGAAGCAGCCGACGGAGGGCTGGCGAAGCGCGGAGGAGGGGATCTGGAGGTCGGGCTCCGGCGGGGCAGGTCCGGCCATGGCGGCGGACGGTTCGCGCGGCGACACGAGCTCGGCCAGGCGACGCGGTCAAGTCCACTCCCTCTCTCTCTCTCTCTATGATGGTAATTTTGGGGAAAAATTATGGTGGCGGTGGTGGCGTGTGGGTATGATGGCGGTGGCCGGCGGTCCGACGGCGTGGAGGAATGGTGGTGGATCTGGTGGCTAACGTCGGTGGTGGCGGTGGTGTTAGAGGCTGAAGGTGGCGGTGGTGTTAGAGGCTGGAGGTGGCGGTGGTGTTAGAGGCTGGAGGTGGCTGTCGGGGTGGCCGTTGGCCAACGGTGGTGGTGGCTCCGGTGGGTGGCGGCGGTGGTTTACAGTGGTGGCGGGATGGATCTAGTGGGAATCTGATGGTGGCGGTGAAGGGGATGGCAGGGGTGAAGAGAAGGTCGGGACTGAGCTACTGTTGGTGGCAGAATGGTGGTGCAGGGTGGTCGGCAGTCGTGGAATAGACGGAGATGGGTGGAGGCTGTGATGATGGATGGTGGCAGAGGTGGTGGTCGGTCGGCCGAGAACGGCCTGGGGGTCGGTTTGGTTTTGATTGGAATAGGAAGAATGGGGGCTGCTAGAAATTCTAGGTTTGGGAATTTGTGTGGGTCTTAGGGTTTTGGAGATTTGTGCAACTTGGGGAAGTATGATATTTATAGGGGAGTGGGAGAAACCCTAAAAAATGTACAATGTAATAGAATAGGAAAATAGTGAAAAAAATACTAACTGCTAACCCTATGCTAACCACTAACATGATTACTATCTGCCAACTAATTAGTACAAAATAAATATTAGTTATAAATTAATAATTAAAATTACTAGTTAATACTAATTTCACAAATGGCTTATTACAATTTAGCCGAGATTTTTCTAATTAATAAAATAATACTAATATTCACTTAATTATTAAATATATTTAGAAATTATTTATTTAGTAAATAATTATATTTTGAAATTCCAAAATTCAATAACGTTTTCCATATAGAAAATAATTAAAACTCATTGATTCGAGAAATAACAGAGAAATCGCAATAGGACAAAATCGCTTAAAAAAATAGTAAGCCGAAGCCAACAAGGACCGATAGCAATCACGGTCAAATTGTTTTCCCAAAATTTTAGAAATTGCACGTTCTTCGAGATTTAGAAAATTCGAAGTTTTGAAAAATACGAAATAAAATAAAAATACCAATTTTCGAAATTATCTAAGAATTCAATTAACGGAGGTTACAGTGCCATAGGTGGCCTACCCTGTACTCCCTGAGCTGCATGGCGATGGTTCGAAGGACAATCCCTCGCCTGATGTCCCTCGGTGCCACAGTATAGGCACACACCCAAACGTCTCCTGTAAACCTCCCAGAGATGTCCGGACCTCTTGCAGTAGTGGCAAGTAGGTGCCTGCTGCGTCGGTCCCTGCTGCTGCTGCCGGGGCACCTGCTGAACTGGTGCCCTAATCGGAGCAGGAATCTGCTGCGAGCGTTACGGAATAGAATGATGCTGGAGTTAAGGACGCTTAGCAGCCCCCGCGCTGCTAGTAGTCCCCGTAAACAGATCACGGTCCCTCTTAGGCTTCAGGCCCCACTCCAGCTCTACCTTGCGGGCCTCCGCATAGATCTGGGTATAAGTCTCATAAAAGAAGGGAATGAGGATCTTAATGTCCCAGATCAGCCCCTCTCTGAAACGGCTCGCCCTGATCTCTGGGTCTCGAATCATGTACTCCGCGTATCGGCTCAGACGGCCGAACTCTGCGGCGTACTCCTCCACAGATAAACTGCCCTGCTGCAGGTCCTGGAACTGCCGCACCAGGTCGATCTTGTCCGTGGGGGAAAAGAACTTCTCCTTGAAGAGGAGCTTGAACTCTGCCCAAGTACGGCCCTCTCCAGCTAGGGCCGGCTCGTTTTTGAACTAGGTGCGTACAATGTCTAGCAACTGCAAACCTACCGCCTCGACCTTTAGGTCGTCTGCCAGGCGGGAGGCCCTCATCTGCCGCTCGATATCCTCGAGCCAATCATCTGCATAAACCACACCCTCGGTCCCGCTAAAGTCACGGGTCCCGAGCTTCTTGAAGTCCTGGATATCTCCGTGCCTAGTATGCGTCCCAGGATGCGGAGCCCTCTGCTCCACGGCTGCAAGGGCCAAATGATGGGCATCCTCTATGTCCTGATGCATCACGTCTGTCTGCCTCTGCTGAACCTCGGCCTGGGCTCTCTGAGTCTCCAGTATCTGCTGGAGGAAAGTAAGCATCTGCCTCATATCTGTAGGCAGGGGAGGTGGAGGTGGAAGAACAGCTCCCATCACCGACGGAGGAGTCCCCTGCTGAGGAGGAGGGGGAAGAACGCCCCCGACAACTCCCGTCGCGGCCCCCGGCATTGCAGGAAGAGCACCCGTAGTGACCCCAGGGACGGTCATCGAGAGCGCTGGAGGTGTACCCCCGAGAACCCCAACAGAAGTCCCATCTGCAGGAGAAGTGACCGGAGCCTGTCCGCCAGAGGTAGCGGACCTCTCCGTCTCCCCGTGCTCCTCACCGGGAGAATGAGTCAAAACCATCCTGGAGACAGATTGAAAAAGAAGATATCAATACGGCACATGAAGGACAATATCAAAGGAGGACAGCTAGAATACAGTAAATCAATATCAAAGACGGTAAGCAAGATAAGTAAGGAAAGATCCTACTGTGATTGAGTACTCTTAGCCTACTACCTCCTATGTATAACATAGGCTCGTAGTCAACACTCTAAGACGAGTGCCGCTATGACATCGCACTAATTGCGACTTCAGGACCTGCATGGGCCACCCCTAAAACGTGTCACGACCCACACCCGCTATAAGGGCACGTGCACGTGACAACGCCCACCCCTCACCGTAAAAACAGTATGGAACGCTGTAGGTTTTCTACTCTAAACAGTTTATATATATATCAAAACCTGTCGAAAATATGGTCAACTCCGAACGGAGGACAAGCAATGAATATATATGAGTACTCAATCACAACTCTAAGATAATAAGTAAAGACTGAAAGATAAAGACAACAAGACTATAAAATATAACCTGTCAAGTCCATCACAAATAATATACAAGTCTAAGTCCAAGTCTCTAATACAATTCCAAAATATAATATAATAACAAGTAGTAAGCTGGAGACAAGGTCCAGTCCAAAATGTCTAGTCTAACTAAACTAAGCTAGAGGCTCGTCGGGCGGAGCTAAGCCCTGCTGAACCAAGGTCTCCAAGTCTACGCCCACTACGTCAACCAGACCGTAGTAGGTAGGACAATCCTCCTCGCCACAATCTGTAAAATTTTGTCAATATATCCAGTCAGGATGGAACGAGCACAATTCTCAAATAACAATTCTAGTTAGACGATATTAAAAATATAGCAGTAAATAGAGAGAATCTACGAAGTAAATAATGTGTACATGAATTATGGTAAGGCATGTCAAGGCTGTAATCTGAATGTAAGAACAGGAAAACAGTATAAATCATGTACAACAATCTGGAACTATATCTATGTAAGTTTAGTATTAGTTTTAACATATGATCGGCTTAGAACTTGATACAATGTTTGGCCTGGCTAATCATACGTGAGTGTATGACTAATACTATACAATGATGATACAATATAATACTGTAGGATATTGATCACATATCTACGCTAACACCCCCATCCCTGACTAATATAGTGGATCCAGTCATGACACGTCATGATACGTATTCTCTGAGGAGGTCGCGAGCCTACGCAGGAATCGTATCTATACAATGAATAATAAACAATGAAGACTTGCCCAGTGTATACCATATATAGGAGGAATAACATCTTATGACGGGATCCAGACAAATATCAATCCGTGCGAACAATGTGTCAAGAGAACAAGGATAATCTGCACTAAATACTAGAAACAAAGACGATATCATAAAACAGAAATATTATCAGAGAATGTACTCGCCTGTACTGTGATGGATAAGTCGACTGAGTCCAAGAACAGTACCTCGAGGACCTATAGATGGAATATTGTATCAATATAATGGTTTGGAAGTGAAATTAAGTCATACTGAGTCAAAATAGGTCAAGACACGTCAAACTAAGTCAATCTAGGTCAAACAAGATCAAACTAGATTGTACAGGGTCAATCTAAGTCATATTAGGCCTAGCTAGGTCAAACTGGGTCAATGTAAGTCAAACGGAATTAATCTAGGTCGATTTAAGTCAACGGTTGACTTACAGTTGACTTTTGGTCAACTGGTCAACTCTGGTCAACTCTAGGTCAACCCTAGGTCAATAGTGACTAATAGTTGACTTTTGGTCAACCGTTCAAGTTTAATGGAATTTGGGACTAAATTGGGTAAAGTGTTGACCCATCGTTGACTTTTGGTCTAAAAAGTCAACCGTGGTCAACCGGGGTCAAGACTAGGTCTAGGCGACTATTTCTAATCATTACCAACCCTTAGAACCCATATCCAAGTCCATCTTGGACTTCGAAACTCAAATCTTGGCCGTAGGCCAATATCCTATTTTACCCTTAAAAAGGGTAAAATTCTAACTTAGGCAATTATCAAGTTAGCCTACCTACGCTTGGTATTTTGACCCGTGCTCCCTAGGGTAGTAAGATACTAACCTATACATATGTTACCTACCAAAATACCTAGGTAAAGTGGACATCCAGTCCATGATACGGCCCATTGCCGATATCTTGAATATTTCAAGATACGCAATGGTACGGCGCGATACCGGCGCCCTACGACCCCGATTTCCACTCGAGAGCCTACCCGCAAAATCTAATTCATATAATCTAGGCCTACGCCAAGTTTCATCGCGTTCCGATACTCGGAGCTCGATTTCACCTTCTAACTCGATTTTCCTATATTGCATTCATATACTTCTACTTCTCCTTCCTCTTCTAAGTTTTACCCTTCAAATCTTCTCCTTCTAACTCTTCTTCTAGTCTCCTTATTCAAATCTTCTTATCTTTCCTTCTTCCTATTCTTCTCTCATCCTAATCTTCTTCTCATTCCTTTCTAACTTCTTCTAATTCTTTCCTTCTATTTCGCTATTTCCTAATCTCATTTCTCTCCTCTAATTCTTCTTTCTATCCATCTTATCTTCTATCTATACATATATATAAACATATATATATATATACATATATATCTATATTAGGGGGGTTTTATGGGGTTAAAGGGGGTTTATAGGGGTAACAAGGGGGGGAGTTGCTGCCCTGCTGCAGCTGCTACGCTGTAGCTTGCTGCTACTGTACTGCTGCTATAGCACTGCTGCTGCTGCTGCTGCTGTG